>JABMCL010000845.1:172500-175000 GCA_018857735.1 Alviniconcha marisindica
TCTTATAATTTATGCTAGACTACCAGCTGGGGGAACCTACTATCCGATCTGCATGTTCCCCAAGAACAGTGAGTGCTTGATCGGCATTTTTGATGCCTTTTCTGCCTTTTGTTTACGGCGGGTATCCGTCATCTTCCCCACTGGGTTGGGGGGGGGGGGGGGGGGGGGGGAAGAGTGAAGGCTCCACCGCGGATACCGCCCGAAAAAGACCGGAGAGACCGTGGACCGCCGCCAGAACAACGGAAGTGTTAAGGCGGTGTCCCCTCGCCATTGCCCAGCGACTAGTGCGCTGCGCAATTGCTGTTTCAACTGCCGTGCAGGGCAGAGTCACAAGGACAATGTCCGTTGCACTGCTGTTGAGGAACAACTCGAAGCGAAAGAAGTCCAACTTTCGCAGCCCAGCTCCATCTCCCTACTCATGATCTCTTCTGGGCTAACTTATTAAGGTCCAGCTCCACCTCCCTCGTCTAGAACTCTTGATCTTTTGATCTTGCCTGGAACCTTGTGCAGAGCGCTACTCCCGCAGGCATGGACCTATATATACAGTGCAGTCCCCTGGATTTCCGAAGATCGTCTATTGTGGCGGAGTTTGGAGGAAGGTGCTGGAAAGCGAAGTTTGGAGTCAGGGTCTTGCGCAGTGTAAAAATCGCCGATTCTTTCAACGGCCGAGAAGAATTTATTGAAAGTTGTTTTATTTTCGGCACATGTTTCAATAATGCATGACCGCTTCGCATTCCGATAGGACATGTCAGCGTGCAAATTAAATCTTCTTGGTTTCGTTGGTTGTTTTTGTTTGTTATAAATACAAAGGAACTTCATTATTCATAATGCATAAAATGAACATTTGCGTTTTGGGTCACTCGAATTCCACCAAAAAAGGGACAATAAGACAATTCTTAGCAAAGGTAAGAGTATAGAAATGAAATAAAAAGGAGTAAAACATGGTAAAACATCGTGAAACATCGCTTCTGAGATCGATTAAGTGCACATGCAGACATCACTCACATCCCTACCCTCCACCATCTCTCCATTCACAGCACAAACTACGCCCACACACCCCTGTTGGTTTTTTCTCTCTCTAAAATTGTCATTGACGTACGACCGCACACTGGTATTTTACACGAAAGCGGCAGACCCCCCTCCCCTCCCCTCCCGCCTCCCCCCCTCGCAACCCCCCAAAAGGCTCTCAAGACGCACCTGTTCAATAACTAGTTCTAAACTGTCTTTTTCACAGCAGTGCCTATTTTCCCGTCCAACGTGTGTGTGTGTGTGTGTGTGTGTGTGTGTGTGTGGCGGTGGTAAGTAGTGTGTGTTGCTAGTGTTATTGCAAAGCGCCCAGCGCTCCCACCTTGTGCGGTAGATGGGCGCTCTAGAAATCATCTTCATCATTATTGTCAAGGTGGTGGTGGTAGTGGTGGTGAGTGTGTGTTGCTAGTGTTATTGCAAAGCGCCCAGCGCTCCCACCTTGTGCGGTAGATGGGCGCTCTAGAAATCATCTTCATCATTATTATCATGGTGGTGGTGGTGGTGGTGGTGAGTTTGTGTTGCTAGTGTTACTGCAAAGCGCCCAGCGCTCCCACCTTGTGCGGTAGATGGGCGCTCTAGAAATCATCTTTATCATTATTATCATATTACTTCTCTAGGAGCCTTGTCTACATGCATTTTTCCGATAGAAAAGGTCTTGGGGAGGAGGAAAAGAGGGAACATGCGAGGCTCTGCTGGCAGTGATGGTGGGTTGCTCCAGTCCCTGACAGTCCAGCGGAAAGACTGGTTCCGGTAAACTGTAGCCCACAGGAAGTGCCTTTGACGACCGCCTTCTGTAGTTTCCGGGTTCCGGGTTCCGGTGGGCAGCTGCTGCTGCTGTTGGTGCTTTGGCTTGCTGCTGTCGCTGGGTGTGTCGTTGGTGATGTTCTGCGGCGTGGTGGTGCCAGCTGCAGCTTTCGGTGACGTCTTTGACGTGTCTACTGTATGGGGTATTTGAGTTCCTGGAGCTGCTGTTTGTCGATGCTGCGGGATTGTGTGTGTGTTGTGTGTGTGTGTGTGTGTGTGTGTGTGTGTGTGTGTGTGTGTGTGTGTGTGCGTGCGTGCGTGCGTGCGTGCGTGCGTGCGTGCGTGTGTGGGCGTGCGTGCGTGCGTGTGTGCGTGCGTGTCTTAATGAGTGTGTGTGTGTGTGTGTGTGCGTGCGTGCGTGTCTTAATGAGTGCATGTGTGTGTGTGTGTGTGCGCGTGCGCGCGCGTGTGTGTGAATGAATCGGAGACAACGAAAACACTCCTACAAGGAGAGAACTGGATCTAGCTGCACCAGAGAGTAGCGCACTCTTTTTGATGAGCTGGATCGAGTGAGTGGTGTGTTTTTACAACTAGCGGGTAAACGATACCCTTAAAAAGCTGCCTGCACACTAAAAGAAAGAAGAAATCTATTCCCTTCAGAGAGATACGCCTTGGGAGCTTAAGGTCGCTCCCTGGTCCGATTCCATTCGATGCGCCAGATACAGTCCAA
>JABMCL010000845.1:187500-190000 GCA_018857735.1 Alviniconcha marisindica
CTGGGGGTCAGTGCAGTCGATGCTTGGAGTGTGACTGATTCTTTCATAATTGCCTAGCTCCTCAGTAAAGTAGCCTATATATATACACACCCTCATAAGTCCTCGGATTAGGCAGTATATATATAAATAACATGCTTGGACTTTGTTATACCCTCTCTCTTCTCTCTCTCTCTCTCTACACACACACACACACGCACACACACACACACACACACACACACACACACACACACACACACACACACACACACACACACACACACACACACACACACACACACACACACACCCTCGATAGTCCTCGGATGCGGCAGTATATGTGTATATATACACCCTCGATAGTCCTCGGATGCGGCAGTATATGTGTATATATACACCCTCGATAGTCCTCGGATGCGGCAGTATATGTGTATATATACACCCTCGATAGTCCTCGGATGCGGCAGTATATGTGTATATATACTACCCTCGATAGTCCTCGGATGCGGCAGTATAAAAGTATGTGTATATATACACCCTCGATAGTCCTCGGATGCGGCAGTATATGTGTATATATACACCCCCGATAGTCCTCGGATTCGGCAGTATATGTGTATATGCCCAGTATATGTGTATATGCCCTCGATAGTCCTCGGATTCGGCAGTATAAAATTATGTGTATATATACACCCTCGATAGTCCTCGGATGCGGCAGTATATGTGTATATATACACCCTCGATATTCCTCGGATGCGGCAGTATAAATGCATTTATACACCCTCGATAGTCCTCGGATGCGGCAGGATATGTGTATATATACACCCTCGATAGTCCTCGGATGCGGCAGTATATATACATACTGCCGCATCCGAGGACTATCGAGGCTGTACCAGACCACATTTTCAGTTTTGGTCCGGTTGGCTGTGGGTGCGTCTCAGTGCGCTTTGGCACCGTGGACGCAGAAATTTAGGCCCCGGATCTGCGAAGATTGCTGGGAGCTATCTATGGTTGTCTCCTTAAGGACTGGAGTAGGTCAGAACATAGCCATGCGTGTTTCTCCTGCTGCCATAAATTCTGCCTTTATGATCATTTTCACCTTTGTGGGTCACTTAACCCCACTCAGTCATCTTCAGAACTTAAAGTGATGTGTAAGGTCTGAGTGAATAGCGAGTGGGACTTTTAGTATTGATTTGCTGGCTGGTGAGTATTACCCTCATTCTATTGCCGCCACTATGCCCTTCACGGTTGACTGGGCGTTAAATATCAAGTATTAAAGTCACGGTCCGTGGACGTTACCGCGTGAGCCGGTTTGGCCTAGCGGTAAGGCGTTAGGCTGGTCAGCAGAGGGACCTCGCTTCGAATCTGCTTCGGCGCTCCTTTCACTTTAAAGGTTGTGGTTGTGACATTGTCCCTCAAAATTATGAAACATTAAAATGGCTGTCATCGCTGCCCACCTTAATGCAGAAGTCATTCTGGTGGTGACAGTGTAGCGATAGGTATATAATCTACCTCCCCCCCCCCTCCCCACCATACCCCCTTCCCCCTTCTCCCCGTCCCTAATAAGCCTTGTGGTTTCTGTGGACGTTAAACACCATGTTTACTTGCTTACGTTACCGCGGCAAAACTGGTGCTGCGCTAAGATTAGGCTTAATTGTGAATGTCGAGAAGGTCGAAGCTCAGGAGCTGTCTGAAGTCGAGGTGGACGTCCTGGGCTCCCCGTCCTTAAGAGTCCTTATGGTCTCTGTGGACGTAGAGCAACATTGAAGAAGAAGAAGAAGTTTATAGCTCACGCAGGAGCTCAGGAGTTGTGTGAAAGTAGAGGTGGACGTCCTGGGCTCCCCGTCCCTAATAGGTAGGTAGTGTCGCTTTATGTCCTCAGATGTCAGTTGACATATTAGGGACAAGCTGAGACCAGTGCCGAAGCATGGTTCAATATAGCTTTACGTCCACGGAAGCCAGAAGGCTCGTTAGGACGGACAGCCCAGGACGGCCACCTCGACTCTCACACAGCTCCTGAACTATGACCCATCCCTAATAGCCTATCTACTCCTTATGGCCTCTGCGGACGTAAAGCAATATTCGAAGAAGAACAAGAATGTGGACAAGGTAAGAACTTGAGGAGGAATTAACCTCGGCGAAGCTCGCGCACTGTCGATGTCTGGTTCTTAACAGAAGCGGGAAGTGATAAAACAGACGGCACTTCAAAACGAGGGCATGCAGATACTTGGCCATGCAGTGACGGCGTACGTACGCGCATAGAGGAGGCGGTGGATATAGGCTAAACACTCAGGGTAGATGATTGTGGAAATGGGTTATCCAGGTTCACTTTAGCCTCGCCGCCCTACGGGCGCAGTTTCGGCAGAAACCTGCAGTTTAACGGCAGTTTTTGTGCTGGCGGAAGGTATAGGCATGGCTGCATTCATGGGGACGACAGCTGCCACTGAAGAGTGTTCCTGTTTTCCGCGCTGAATATTTATGATGAATATTTCCTGCAACGGCTGCTCGAGTAGCGCAGCAATGA
>JABMCL010000845.1:197500-200000 GCA_018857735.1 Alviniconcha marisindica
TGTGTGTGTGTGTGTGTGTGTGTGTGTGTGTGTGTGTGTGTGTGTGTGTGTGTGTGTGACCCAACTCTCTGCCTTGATTTGACAATAATTATCCTCCCGGTTTGCGGTGGTTTCGGGCAAAACCGTTGGTGACGCACCCAAGTGATAAAATCGATAATATCAACGGGGAATTTCACAGACTACAGAATCTTTATTGACTATGAATAACATAGAAATTTGCCTTACGACTGCGTAAAAGATACCAGCAAAATAACAGCTAGCCTATGCCACAATGAAAAGCATAGGTTGAAAGCCTCGTTTGATGTTTCTCTGCACGGTTGTATTGAATGCCATGACGGGCGGCATTGCTACGGTGGGTGCCCTAAAGTTTCGTTGTTAACGCGTGAGCGGAGGGTCTGTGAGGGTCTGATTGATTTTTTTTGAAATTTAACGCCCAGTCAGCTGCGACGGCACCTCGTCGCTGCTGCCTTTTTGTGTAACGCCCAGTCAGCCATATGAGCTGTGCACGCCTAGGGCTCATATAAGAAAGGGCGCCCTAAGACCCCATTATGATGACTATTATAGCTGTAGGTTCTCAAGGGACGGGGGCTGTAATATTTGGGTCCCTGGTAGCACACTGCAAGACTCAAGCCACTGAAAAACTGAATTGAAGTTGCTTATTAGGGACGGGGACACGGGGGGGTGGAGGGGGGGGGGGGGGGGGGGGGGGCGAAGAGGGCGAGAGAGTGAAGGCTCGACTGGTGATACCGCCCCGAAAAAGACCGGAGAGACCGCGGACCGCCACCAGAACAATGGAAGTGTTAAGGCGGTGTGCGACTAATGCACCGCGCAGTTACTGTTTCAACTGCCGTGCTGGGCAGAGTCACAAGGACAATGTCCGTTGCACTGCTGTTGAGGAACAACCACCTGAAGCGAAAGAAGTCCAACTTTCGCAGCCCAGCTCCACCTCCCTGCTTATGATCTCTTCTGGGCTGAGGGTCCAGCTCCACCTCCCTGCGCATGATCTCTTCTGGGCTGAGGGTCCAGCTCCACCTCCCTGCTCATGATCTCTTCTGGGCTGAGGGTCCAGCTCCACCTCCCTGCTCATGATCTCTTCTGGGCTGAGGGTCCAGCTCCACCTCCCTGCTCTTGATCTCGCCTGGAACCCTGTGAATGTAGTAATGTATACTGCTACTACTCCTACTACTTATATACATACCTCCTCCTCCTCCGACTGGGCGTAAAACACCAAGTCACTTACTTATTCCTCCTCCTCCTCTCACTCTTCTTCCTACTATTACCACTACTACGACTGCTCCTGTCACTACTCCTACCACCACCGCCACTACTCCTCCTCCTCTCTACTACCATTCTTCCTCCCTGCTACTACCACTACTCCTCCTACTACTACTACCACCTCAACTACTCTTCCCCTCGCTCCTCCTCGTCCTATCACTACTACTACTACTGCTGCTACTGCTATCACTACGCTTCCTCCTACTACCACCTCCTCTTCTCATTCCTCCTCCTGCCCCCCCTTGCTACGTCTCCTCCTACAGCTACTACTACTACTCCTCCTCCTCTCGGTACTCCTCCTCCTAACACTATTACTACTACTACTCTCGCTGCTCCTCCTCCTCCTAACATTATTAGTACTACTATTCTCGCTACTCCTCCTTCTCCTAACACTATTACTACTGCTACCCCGCTACCCTCCTCTCTAACATTTTAGTACTACTATTCTCGCTACTCCTCCTCTCCTAACACTATTACTACTGCTACTCTCGCTACTCCTCCTCCTCCTAACATTATTAGTACTACTATTCTCGCTACTCCTCCTTCTCCTAACACTATTACTACTGCTACTCTCGCTACTCCTCCTCCTCCTAACATTATTAGTACTACTATTCTCGCTACTCCTCCTTCTCCTAACACTATTACTACTACTACTACTCGCTACTCTCCTTCTCCTAACACTGTTACTACTACTACTCTCGCTACTCTTCCTTCTCCTAACACTATTACTACTACTACTCTGGCTACTCCTCCTTCTCCTAACACTATTACTACTACTACTCTCGCTACTCTTCCTTCTCCTAACACTATTACTACTACTACTACTCTCGCTAATCTTCCTTCTCCTAACACTATTACTACTACTACTCTGGCTACTCCTCCTTCTCCTAACACTGTTACTACTACTACTCTCGCTACTCCTCCTTCTCCTAACACTATTACTACTACTACTACTCTCGCTACTCTCCTTCTCCTAACACTGTTACTACTACTACTCGCTACTCCTCCTTCTCTAACACTATTACTACTACTACTCTGCTACTCCTCCTTCTCCTAACACTATTACTACTACTACTCTCGCTACTCTTCTCCTAACACTATTACTACTACTACTCTGGCTACTCCTCCTTCTCCTAACACTATTACTACTACTCTGCTACTCCTCCTTCTCCTAACACATACTACTACTCTCGCTACTCCTCCTTCTCCTAACACTATTACTACT
>JABMCL010000845.1:205000-222500 GCA_018857735.1 Alviniconcha marisindica
GAAAAGTCCACACATGCTACCTGTCTCGCAGATTTAATGAGACAGCTGTGGAAACAGTGAAAGGTGGAATGAGGGAAGTCCAGAATGTAGAATGTAACAATGTTCGCCGCCTTTAAGCATGACAATGGAAATCAAGAAAAAAAGCAGAAAAAACAACAAAACAAAAAATCTAACTCTGTGTTGGAATACCTCGAGAAGGTTTATTAACTTACATAAAAATTAAAAAGACACACAGGGGGGGGGGGGGAGGGGGGGGGGGAGGGGGGGGGGGAGCGGGATAGCTCAGTGGTTAGAGCGCCGGACTCGTGATCGAAAGGTCGCGGGTTCGAATCCCTGCTGGAGCGGCAGGAGAATTTTCTTCTCCAGGGTCAACTTTCTGTGCTGACTCAGTTTCGGTATCCGTTCCACCCCCGTGTTACCGCAGTAACACGTAAAGGACCCCGGTCATTCTGCCAAAAGCGCAGGTGGCAGGTTACAGCTAAACACGCATACACCTTACGTATGTGGCTTTGCATGAAGTGACATGGTGCATGGTTGTATGGTATACACAGAACGCGCCGAGATGGCAGCAGTTTCTTGTGGCACCAGCCATGCCAGCGCTGTAAGTACACCACTTCGGTGGATATTCCAAAAAACGCGCTATAAAAAAGCTATTCACTCATGTAGAATCACGTGCGAGCGCAGTGAGTCTGCTCGAGAGCGGAGAATAGCGCTATATAAAAGCGATCAATAACAATAATAACATGCTACCTGTCTCGCAGATTTAATGAGATAGCTATAAGAGACAGAGTCCAGACAGTAGCATGTTATAATGTCATCTGACATCCGAGGACATTAAGAACCAAGTAGTAGCAGTAGCATGAACAGGACAAGACGATATGAATTCCCTGAACGCAGACTTCTTCTCTTTCTTCTTCAGCATTCCAGGATTGTCCTCAGACGTCTAGCTTGACGATACTGACCTTGACCATGTTGCTTTAAGCCCGTTCTTAATTGGGCGAATGTTTCTTCGCGAACCTAGTTGGAAGTATTCGGCGAAGCTAGTTGGTTCTTAATTGGGCGAACTTTTCTTCGCGAACCTAGTTGGAAGTATTCGTCGAAGCTATATTCGGGGTCCAAAAGCTTCGCTCAACATGTTCTGGGAACATTCGCCCTATTCGACGATCATTGCCTCTGATTGGCTGAGAGCAGAGCTCTCCTGTGGATGAAGAAAAAATAAAATAAAAATGGATGACGGTGTCGCTAGGTTCTCCACTCGCTTCGGAGGGAATTGTTTATTTGTTGACTTGTGGGAGGCGCAGCCTTGTCTCGGAGGCCCAGAATGAGATAGTAGTTAGTTGAATTACCCTGCGAGAGATGATGAAAGTATATTGACTTGACATGACTTGACTTTAGCCTACATTTTCGTCTGCCGCAAGTTCGGGCCGAAGCTTGCATCTCATTACAAGCCAGTTGAGAACGAAGTAAAGTTTGGACTGTCCGAACCATGTTCGACGAACTAAAAGTTCATACAAATCATAGTTCGTCGAAGTGTCCGAAGTATGTTCGGCGAACAAACATTCGCCCAGTTAAGAACGGGCTTTACGTCCACAGAAGCGAGGTTGCTTATTAGGGACGGGGACAGAGGCGGGAGAGGGCGAGAGAGTGAAGGCTCGACCGCGGACACCGCCCGAAAAAGACCGGAGAGACCGTGGACCGCCGCCAGAACAATGGAAGTGTTAAGGCGGTGTCCCCTCGCCATTGCGCAGCGACTAGTGCACTGCGCAGCTGCTGTTTCAACTGCCGTGCTGGGCAATGTCCGGTGCACTGCTATTGAGGAACAACCCGAAGCGAAAGAGGTCCAACTTTCTGAGCCCAGCTCCACCTCCCTGCTCATGATCTCTTCTGGGCTGAGGGTCCAGCTCCACCTCCCTCCTCTTGATCTCGCCTGGAACGTTGGTCTGACGATATTGATGATGATGATGATTGCTTTTATATAGCGCTATTCTCCGCTCTCGAGCAGACTCACTGCGCTCGCACGTGATTATACTTGAGTGAATAGCTTTTTAAAGCGCGTTTTTGAATATCCACCAAGGTGGTTTACTTACAGCGCTGGCATGGCTGGTGCCACATGAAACTGCTGTCGTCCCGGCGCAAGGTCTGTGTACACCATACAACCATGCACCAATGTCACTTCATGTAGAGCCACATACATAAGGTGCTGTAACCTGCCACCTGCGCTTTTGGCAGAATGACCGGGATCTTTTACGCGCTACTGCGGTAATACGGGGGTGGAACGGATACCGAAATAAGAGCCAGCACAGAAAGTTGACCCCGGAGAAGAAAATTCTCCCGCCGCTCCTGCAGGGGATTCGAACCCGCGACCTTTCAATCACGAGTCCGGCGCTCTAACCACTGAGCTATCCCCGCTTCCCCGATATTGACGAAGCTGGTGGTCTGTACCAGGTCCTCTCTGACCCCCAGAGCTTTCCCTCAAACGAGGCTCATTGAGGCCACGTGCTGTGTCCGTGCTTCCTTGCACAGGGGTCAGGGGTCAGGGCTACAGACCAAGCTCTGGGGACTGTGAGCCTGTCTCACATGAGCAGTCGAGAAACAAAGAAAAACAAACAACTAGGACCAAAACGATGGATGGCGACGGTAAAAAAAAAAAAAAAAAGACGGGGAGGACTGAGCTGGGGGTGGGGATGGGGTAGGGGGCGTTGATAGACCGCACATACTCTCCACCCTATACATTGTAGTTACTAAGACCTATCTCGGCAGTCACCTTTCGTCTGACCTTCCGTCCGTACCGGTCATCGATCGAGACCGCTTCGGGTCCGCCTGCCAGTCCGCTGCGGCGAGAAAGGACTTTTTCATCATCAGCACAATTATCACCCCGCGTCTCCTCTCTCCTGCATCATCACAGCCAGCGTCATTTGCACCGTCGTGCCGTGCCGGTCGAACCTGCCGTTACAGCCATTTGCCCGTACTTACGTCGCCTGGCACGCTGGACAATTACTGACACATTGGCTCTTCGGTTTCTTTTTCTTCTTGCCCCTTATAACCCTTCCCCCTCCCCCCCCCCCCCCTTTTTTTTGTTGGCGCGCAACGCTGTTTTTGACTATTTTTGATAGTGGTGAGGTAGGAGATGAATTTCACTATCTGCTTAACAGTTCCAATGAAAATGTCAAAAGAAACCGTACTAAGTATGTTGATAAATATTATCCACATCATCCCAACGTGCCCAAATTTCTGAGTGTAGCCTTATGAATATGACTTTAAAATCTAAGAATGTTAAGCTTGCTAGATTTATTAGTTGTATTTTTGAGTTATTTTGATTAAGCCAATAGCGAAACACAACGAAAATGTTTTGTTTTGTTTTTTCGCCTTAGCCGTATATATTTATAACAACCTTGATTTGTGTTTTAGCGTTTGTTTTTGTCTTATGTATAAAGTGCGGTATTTATTTACTAGTGGTACTCACGTACTTGTTCATAAGGAATGTCTTGTGCGAATGTAACTTTGCTTTCCAGCCCCCAGGGGCAGAAACCTCAATAAAACCTTGAAACCATGACTCAATGCTCGTGAGCCGGTTTGGCCGAGCGGTAAGGCGTTAGGCTGGTAAGCGGAAGGACTTCGGTTCGATACCGCTTCGGCTCTCCTTTCTCTTCAAAAAAGTTGTGGTTTGTGGACACTGTCTTGTGACTTTGTCCATCACTTCCTACTGAAACTTTAAAAATGGCTCTCATCGCTGCCCATCTTAATGCAGGAATCATTCTGGTGGTGACAGTGTAGCGATAGGTATATAATCTCCCTCTTCCCCCCACCTCCATACCCCTTCCCCCCCTTCTCCCGTCCCTAATAAGCCTCGTGGTTTCTGTGGACGTTAAGCACCATGTTTACTTACTTCAATGCTCAGCCGGCTTTGAGTTTGGGGTTTGCTGGGTCTGCCGCATCCGCGTTCAAATGAAGGTCACCGCGAAGCCGCGCGCTACAGACATCCATCCATAATGCCGCGCAGACACAGTGCTGCGCTGTGCTGGGGCGGATCTGGCTATTCTCGCCTGTTGGTCTACCACGTACGTTCGAGCCAGGCGCTGTGGACGCTCCGGTGTTCTCTTGTTATTCCAAGCGTCTCGTGTGTACGGCAAGCTGTCCTGTCAAGCTGTGCCCTCTGGCGAACTTGCCCGCCGAGGACCACGTGCACCTTTCTCAGAAGCCCGGATCAATGGCATTTTCTCTCACTGCCAGCACTGACGGTCCGGCTGCGACGGGACGCCGTTGCGAAAGTACATGAGTGTATTCTCGTGTGTTTAGCTCCCAAGGTTCAGCCACTGCGGCGATCACGATTAGGCTATGCAGTCAGGTCAAAAGATTGATCGTGTTGGAAACCCCCCCAAGGGGTGGGGTTCGAAACACACACACACACACACACACACACAGACACACACACACACACACACGTACGCACACACACACACACACACACACACACACACACACACACACACACACACACACACACACACACACACACACACGCACCCCGTACGTACGCACGCACACACACACACACACAGACACACACACGTACGCACACACACACACACACACACACACACACACACACACACACACACACACACACACATATGCACACACACATGTACGTACGCACGCACGCCCACACACACAAACACACGCACGCACGCACACACCCACAGGAGCGCGCGTGCACGTCCGGACCTCCGCACCCACGTACGCACGTACACACACACACACACACACACACACACACACACACACACACACACACGCACTCACACTACACACACATACGCTACACATACAGAAACACACACACACACACACACACACACACACACACACACACACACACACACATACGCACGGACAGTACACACACAGACACACACACACAGACACACACACACACACACACACACACACAACACACACACACACACACACGTAACTGACAAATAGAACGTAAAAAAGAGTCCCCCCCCTCCCCTCCCCATTCCCCTCCCCCTTCACTGTCGCATGAGGGGCAACCCGCAAAGGCCACGGCTCAGACAAGGAGAAGGGAATCGGTTGGTGAGAAATGGCGCGCTGCAGTCGGGACTCCCTAATGCTATTGCCAAAGTGTCCGCAAAGCCCGATATTAACACTTTTGTTGACGGAAGACTTACTTGACTTTGACATCACTCGTTTTACCGTGTGTGTGGGGCGGGGTGTGTGGGGTGGGGTGGGGTGGGGGTGTACGTGTGTGTGTGTGTGTGTGTGTGTGTGTGTGTGTGTGTGTGTGTGTGCAAATCTAGGCCATTTCTTATAATTTCCTCACCGTCTCGACTTCAGATTGGTTGGAGAGAGAGAGAGAGAGAGAGAGAGAGAGAGAGAGAGAGAGAGAGAGAGAGAGAGAGAGAGAGAGAGAGAGAGAGACAGACAGACAGACAGACAGACAGACAGACAGAGCGTTTGACGGGAAGTACAAGATTCGTCCTGCTGGCGAGGCATTTTACTCGTGAAACCCGCTCCTAATTTTAACCATTGAACCACACCGTTGCTTCAGGAAGGAAGAAAAGCCCGTTGCAGCATGTCTGACAAATCGCTAATGACGGCGATGAACCACGATGACTTGCTCATAATCTGACCGGATCAGATTTATTCATAGCGCTTTGAGACCACCACCACCAGCCGGCATCGTCGGGACAAAATGAAGAGGGTGGGAGGTGTGTGTGTGTGTGTGTGTGTGTGTGTGTTGCTGTTATTTATATTTATTTTATGTGTGTGTGTGTGTGTGTGTGTGTGTGTGTGTCTGTCTGTCTGTCTGTCTGTCTGTCTCTGTCTTTGTCTCTGTCTCTGTCCCTGTCTCTCTGTGTGTGTCTGTCTCTTTGTCTCTGTCTCTCTCTCTCTCTCTCTGGCTCTGTGTGTGTGTGCGTGTCATGGAGGCTGTAATTTACAATGAAGAAATTGGGGGAGGGGAGGGGGCGTGGGGTGAAGGATTGAGGAGAGGGTTGGGGGGGCTCAGATCTAGGTGTCTCAGTGTGGAAAGAACGGAATGCCTGGTGGAAAGACTGATCAAGTGTGTGTGTGTGTGTGTGTGTGTGTGTGTGTGTGTGTGTGTGTGAGGTTTATAATGGGCCATAGGCCCTGACATGCATGTATGCAAATTCCAGAGCGCGGTCACTTTACGAGCCAGCTGAAATCGACTGTTAAGGCAGCTGGTTCATCAAGACGTGTTAGGCGGGATCACCTGATGCACGTGCACACACGCTGAACCACAAGGTTAGAGTATTATGAACGCACTTTTGAACGCTATGCACCCAAAATTCAAACTGGAAGAATATAATACGGGCTTACCTTGGAGGAGGGGGGGGGGGGGGGAAGAGAGAGAGAGAGAGAGAGAGAGAGAGAGAGAGAGAGAGAGAGAGAGAGAGAGAGAGAGAGAGAGCTTGAACTTGTACTCGAACTCAAAAATATTATTTTGCAAGGATTGTAATTTTGTAGTTTAGGTTCAGTCAAAACCTGTCTAACAACTAGTCCTTGCTAAGCTACTGATGGGTAAATATAATATTTTTGGCATCATTTGTATACATATAGGCATGAATGAGTGAGTGGGATTTATACATGAGAATTTCCACACAAAACAGCGTTTTCACAGCGAGAGAGAAAGAGAGAGAGAGAGAGAGAGAGAGAGAGAGAGAGAGAGAGAGAGAGAGAGAGAGAGAGAGAGAGAGAGAGAGACAGACAGAAGACAGACAGACAGACAGACAGACAGACAGAGAAGAAGAGAGAGAGAGAGAGAGAGAGAGAGAGAGAGAGAGAGAGAGAGAGACGCCGTCGGGAATACGTTTTACTTAGGTTTCTTTTCATATGTCTCTGCGGAGTCATATTTTAATGGCAAGTCTCTGTCAGCTTTCTCCACCTCATCTCTCTCTCTCTAGGGTTCCGGTCACGTGATCGGACAGGAGCAGTCAGGGAAATTTCCTGTGTGCATATTTTTGGTAAAACTGCCGAAATGCTAGCAGCGTGGCGGTTGCGGGTTTGCCCACAGTCTTGGAATAGGCTCTGGGGGTCCTGCTCAAAGAGAGACTGCTCAAGTCCCGGAAAATCATTGAGGAAACCCAAAATGCTGTCGTCGTCATCAGACTGACAGCGGTTCACACCAGAGACTGCCACTGAGGTGCAGCGTGTAGCACTGCCACCAAAGAGTGTTCTTACAGGCGCCAACACCAAGTCACACAGGTGTTTCTACAGGTGTGCACCACCAAGCCACACAAGTGTTGTTACAGGTGCACACCACTAAGCCACACAGGTGTTTCTACAGGCGCACACCACTAAGCCACACAAGTGGTGCTACACGTGCACACCACCAAGCCCCACAAGTGTTGCAACAGGCGCACACTACCAAGCCATACAGGTGTTCCTTCAGGTGTACACCACCAAGCCACACAGGTGTTTCTACAGGCGCACACCACAAAGCCACACAAGTGTTTCTACAGGCGCACACCACCAAGCCACACAAGTGTTTTTTTACAGGCGCACACCACCAAGCCACACAAGTGTTTCTACAGGCGCACACCACCAAGCCACACAAGTGTTTCTACAGGCGCACACCACCAAAGCCACACAAGTGTTTTTACAGCCGCACACCACCAAGCCACACAAGTGTTTCTACAGCCGCACACCACCAAGCCACACAAGTGTTTCTACAGCGCGCACACCACCAAGCCACACAAGTGTTTTTACAGCCGCACACCACCAAGCCACACAAGTGTTTCTACAGGCGCACACCACCAAGCCACACAAGTGTTTTTACAGGCGCACACCACCAAGCCACACAAGTGTTTTTACAGGCGCACACACCAGGCCAAGTGGTGCGGCAACAACAACAGTGGTTCTACAGCGCGCACACCACTAAGCCACACAAGTGTTTCTACAGCCGCACACCACCACCACACAAGTGTTCTACAGGCGCACACCACCAAGCCACACAAGTGTTTTTACAGGCGCACACACAAAGCCACACAAGTGTTTTACAGCCGCACACCACCAAGCCACACAAGTGTTTTTACAGGCGCACACACAAAGCCACACAGGTGTTTCTACAGGCGCACACCACCAAACCACACAAGTGTTTTTACAGGCGTACACCACCAAGCCACACAAGTGTTTCTACAGGCGCACACCACCAAGCCACACAAGTGTTTCTACAGGCGCACACCACCAAGCCACACAAGTGTTCCTACAGCCGCACACCACCAAGCCACACAAGTGTTTTTACAGCAGCACACCGCAAAGCCACACAAGTGTTTCTACAGGCGCACACCACCAAGCCACACAAGTGTTTCTACAGGCGCACACCACCAAGCCACACAAGTGTTTTTACAGGCGCACACCACCAAGCCACACAAGTGTTTTACAGGCGCACACCACCAAGCCACACAAGTGTTTACAGGCGCACACCACCAAGCCACACAAGTGTTTCTACAGGCGCACACCACCAAGCCACACAAGTGTTTTTACAGGCGCACACCACAAAGCCACACAAGTGTCCCTACAGGCTGTTCTTACGGGCGCACAGCACCAGGCCAGATGGTGCGGGACGAGAAAACGGGCCGGGAAGTCCAGCAGAAGAAACTGTCGTCACCAGAAGACAATCAGGCAAATGATGCGAAGAGAGAAGCTGAAATTGACACAGATTTATTTTCGCCAACACCGCCAGTTTCACAAACTGATAAATCAACACACGCCTGTGACGCGTACAACTGTTAGCACATTTGTTGCACGGGACGCTCGAAAACACCGTGAAGTAGGTCAAAGCGTTGACAAAGGGCTGAGTGTTGCTTGACAACGTCAACACGAATTCCACTTGGTTTGATCTGGAAGACACTGAGACTCAAGCAAGCAGATTTGAACCAGAAACACGAGCAAAATCACCTGAAGAAAAAGCCCCTGAAAAGGCTAGATACAGCTTGGAAGCAACCACGAAGTGTGTAAGCGGCAGAGCACAATGGAAGTGGAGAAACAAACGGAGAAATCCGACATTTACCAAGGTTGTAAAAGACAGAGGAGAAGACGGAAATCTGGTCGGTGAACCAAGCGACTTCGTGTTCATTTTTTCACTGTGACTACAACTCCCGTGACTTCAGTGGATCCCACTGGTTTTTCAAGCAAGGCCAACGACGTATGCACCCCCCCCCCCCCCCCCCCCCCCCCCCCCCCAAAAAAAAAGAAAGAAGAAGAAGAAGAAGGAAAAAGCAAACAACAAAAACAAAACAAAACGACAACAACAACAACAAAACACACACACAAACAACAACAACAACAAAACACACTCACAAACAACAACAACAAAACAACAACGAAACAACAACAACAAAACAACAACGAAACAACAACAACAAACAAACAAAAAACAACACACACACACACACACACACACACACACACACACACACACACACACACACACAAAAGCAACAACCCAACAAAAACAACTGTGGGTGACGTTTTTTCGCCAGCTACGTGATTGTGACTGTGTGGATACTAACCATTACAAATATCTACTCGTCCTGGCTGAGAAAGCTGAAAATCGTTGGTGACATTGTTCGGTAGTACCTTGGGTAGGCGACACTGACGATGCATAATTTGTTAGTCAGTTACTGCGTTGAGCCCAGTCAACCACATAGGGCTATGTCGATGGATAACCATTTCTATGGGCTAATATTGTCCAAAACGAAATGAACAGTTAAAAAAAGAAGTAAAAAATATGAAACAAGAATGACTGCTAGTGTTCTAAAACAAGATCAAAACACATAAAAGGTTTAAAAGAACGCTTATTTATTATGACACAGACACACAGTCTGCAAATTTTCGGGGAAATCCCCTTCGTCAAGCCACAAAACGACACTTGAACAACAATTAAACGGTTAAAGACGATGAAAAATGAGAGAGAAACTGATCTTTTTTTTGGTTGGGCTGTTGTTTGCTTGTCCAGGGCTTGGAAGATTGTTGGCATGACTATGACGTGTAGTAATGAATACCATAGTAATGAATAGTGAAAAATCAACGAAATCATACGGACTCGTGTATTCCTGTCTCATGTATTGGAAAAGCTTACGAGTTTTGGTATCCATGACGCTGTGCATGCATGTCCCTACCCTTCCTCTTTCACTCCAAAATTGTTAAGCGCCAATGGCCTACACCAGGGATGTACCTCTGGTGGAGTTTATGTACCTTGTATTTACACGCATGCCAGGTTGGCAAGCAAGCAGTACATAAATAAATACAAGGTACATAAACTCCACCAGAGGGATGCACCTCTGGTGGAGTTTATGTACCTTGTATTTACACGCGGGCCAGGTGAGAGTTACTAGGCGACTCAGGTCTTTGTTGTTGTGCCTCTGGTGGAGTTTATGTACCTTGTATTTACACGCGGGCCAGGTGAGAGTTACCATAGGCGACTCAAGTCTTTGTTGTTGTCCCTCTGGTGGAGTTTATGTACCTTGTATTTACACTCATGCCAGGTGAAAGTTACCGTAGGCGACTCTGGTTTTTTGTTGTTGTTTTATTTGTATTACGTACACAAGTTCAGTTCAGTTCTTTCTCTCCCTCTCTTTTGATTATCAAGAGAGGAGACTTTAACAGTTTCTGCATTCGCGGTTCCCCACTGTGAATTGGAAGGAGATAGTGGCAGGAGGGGGGGACGGGGGTGGGGGTGGGGTGGGGAGCGAGTGGGGTGTGGGGGGTGGTGGCGGGTTACGGGTTACGCTGGAATGGAGACTATATATATACCTAATGCAGCGTTGTCACCACCAGACTGATTCTTCATTACGATGGGCGCCCCCTTTTTACTGTTTCACAAATTCTAACCGCAGAGGGCAAAAGGCGCCAGACTGTGTTCAATCCTTCCCATCTCTTTTGGCTCGTTAGACTTGTTTCACACCAGTCGGTCCCAGCGAGGAGGTAGCTATAGGCTAGTGTAGTGGGAAGCGGACCGATCTCCAACGAGTCTGGGTGGAGAGAGACTGAGAGTGATCGAGCCTGTACTTGGGCTGTCGCTGTACGTGCACTGTTGTGGCCACCACAATGCAGTGTCCTGTAAAGTGGGCGGCTTTTTGTCTGTAAGACGTCTCTCCCGTTTGGCTGTTTCTCTCATTGTGGAGGGCAAAGCGACTGTGTGAAAGGACCTGTGGCCATAGGTTTCAACATGGTGAATTCTCTGTCTCTGTCAGTGTGGTCAGTGTGTGTGTGTGTGTGTGTGTGTGTGTGTGTGTGTGTGTGTGCGCGCGCGTGTGTGTGCGTGTGTATGTGTGTGTGTGTGTGGTCTTCGTCGCTTGTGTGTGTGCGCGTTTTTAGGTCTCTGTCTGGTTTTCTTCGTCCATTGTGTGGTGTGCGTCTCTTTTTTCTCTCTCTGCCTTTGTTCTGTTGTCTCTGTCTCTGTCTCTGTCTCTCTCTCCCTCTCTCTCTCTCTCTGCCTCTCTGGGTGATATAGCAAGGACTGGCAGACGAATCAAATGGACCCAAAGCTAATATCATTGAGTTTTAAAATTTCCGCAGCCGAGTTCTCTCCCTGTGTCTCTGTCTTTGTCTCTGTCTGTCCCCTACCTCTTTATCTGTGTGAAGGTCTTCGTTATGATCGTTACAAGCTACCACCTTGGCGCCTTGTTACTTACATCGTGTTTCGTATACCGTCTGATGGACAGCGGAATCTCCCACTTAGCCATTTTTACCACGTCTGGTGCGGGATGACCTTTGGATGGCCGAGACTTGGCGAGGGAAACAAGAGGACTAATCCTTACAGTATATACTTTCCTTATGATCTTTACCAACCAGCGCTTTGGGTGTCTTGTTGCTGTCATTGTATTTCGTGTTTGAGGTGATAGAGAGCGGTAACCCATACTTCCCGTTTCCTCCACCTCTGATGGATGACCTTTGGATGGCCGAGGCTTGGCGAGGGAAACAAGGGGACCAATCCCTTGGTCACTTCCCCTCATTACTTGTCCTCTTTTCCTCACGTGGACTAATTGATTCCCTCTGACCCTCTCTGCATTCCAGGAGCGGTTTCCAAGGCTACCACCCAAGACAGCCTACAGTCCGAGGGAAGATGCCACCGGTTCGCTGACCGAAACGTCCACAGCTTCACCAACCGGGTCAGGGAGCGTGGGCTGAATTATCGCCGTTGGTCATTCATTGGACAGGCCGTGTCACGTGCCAACGACAGCGAATGGCGGATCCTGTGGCTGAGATGACGTGGTATGTCTTCCCGCTTTGCTGGTGGACGTACTTGTGAACTCTTCTGTTCCTTTTTTTGTGTGTTAGCATTTATTTATTTATTTATTTTTTGGAGGGGGGGGGGGGGGGGGGGGGGGGGGGGGGCAGTTACCCTGTTGTACCATTTTTGGTGTTAGCATTTTTCGGGGGGTCAGTCTCTGTTGTATCTTTCTTTTGTGTTTGCATTTTTGTTTTGTTTTGTTTTTGTTTGTTTGTTTTTGGTCACAGTTTGCAGTCTCTGTTGTTCCTTTCTTTTGTATTAGCATTTTTGTTGTTGTTGTTGTTGTTGTTTTTGGCACAGTTTCCAATCTTGGTTGTTCCCATTTTTGTGTTAGCATTTTCTTTTCTTTCCTTGTGGGTGGGTGGGGGGCGGCGGTCCCCAGTTCCCAGCCTCTGCTGTTCTCTTCTTTTGTTAGCATTTTCTTTGGCTTTAAAAAACAACAACAATTGTTTGTTTTATTATCGCAGTTTCCAGTCTCTGTTGTTCCTTTCTGTTGCGTTAGCATTTTTTTCTATTTTTATTTTTTGGTTCTTTTCTTTTTTGTTAGCATTTTTATTTTTTTGGTCACAGTTTCCAGTCTCTGTCTCTTTTTGGTTTAAACAAAATTTTATTCATTCATCGTAATCATAAGCTCAACAAATAAGTACAGGAAACACAAAAGCAATATGCTTATTTGAGTGTTACCTATAGATAAAATGATAAACACACAGACATTTACGATGGCAAGATGGCAAATTGTTGTCAAAACGTCAGAGGCAACAAAACCAACAAAGACCAAAATGACAACAAAAAAAAAACAAAACAAAAAGCAAAACAATAGCAACAAAACGGGAGGAGGGGGTGGGGGTTAAAAAGCAAATAACTAACCGAATGGTCTAGTAATGTTGTCATAATTATTGATCTGAGAGAGAGAGGGAGAGGATTAAAACGTGTACTTCTTCGCTTGTATCATAAACAAATTTTGGCAGACTTTTACAGATTTACAAGCGGTCGGTTTGGCGCAAAAAGTCGTGGACTATAGCAAATATTTTCTTATTAGTTTCTAAATGTAGCTGGTCGTTTCCAAACAGAAGTGTGTTGATATTTCTTTCATTCTCATTTTCTGTCTCTTTTTCTGTCTGTCTGCCTGTCTATGTCTGTCCATTCGCCCTGAGGTTTACTCTTTGTGGTTGACAGGACGTTAAAATCCAGTGACTGACTGTGTCTGTCTGTCTGTCTGCCTGTCTTTTGTGGCCTCTTTGCTTGTCCAGCCTGTAGTGTTTCTTTCTCAGCAAAAACAGCCAGTAACAAAAGAATTCATTTATTGAAAGAGAGTTCTCGAATTTCCGTCCCGCCGCCTTAACTGCCTTGTTTTTTTGTTGTTGTTATTGGCGGTGGTGGTGGTGTTCTTTTTCTTCTGAGCGTTGCTTTTGTTATTGCTTTTCTTCTGCAGAACTGGTTTCAAATAACTATTATTGTTATTATTATTGATCGCTTTTATGTAGCGGTATTCTCTGCTCTCGAGCAGACTCACCGTGTTCATGTCGCACGTGATTCTGAATGAGTGACTGTATGCCTTCTTTTTTTTTGTATTAAATAATAATTGCATTTTTTTATTATTTTTTAAAAGCTGCGTTATTTGATATCCACCGAAGTGGTGTACTGACAAAGCAGTTTGGTTGTTACACGGCTGATATTTTGCCACGTGAAACTGCTGCCGTCTCGACGCACTGTCTGTGTACACCGTACAACCACGCACGAGCGTACAGTGTCACTTATTGGAAGCCACATTTTACGTACGTGTGTTTAAACTGTATAGCCTGCCTCGTCCGCTTTTGGCAGAATGGTCGGGATCTTTTACGTGTAACTGCGGCAACACGGGGGCGGAACGGAAACCGAGATTAGAGTCAGTACAGAAAGTTGACCATGGAGAAGAAAATCCCTCCCGCCGCACTCGAGGGGACTCGAACCTGCGACCGGTCGATCACGATTCCCGCGCTAGCGTTACCCAGCTTCTTTTTAATTTGAGCGCAGATACAGCTAGTACACTGGCAGGCGCGCGCGCGCGCGCGCACACTCACACACACGCACGCACGCACGCACGCACACGCACACGCACACACACACACACGCACGCACGCACACACTCTCACACACACACACACACACACACACACACACACACACACACACACACACTTTTACACACACACACACACACACACACACACACACACTCTCTCTTACCCATACACACACACACACATACACACACACACACACACACACACACACACACACACACACACACACTCTTACACTCTTACACACACACACACACACACTTTTACACACACACTTTTACACACACACACACACACACACAAACATCCCACCCGCTCGATGTGGAAATGATTGAGTCTGCACCGTTTTGAGCTGAAAATTCACAGGATTTAATCATGTCTGTCTCCGTTCCGAGCGCCGTATTTATCCACCAAGTTTCCGCGCCCTTCGCTTCCAACTCTGCCCACAGCACCTACTTCAGCGTGTTAATTAATTCTGCCCTTATTGATTTCGTTAATGCGTCTGGTGACTAGCTCATACAATGTGTGTGGTTTGTTTTCAGACTGGAAGCGATGAAACGTTTAAGTGTTTTACAACGTGCATCAGGCGTGGATGGTTCGAATTTTTGTTGTTGTTGTTGTTGAAAATCTTGTTGTGTCAATTCTGTACCGTGCATGGTGACACAGACAGGGCAGAGACGTAATTACTGTGCCGTGGAGAACATTCTCTGGCCTCCGACACCAGAAGGCTCGGTGATTGCCTTTGGGAATTGGATGAAATGATGGGTTTTCGAAGTGACCACTTCGCACCAACCACTGTATTGGGCGGTTCAGGCGGGGTTGTTCACTCCCTTGACTTTTACGCGGCATCGCTTAAGTCCCTTGGCTGTCCCTTGGCTGTTTTTACTTCCGGTACATACTTTCTTCGCAATGGAAGGCGGTGACAATAAATTCGCGAGGCTTACAGTGTCACCTTTAAAGGCATTTTTGAAGGCCCGTAGTCAAAATGTGTCTGGCAACAAGCAATAACTTGTTGCTCGTGCTATAGGATGGCAAAAAACGTATTTAATCATGAACTCGTGATCACCTTTCACCTGTAATTTTTGCAAACACAACAGTAATGGCAATTTTACTGCTTCGCAATTCTAGGTGCAACTTCCATTGTTATACACAGCGTGAAGCAACGCCTACTCAGAAATCGACCCGGAAGTGACGCTGCGACCTCTCGCGACGTCTTGCGCGAAAGATTACAAAAGGCATTCACTCGTGCAAACCGGCTTCACTGAACCGCTCAATAGCTAGGACCAGCTAGTGGCAGCTATTTGCTGTGAAACCGGGCGTTCAAATCCATGAAATTTACTCGGAGTTCAGCACAGGCCAAGGTCAGAGTATAATAACATTACCGGTATAAGAAAAATGTAGGTGGGAGGGGGACGGGGAGGGGAGGTTATCGGTAGTCAAGTATATTCATTGTTAATACGTCCCGGCGTTAAAAATATTCGACTGTATTAGAACTGAATAGCGCATTCTTTTTTCGCTGTCGATAAATCCTTTGACGATTTGAGTGGTCGAATTAAGAATTTGACCTGCGTAAGTGGGTAACTTGGTGTTTTACGCCCAGTCAGTCATTACGGTTATATCAGGGCGACTGACCTGTGTAAGTAGGTAACTTGGTGTTTTACGCCCAGTCAGTCACTACGGTTATATCAGGGCGACTGACCTGCATGGTAGCATAACCTAAAAGAACGCGTTATAAGGAACAATGGGTCACGTGAGTCTGTTGCACTTGGTGGATTGGTGACCTCAGTGTGGTGTACGTTTCCAGCTTAGAATATGTTTATGCACACAAGTAAACGCTTAATTTCATATGCTGAACCATATTTGAAAATGGACACACGCACGCATGCACTCACACACACACACACACACACACACACACACACACACACACACACACACACACACACACACACTAGCACCACCACCACAACCACCATCACAAAACAACAACAAGCGGGCAAACAAACAAAACAAACGAGAACAAAAACCACCCCTTAGACGGTATAAGAAACATCTTGCGAGAGGAGAGCATCAAGGGAATACAACGTTGCCATCCTTCATTAAGAGCATGCTGGTGTGCAAACCAGTGGAAATGTCATCATCGATATCCATAAAGATGCCAATCTTCCTGCTCAGCGGTACGAGTCATGTGCGAAATGGATGCTAACGAATGCAGCAGGTTTGGTTTAACGCGGCCCCTATCGTTTGGTGATCAGTCCCGACTGAATACGGTGGGGAAATAGATATTTGTGTCAGTCCATTGCCGTCGAAAGAATAGTTCATTGTGTGAAATTCAAACGAAGGGCTAGCTGTCAGAGTTTGGAATGTTTGGATTCAGCTAGGTTTATTAAGTGAGTAAGTAAACATGGTGCTTAACGTCCACAGAAACCATAAGGCTTATTAGGGACGGGGAGAAGGTGGGGAAGGGGGTATGGAGGTGGGGGAAGAGGGAGATTATATACCTATCGCTACACTGTCACCACCAGAATGATTCCTGCATTAAGATGGGCAGCGATGAGAGCCATTTTAATGTTTCAGTAGGAAGTGATGGACAAAGTCACAGGACAGTGTCCTCAAACCACAACCTTTTTGAAGAGAAAGGAGAGCCGAAGCGGTATCGAACCGAGGTCCTACCGCTTACCAGTCTAACGTCTTACCGCTAGGCCAAACCGGCTCACTCAGCTAGGTTTGGACGACTGTGTGGTTAGCTGTGTATGTATACACCACTGTTTGCATTTTAGTGGTGTCATTTAGGACGTTTTTGCGTGAAACGTTTCACCGATAAGGCTGTGATTAGAACGACCTACTTGGAATACGTTGGAATAAGGTTATTTTGGAATAAAGCCTATGATCAGTTTCAATGAAATAGGACTATTTTGGAATGAATTGTATGGTCAGTTTAAATGGAATAGGATCTTTTTTGAATAAAGTCTATGATCAGTTTGGATGAAATAGGAGTATTTTGGAATAAAGTCTACGACGGAGTGTAGCTGTTCCCAGGGCATGAAAATTCAGAAGAAAAAAAAATCAGTCAAACAAACAAACAAGCAAGCAGAAAACAACAGAAAAACAAAACTAAAAACAAATAAACAAACAAAAACAACAACCGACCCACCAA
>JABMCL010000845.1:227500-230000 GCA_018857735.1 Alviniconcha marisindica
CGCCTGATTAATTTACATTATTATTATTATTATTTGGTGCATCACCAAAAACATTATTTTCTAAAGTCTTCAAGTTCGTCTATGTAGGAGGCTTCATGAATTCGGTGCTGAGTGTTTTTTGCCCGCTCTCGCTGATGAATTATTCACCTGTCATGCTGCGAGTTATTTCACGAGACATGGCGGACGGCCCGAAGTGAAAGGTTGCAGCAGTGCACAGCTCCGGCGTGAAAATGGCTCGTATCCGGTTCAAACTCGAACAAACTGTGTAACATAAATGTGGGCGATGGAGCCATTTTTTTTTCTCTCCCACTTTTTTTATATATATTTTTTTTATCGGAGTTTGAAGCTTGATCGATATTCTTCCCGTGAGAGTCTCAAACAGCAGAATTGGCTGATGGGGGTTGGAAGGGGTTGTAGATTGTGGTGAAGGGGTGTGTGGGGGAGGGGGGGGGGCGAGGGGGGGGGGG
The DNA here is from genome assembly GCA_018857735.1 of Alviniconcha marisindica. Taxonomy (NCBI): domain Eukaryota; kingdom Metazoa; phylum Mollusca; class Gastropoda; family Provannidae; genus Alviniconcha; species Alviniconcha marisindica. Next base: position 227,968 of record JABMCL010000845.1, read on the forward strand.
GGAGGGGTGTGTGTGTGTGGGGGGTGGGGGGGGGGGGGGGGGGGGGGGGGGGGTCGTGAGGAGGTGAGGGACCGGGGAGGGGTGAGGGGAGCGATGAAAGAGAGTGGCGAGTATGTGTTGAACCTTGACTAAGAATGAGGGATCCGTTGCTCTGCTTAAAGCTTCAGTACAGTTTATCACCTCGCGTTTTGTAAACGTGCTTTTGTTGTTGTTTGTTTTTAGAGGTGGTGGGGATGGGAGTCGGGTGGAGTGCGGGGGATTGGGTGGGTGGGTGGAAAGGGGGGGGTGGTGGTTGTGGAGGGTAGAGGCCAATAAATGCTGAACCATGAATAAAAGCATTATGTGTAGCGGAGCAAAATCTCTGCTTAAAGCATTAGTACATCACATCGCATGTGTTAATTAGCTACTTGGTTGGTTAATTAATTACGAAGTCAGTTGCTTGTTAGAGGGACACTGAAGGTTACTTGCTTTAAGGTCTGCAATAGTTAGGTGCCAGCCAAGCCTGAAACTAGTAGGAAAAAAAGCATAGCTTGCTGTCTGCAGCTTGCACTTCGCTAGCCACTCTCGCGTGTGGTATGTCTCGTGGCCCCCCCAAAACCGTCAAATTTCGTCTGCTTCCGTTGATGGCGTGCCACGCAGTAAAATGCACTTAGCTTTCCAGTGGCTCGTCTCGGGTTGTTTTGACAACCTCGTCTCTCACCGTCAGCGCGTTTTACGACAACCACGACAATTTCGTTGCATCCCAATTTCCCTCTGGAAAGCGCAGACCAGCCGAAGAGATGACAAGGCCAGTGCAAGAGACTAAACCTGTGCGCAGAGCCGCGGGAGAAGCGTTCACAACCTTGTGCGTATATATACTGACCCATTCGCAAACAACTTTGCCGCTTCATCTTTCGATTTCTGTCGCGGATTTGTATACCGCTAATTAGTACTCGTGCAGCAGTGTCTCGCGCTGCCCTCGTGAGGTTGGTCAAGCACACGTGGGGCAAGTGCCCGGTCCGCGTGGAAGTAAGGCGAAGAGGTTCTATCGGCATTCATCAGCGATAATCACTTGTGGCCAGCAACGGGTTACCGAGGACAGAGAAAGTAGGGTCTCCCGTGCGGAGAACCCACAGTTGTCAAAGTCTGTTTTGTTTTAGGTGAAAATATAGCCTTACAGGCTTCGTCTGCTGCCCCAGAAATGCCTCCTTTGTAATTTCGGCCTTTCTGGTTCATTCAGCTTCATTTTGCCCCAGTCTTCTTGCAGCATGTGTTTTGCACGTTAGCAGTGACTTGTCCTGGACTTTATCAGGTTTCCTCGCCGACTGTTCATCCTACACTCTGCAGAGATTAACATGTGCCTGTCCCTGGCCTATTTGCACAAGCGTGTCGTGTACAGTTGTATGGGTACAGTTGCACAGGTGCATATTATGTTAATATTTTATAATTGTGCTGTTGCGTTTAACGTTTTTCGCGCTGTGGTTATTTCGTTGCATCCCAGTTTCCACTGGAAAGCGTATACCCACCATCCCATATTCAGGACGCATTACTGGTTTTGTTGGTCTGTTTTAGCTGTGTGTAATTTTGGCATCCTGCTGACATGGACCTCTGCGGACTTACTTTTCTAACATGATATTTATGTGCAGTTGAGTGTAGCATCCCCAGCCCGTGCAGTGTCAGTATTATAAAAATTCGGTTTCAAAATTCGGGAATGCGTGCGTGGAATGCAAGTGTAGGGGAGCATGAACTGCGTACGCGAAACATGTGTCGTTAGCAGTTTAATTAACACGTGTTTCGACGGCGACGTGGGTCAGTGTGTAGTTTATTCTCAGTGCTCGTTATAAATACATTTACACGTGCTTTTCTTAGTTTACTCTCCGAGCAACATATGAATATACTTCCCCCCCCCACCCCCCCACCCCTCACCCCAAACGAAAATAAAACAACAACAATAACCAAAAACAACAACAACAACAAAAACAACCGCAAACACATTCATACACACACATGTACACATACTAACACACACACATACACACACACACACACACACA
>JABMCL010000845.1:235000-237500 GCA_018857735.1 Alviniconcha marisindica
TCTGTTTAAAAAAAATCTGAATCTATACCATGCACATGTTTTTAACAATTATTGTGTGCTGACAAAATGTGTAAATACGCCCTGATATAACCGTACTGGTTGACTGGGCGTAAAACACCAAATTACTTACTTACTTCGTCTTCTGTGTCCGCCTCTCGTTCTCTCTCCTCCCTTTTCACTCTCCCTACCCCCCCTTCTCCTTCACTTCACTCTCCTTTGCCTCACCTCTGTCCACGTCTTGCTCTCTCTCCCCTCCTTTTCCTTCCTAATCCTTCCCTTCCATCCACCCTCCTTTGCCTCTCCTTTTTGCCCCCTCCCCCTTCTTTTTTCCACCTCTGTCCATGTCTCTCCCTCTCTCCCCTCCCTTTTCACTCCCCCCCCCCTTCCCTTCACTCCACCCTCTCTTGCCTCTCCTTTTTGCCGGCCCGGCCCTTCTCACTCTCTGCCCCGCCCCTTCACTCTCCACCTCTAGACTTCTCTCCCTTTGTTTTCACCTTCTATCTCCACCTCTTGTGCCCTGTCCTTTTGATTCAGCCTCTCTTCCTTCTGCATTCTGCCTCTCTTCTTCCTTCACTCCACTCCTCCCTTTTCATTCTCTCCCTTTTCTTTGTCCCTATTTTTTCCTTCACTCCACCTTCTCTTCCCATTCCCTTCTTCCCCCCCCCCCCCTTTTTTTATGTACCTTCTCTGTCCATGTCTCTCCCTCTCTCCCCTCATTTTCCCCCCCCCCCCCCCCCTTTACTCTTTCACTCCACTGACCCTCTCTTGCCTCTCCTTTTTTGCCGACCCCGCCCTTCTCACTCTCTGCCCCGCCCCTTCTCTCTCCATCTCTAGACTTCTCTCCCTTTGTTTTCACCTTCTATCTCCACCTCTCGTGCCCTGTCCTTTTGATTCAGCCTCTCTTCCTTCTGCATTCTGCCTCTCTTCTTCCTTCACTCCACTCTCTCTTCCCTTTTCGTCCCCCCACCCCCCCCCCCCCCCCCACCCACCCTCTCGATCTCTGCCTCACGTCTTTTTTCACCTTCCATGCCCACTTCTCTCTCTCGCTCTCTCCCGTCTTTTTCAGTCATTCTCCCCGTCTTCCTTCTTTCACTCCACCCTCTTTTCCCTTTCCCCGGCTCCCCTCCTTCGTTTTCTCACTTTCTCTGTCCACCTCTTCTTTCTCCCTCTTTTTCCTTCGCTCCACCTTCTCTTCCCACTCCCTTCTTGCCCCCCCCCCCCCCTTTTTATGCACCTTCTCTGTCCATGTCTGTCCCTCTCTCCCCTCCTTTTACACTCCCCCCCCCCCTTTACTCCTTCACTCCACCCTCTCTTGCCTCTCCTTTTTTTGCCGGCCCCGCCCTTCTCAATCTCTGCCCCGACCCTTTTCTCTCCACCTGCCCTTTTGATTTTGCCTCTCTTCCTTCTGCCTTCTGCCTCTCTTCCTCCTTCACTCCACTCTCTCTTCCCTTTTCGGCCCCCCCCCCAACCTTCTCTTCTCTCCCTCCCCCCTTCGTTTTCTCACCTTCTCTGTCCACCTCTTGCCCCTTCTCCCTTTTCGTTCTCTCTCTCTCTTTTTCCTTCTCTCCACCATCTCTTCCCACTCCCTTCTTGCCCCCCCCCCTCCCCACCCCACCCTTTTCGTGCATCTTCTCTGTCCACGTCCTTTCTCCCCTCCTTTTTCAACCCCCCTCGCCGTCCCCCCACTTCTTCCTTCACTCCACACTCTCTTGCCTCTCCTTTTTTTGCCGACCCCGCCCTTCTCACTCTCTGCCCCGCCCCTTCTCTCTCCACCTCTAGACTTCTCTCCTTTTCATTCTGCCCCGCTTCCCCCGTCATTATTTTTTCTCTCTCACCGTCTCTTCCCCTCAATGTAACTGAGTGATGTACGCATGTGTGCATCTGACGCTGTGAACACGCTACGTTTTGTGTGGAAATTCTCATGTGTAACGTTTCACTCACTCATTCGTGCCTATATGTATATAAATGATGCCTGTAATTTTATATCTACTCATCAGTAGCTTAGCAAGGACTAGTTGTTAGGTTTTTGACTGAACCTAAACTACAATTCTCGTAAAATAAAGTTTTCGAGTTCCAGTTCGCCCCCCCCCCCCCCCCCCTCAACACACACACCTTTTAGTATAGTATAGGTGAGTACATTTCTTCCCCCCAACACCCCACCGCCCCACCCCCACCCATTTTTACTTTCTCTCTCTCCACCTCTTGTCCTCTCTCCTTTTCATTCTGCCCCTCGTCCCCCTTCACTCTCTTCTTCTCTTCTCCTTCCCATCTTTCTCCCTGTCTCTCTGTTCTTGTACTTTTCTCCTTCCCATCTTTCCCTGTCTTCATGACACTATTTTGTCTTTACACTTAGTGAGTTTGGTTTGACTGACTGCATTATCATTCCCATGTACTGGCTTCGAACAGTAGAGGATGCGGCCGGAGTGTGTGTGTGTGTGTGTGTGTGTGTGTGTGTGTGTGTGTGTGTGTGTGTGTGTGTGTGTGTGTGTGTGTGTGTGAG
>JABMCL010000845.1:245000-260000 GCA_018857735.1 Alviniconcha marisindica
CGAAGCTAAAGACTAATTATGACATATTATGGTTATTTGTATGACGTCGTGCACGAGAGACATAGACACAAAGGACAATGTACCTACCGCAGGCCACAGTAATATAAAATAGTCGGAATATTATGAGGAGAATTTTTCACAGTTTCAAATAAAATATACACGTTATGCCAGACTTTGGCCGCCCCATTTTATATGTGACAATCAGCACACTTTTGGGACGTAAATGCCACCAGATTTAGCGTTGTTGCTTGATTTTTTTCTGTCCAAGATCTAGATTGACTAGACAATATAGGCAATATATGTCGCTTCTACCGTTTTTCCTCCTTTTAGCTTGGTACTTCCTGACGACGAAGGGCTTTGAACAGAAACATCTTTGAAGCTAATAGCGTTGTTGCTTCCAGAGACGTCCTTTTGGAAAGGGGAGGGAGCGGTGGGGGGGGTGGTGGGGGGGGGGGATTTCGAGGGGGTGGTGTGTGGGGGGGGGATTGGGTGAGGGGGAGGGGAGGTCATATTTCTCTTTACGGACAGAGCCTTTGTCATTTCCCTTGGTACCGTTTGCTGTCTCTATCATTGCAGTGGCACGTACGCCTTGTGTTTTGTAGCTGCATTTCATCCTCTTCAGCGTCTGGTGGCTGCAGACTGTGTTGGGACGCTTCAGAGTGCAGGGGTACTATCGGTCTTGTGCCGATGATGATCATGATGATTGACTAGTGTCACGCCCAGCCGTCTCGGAAGAGGTGCTAACGGGGATGTCAGTTCCACTGAGTGCGCGAGGACTTGGGTCAGGTGGAAGGAAGCAAGATGAGAAGCGGTAGGGAGGGGGAAGCCACTTCCTTGTCAGCTAGCGCTGCCACCATAGGATAATGCTTGCATTAGCGATGGGCTGTTGCGTGAAACGCCTTACTGTAAGACCGTGTCCACAGCTCACAATTGGTAAAGAGAGAGGTAAATGCAAGTCGGTATTTCAGCCCACAAAACGGGTTCTCCGTCTCCGCCATACTCCGTCATATTTTGCCCCCGTCTATATTTTGCCTCCGTCATATTCCGTCTCCGTCATACTACGTCATACTCCGTCAAAATCCGTCTTCATCATGCTGTCATTAGAGAGATTAAAGTTTTGGTTCAGACACAATGAGAAACCCAGAGCCGCATCGCTGTCTGATTTGGGGCTACCGTATGTGTGTGTGTGTGTGTGTGTGTGTGTGTGTGTGTGTGTGTGTGCGTGTGCGTGAGCACGCGCGCGTGGTGTGTGTGTGTGTGTGTGTGTAAGGTGTGATGTGGTGTGGCGTGCATGTGTGTGTGTGTGTGTGTGTGTGTGTGTGTGTGTGTGTGTGTGTGTGTGTGTCCGAAGTGGACGCTTCTCACCGTGAAGGGCAGTGCCAGGAGGTTTATCCGGTTCTGTGACTGCTGAGAAGCGACAAGAGTGGTGTGTTATGCAAAGGTCAGCCTGAGGGCGGACTTAGTGCCTGATACTTAGACTGACTTACAAGCGATCTCCCTCTTCTCTCTCTCCCCCCCTCCCCCCAACCCCCCACCACCCCCGTAACCCCTTCCCCCTTTAGTTCTCCCCGTCCCTAATAAGCCTTGTCGTTTCTGTGGACGTTAAGCACCATGTTTAGTTAGTTTATACTTACAATTGACTCAGCGTTCCACATTTCTGTTGGCGACGGGTACATACCCATAAGTAGCCACTGTGCTGTCCAGTGCCGTTGTCAATGGTGAAAACACACTCTGAGCATCGATTTCCGGCGCGATTCCTCCAAACTCTGCCAGAACTGGTTACGCCACTGCAGGGGCACTGATCCTTATCTCCGCGCAGCTGTCCGCTGACGCTGTCAGCGCCCTCCGAGGTTTGGGTACTAAAAAGACTGTGGAAGCAACGTAGCGTCTGTGAGCCGATTTGGCCTAGCGGTTAGGCGTTAGGCTGGTAAGCGGAAGGACCTCGGTTCGATACCGCTTCGGCTCTCCTTTCTCTTAAAAAAAGTTGTGGTCTGTGGACAGTGTCTTGTGACTTTATCCATCACTTCCTACTGAAACATTAAAATGGCTCTCATCGCTGCCCACCTTAATGCAGACGTCATTCTGGTGGTGACAGTGTAGCGATAGGTATATAATCTCCCTCTCCACCCACCTCCATACCCCCTTCCCCCCTTCTCCCCGTCCCTAACAAGCCTTGCGGTTTCTGTGGACGTTAAGCACCATGCTTACTTACTTTAACGTAGCATCGAAGCACGCACGTAAACACGAGGCTCGTCCGCCCCGGTCAAAATGGAGTTCCGTCTCGATTCAGACGATTTTGGTTTTATCTTATGGTGTAAGCAATGTGGACAGGTTATTAACCCTTTCACTGCCGTGCTTGCTGCGCCGTCGCACAGAAAACGACAAATACAAGTGCGAAACTTGAAATCATTTAAGATTTTCCCACCCTTTCACTTGAGCCCTATCAAAATGCACAGCATTGAATGTGGATTTGTTATAGGACTATCAAATATATTGTTTGCAGGAGTGTATGTGAGCACTTTTCAGCCCGAAAATTTTACGGCCTGGGGCTGTGAATGGGTTAAGTATCTTAGTTATACATCTCATTTATCACCGTTTAACTATTGTTTAAGTGTCGTTTTGTAGCTTGATAAAGGGAATTGCCCCGAAAATTAGCAAATTGTGTTTTTGTCCTAATGAATACCGTTCTTTTGAACCTTTTATGTGTTTGGATCTTGTTTTAGAACGCTAGCCGTCATTCTTGTTTCAGATTTTGGCTATTTAGTAGGACAAATCACAACACGCGATTTTTCGGGGTAATCCTCTTTATCAAGCTACAAAACGACACTTAAAAACAACAGTTAAACGGTGAAAAACGATGAAAAATGAGATGGAGAGCTAAGCCACTATCTGTTTTTGGTTGAAAGAAAATCTGAAAATCAGAATGACTGCTAGCGTTCTAAAACAATAAATAAATAGTGTTTTTTGACTGAGCTATGTTGTTTCGTGTCCAGTGCATATTATGGCACTGGTCGGAGGAAGATGTCATAAACCAGTCCTTGCAATTTTAGCTGAAGAGTCACGTGCATCCTTTGGGCAGAACGAGGCCACAGCAGAACAATCTAGCTGGCATCGTACGTTTACGCGGCACGAAATCATAACCACCCATGCAGTCCCACCAAAATTCCCGCAGCTCTCAACTTTGGCTGAACTGCCCACCGCAACATTTTCTGAAAGATCTGGCTTCAGCTCCGGTAGCATGATAACAGAACATCTGCTGGCGGCCAACCTTCTCCACATGGGTGACCTTCAGAGGACGGTACCGGTTGTCGGGGAAACGGCGGTATTCCTGAAGCTCTTAGGCTGTGTGGAGGACCTTCGACAGACCGCAGCCTTCGTCGAGGACTTCGGAGGGCCCACCTAACAAGCGATCGAGAAGTGGAAGAGACTTGGGACAGAGGTAGCTGGCACACACCCAAGAGTAGGCCCTCGTGTGCACACTCCGAGGCTGGCGTATCGTTTCGTTCCTTACCAACCAAATTATTAGTCTAGGGGGAAGGGCGGCGGGGGGGAGAGGGGTGGGGGGTGGGGGTAATGCGGATAGGAAATAGAAGTTGTAAAATTTAGATCATCGTCTTAAATCCTGCGTTTGGAATAAAAAGAAAAAGATGGGGGGGGGGGGGGGGGGGGGGGGAGGGGAAGAAGAAAGCAACATTCACATAATGACCTTGCGCTATATCTATAGTTGAACACGTCAACGCGAAGAGAGAGAGAGAGTCTACTTAATGAAGACTCGATTCTTTCTTAAGGTTGAATGACCAATATTCTACGTGTGATGCACGGTACTAGTTGTTGTTGTTTTCCTCATATCCGACCGCCCCCCCCCCCCCCCCCCCACACATCCCAAGAAAAAAAAGGAGAAAAAATAACGGAAGCAAAAACAGCACAGCAACAAAGAAAACAACTCGCTGAGCGCGAATGGTGAACGGAAATAACTCACCATCCCCCTACACAAGGGATGATGGGAAAACAAAACGATTTTTTTTTCTCTCTATGTTTTCGTTTCCCGGCGAACCCACGATCAACAAACTCGATAGTCTGTAGTCTGCACGTGAGAACAGGAGCCAGAGCACGTTCCACCAGCACCTTCTCACCTTCGACAACAGCTTGACATAGAACCAACCCTCCTTTCTCTTTGTTTCGGCCAAGGTGACCCTATGCGGTTGACGGGACGTTAAAAAACACACACACAAGGACTAACTATAACTCTGAATGTCTGTCAGTTTCTCTGTCTCTGTCTCTGTGTCTCTGTCTCTGTCTGTCTGTCTGTCTGTCTGTCTCTGTCTCTGTCTCTGTCTGTCTGTCTGTCTGTCTCTCTCTCTCTCTCTGTCTCTCTCTCTCTCTTTTATATTTACTCATCAGTAGCTTAGCAAGGACTAGTTGTTTGACAGGTTTTTGACTAAAACTAAACTACAGTCCTTGTAAAATAAAGTTTTCGAGTTCGAGTTCGAAGTTTTCGAGTTCGAGTTCTGTGTGTGTGTGTGTTTTTGTGTGTGTGAGTGTGTGTGTGTGTGTGTGTGTGTGTGTGTGTGTGTGTGTGTGTGTGTGTGTGTGTCTGCGTGTGCGTGCGTGCGTGCGTGTCTGTCTGCTGTCTGTCTTGCCTACTCTCTGTTGTTTTCTTTTTAGTACTTTATTTTCGCTAACCGGAAATTAGTGTCGCCTTAACAGGGTAAGAAGGGGGAAAAAAGAAGAAGCAACATTCACATAATGACCTTGAGCTAAATTTATAGTTGAACACGTCAACGCGGAGAGGGAGGGAGGGAGGGAGAGAGAGAGAGAGAGAGAGAGAGAGAGAGAGAGAGAGAGAGAGAGTGTGTGTGTGAGTGTGTAGAGGCGCGCGGGAGCAGCGACACCCACTTCTATCAGTGTGTACAGTATTTCCGTGTGTTCCAAACAATGGTACAGTGTTGCATAATATTAATATTTCTTTTCGAGTCTGGCGGCTTGAATATTGTTTTAAAGGCACATTTTAGTTCATTTTTCTTGTGAAAGAAAGTATCCAGCCGTTCATCCATTCATCCTCCTTTTCTGCTTGGCTGCGTGCGTGATAGTGCGTGGCTGTCTGTCAGTCTGCCTGTCTGACTGTCTCTGCGTATGTCTCTGTCTACTCTCTTCTCCTCTGTTGTAGTTTTTAATTTCCCTGATTGACAGTTTACAGAATTTGACGTGTGTGGGTGAAGACCCAGCACTTCTAGTCTACGTGCCCCTTCCCCTCCACGCCCCCCCCCCCCCCCCCCCACCCCCACACACACACACACACATCTTGTTTTAACACATAGGCTTAAAATAGAAAGTGGTATTGCTGAGTACACACCGAGCATCACTGTCTGCCACTTCGAGCGTCGCTTTCCGGGGGAAAGATGTAAACCAATGAAGTAATATAGCCCTTCGGAAGAGACAACACAACGAAGTACTATAGCCCTTCGGGAAAGACAAAACAGTGACGTATTATTGCCCTTCGGGAAAGACAACACAGTGACCTACTATAGCCTTTCGGGAAAGACAACACAACGAAGAATTATAGCCCTTCGGGAAAGACAACACAGTGATGTATTATTGCCCTTCGGGAAAGACAACACAGTGACGTACTATAGCCCTTCTGGAAAGACAACACAGTGACGTACTATAGCCCTTCGGGAAAGACAAAAACAGTGACGTACTATAGCCTTTCGGGAAAGACAACACAGTGACGTACTATAGCCCTTCGGGAAAGACAATACAGTGACGTACTATAACCCTTCTAGAAAGACAACACAGTGACGTACTATAGCCCTTCGGGAAAAACAACACAGTGACGTACTATAGCCCTTCGGAAAAGACAACACAGTGACGTACTATAGCCCTTCGGAAGAGACAACACAACGAAGTACTATAGCCCTTCTGGAAAGACAACACAGTGACGTACTATAGCCCTTCGGGAAAAACAACACAGTGACGTACTATAGCCCTTCGGGAAAAGACAACACAGTGACGTACTATAGCCCTTCGGAAGAGACAACACAACGAAGTACTATAGCCCTTCTGGAAAGACAACACAGTGACGTACTATAGCCCTTCGAAAAAAACAACACAGTGACGTACTATAGCCCTTCTGGAAAGACAACAAAAGTGACGTGCTATAGCCCTTGGGGAAAGACAACACAATGAAGTACTATAGCCCTTCGGGAAAGACAACACAGTGACGTACTATAGCCCTTCGGAAAAGACAACACAATAAAGGAAACTATATCCCTTGGGGGAAAGATAACACAATAAAGGCCACACCCCTTTCCCGAAAAGACAACACAATAAAGGTGCTATAGCCTTTCGGAAAAAGACAACAAAAGTGAGGTACTATATCCTTGGGAAAGGAGACAACAAAAGTAAAAGTGCTATACCCCTTTGGAAGAAAAAAAACCAGTTGGAGGAGAAAAAAATAATTTCCCCCTTCGGAGGAGACAACACAGTGAAGTACTAGAGCCCTTTGGAAGAGACAACACAACCAGCCCTTCGGAGGAGACAACACAATGAAGTAATACTGCCCTTCGGAAATACAACACAATGAAGTACTACAGACCTTCGAAAAGACAACACAATGATGTACTATATCCCTTCGGAGGAGACAACACAATGAAGTAATACTGCCCTTCGGAAATACAACACAATGAAGTACTACAGACCTTCGAAAAGACAACACAATGACGTACTATATCCCTTCGGAGGAGACAACACAATGAAATAATACAGACCTTCGGAAGAGACATCGCAATGAAATACTATAGCCCTGCGGGAAAGACAACACAATAAAGTACTACAGCCCTTCGAAAGAGACAACACAATGAAGTAATACAGCCCTTCGGTGGAGACAACACAATGTGAATAATACAGCCTTTTAGAAGAGACGACAAACACACTGATGCGCTAGGAAACTGTAGGCACGAACACGTTAGGATAACGTGGTCTGATTACAGCCAGTGTCTATTAATACGACAGATTTGTTTGCTTCCTCCTTTCATGGCACATTGTCACATCCCTCTTGGAAACACGCTAATCTCTCAACTGTTGTCCGCTACCAACATGGTTATCGCACCCCCCCTCCCAACACACACACACACACACACACACCCTCACACACACACACACACACACACACACACACACACACACACCACACAACACACACACCACTCACCACACAACAACCCCACACCACACACACACACACACACACACACACACACACACACACACAACAAACAAAAAAACCCGAAGGAAAGAGGTAAGCCAGCCGGTCGTGATTAGACCATGTTCCGACCCACCGTATTCTATTTTTTTTTAGTTTGTATGCTTTTGCTGTCCCAACTGGGAATTTCTCCAAATTGGTTTCCTACGGTGAAGCACAGGGAACCTTGGACAGTTATGCCTAGCCTTCTCAGCAGAGGGGACTGAATTGTTCTGCGTTCGCGGCCCCCTACACCGCAGGCTGGTAGCTGATACGTAGCACTCGGAAAAACTGCGATGATAATTATTGACACGCACCCGAGAGAGACTGTCTCGGTTCCCCGAGAACAATGAAACTACGAACGGTTCCCCGAGAACAATGAAACTACGAACGGTTCCCCGAGAACAATGAAACTACGAACGGTTCCCCGAGAACAATGAAACTACGAACGGTTCCCCGAGAACAATGAAACTACGAACGGTTCCCCGAGAACAATGAAACTACGAACGGTTCCCCGAGAACAATGAAACTACGAACGGTTCCCCGAGAACAATGAAACTACGAACGGTTCCCCGAGAACAATGAAACTACGAACGGTTCCCCGAGAACAATGAAACTACGAACGGTTCCCCGAGAACAATAACGGAGTAGGTGTAGGAAAGGACAAAGCCAGATCTAGGCATTAAAGCAGGACGTGGAAAGAGGACCCCCCCAAGCCCTAAAACCCGCCGGTACAACCGTTGGCGGTGATGGGGAGGGTGAGGAGAGCGAGATTGATGGCGCGTGAGGTCCCGTAACAATGGCGAAGCAAGAACGGCAACCTTTGGGAGTTTCGCTGGCAATACGTCTACCTCGCCACCTCAGTCTGTGCAAACATCGCACGTACCCAGCACCGCCCTGACGTGATGTTGTCAGATTGTGGAAATTCTATGCTGATGTGATTCCCTTGTAGCTCGTGTTGGTTCTTGCTTGCTTGCTGCTGCTGCGCTCGACTCGTGGTGGTGGTGGTGGTGGTGGTGGTGGTGGTGTTGATGTTGATGCTGCTGCAGTCGTCGTCGGGTGGTAGTAATTATGAAATGCTTTGACGAGAACGGGCGTTCCCGCGAGGGGACTGTATTCATGGATGTTCTGTCATAATGTGATAGCTTTCGTTTTATCCCAGCTCTTCACGATCAGCCGAGCACTATGATTCACTGCACTTCCATGACACCTGCATCCCATGATAACGTACCGTGTTCATCGCATTAGCTGCATGCCTCATTTATTGTTGTTCTGTCGCTGCAGTTTCCTGCGATGGGGGTGGGTGGGGTGGGGGGTGAGGAGTTGAGGGGTTGGGGGGGGGGGGGGGGGGGGGGGGGGTGACGCTGATCAGAAATCAAGGTACCTCTGCAGAAAACCCAGAGCTATCGAAAGGTTCTTTCTGTGTGTGTGTGTGTGTGTGTGTTGTGTGTGTGTGTGTGTGTGTGTGTGTGTGTGTGTGTGTGCTTAACGTTTGTGTGTGTGGTGTGTGTGTGTGTGTGTGTGTGTGTGTGGTGTGTGTGTGTGTGTGTGTGTGTGTGTGTGTGTGTGTGTGTAACGTTTGTGTGGTGTGTGTGTGTGTGTGTGTGTGTGTGTGTGTGTGTGTGTGTGTGTGTGTGTGTGTGTGTGTGTGTGTGTGCGTGTGTTTAACCTTTTGTGTGTTTTGATCCTGCTGTATGTTAGAATGATTTATTTATTTACATGCTTCTCCCGCTGCCACAAACTCGGCTTTCCAGGTTCTGCCTTTCCGGTTCATTCAACTTCATTTATTTCGTCTCCTCTTCAAAGTGACATGTAACTTAACTCTGAATCGGATTTTTACTTGTGACTTGATTACTTGTGCTTTCATGATGATTATCACTGTCTTCGTAGTTGATAACTTCACACATGTTGCAGCTTGAGTATACGATGCTGTATTTTATGTAGACCCTCCCCTGTCCCCCGCCCCCTTCCCCCCGCCATTTTGTGTCATTGTATTGGCTTCTGTGCTGCTAGTGGATACCTTCACGTTTTTTGTTGTCGCCTTTGCTGTCCTAGTGCTGTTGAATCTTCCAAGCACTGGAAAAGAAAACAACAGCTCAACCAAAACAACAACAACAACAAAAAAAGAAAGAAAGAAAGAAGAAGAACATAAGTTTCTCATCTCATTTTTCATCGTTTTTAACCATTTAACTGTTGGTTAAGTGTCGTTTTGTAGCTTGACAAAGGGGATTGCCCCGAAAATCAGCAAACTGTGTGTCTGTATCATAATAAATAAGCGTTCATTTGGACCTTTTGTGTGTTTGGCTGTTGTTAAACGCTTCGAGCCCAAATGAGACGGCGCGCTCTAGATGTCTTCTTTATTATTATGAGAGGGCATTAACCAGCTAATCAACTCATTGTTGTTGTAGCTGGATTTGCCCGTAGTAGGGAAAGGAATGATTGAAATACAGTTGTGTCCGAACCTGTCAACGATTCTGTGTAACCACATCCCCCGAAGATGCGTGGAAGTTGATACTGAGGCATAGCACAACAACTATATTTGATTAACTTCTTCACTGAAGTCGTCCACAGTTGTTCTGAATAATATGTGAGATGCGGAAATGCTTAGCATTACTGTCTCATCCGCTGTGCAGTCCGATCACTGGAGATGTCACGACCAAAAATCAACCATAGGAAAGAGACACCATGACCCCGAAGAAGAAGAAGAAGAAGAAGAAGAAGAATTTGAACATTATGTCCGAAATCGAGCAGAGGAAAAGCCATGGCCGAACATCAGTCATAATTGTCATAGATGGCGTAACAGCCAAAATAGCCCCAAAAGATGCATGTCATCCCTCCCCACACCCTCAAAACTAATCTCACGTATTAGACGCCCTGGCCAAAAGTCGATCACAGGAAAATTCACAGACAAGAACAGTTCAGTCAGTATAGTATCTGTGCTCTCGGAAAAGCCCATATGCGCTCCTTCCCGTCTCCCAGAAGTTTCCCCAACATTGCCTTTGAAACAATGTACGTCTGATTGACGATGGCCCTCGTCCTTCCAACGAAAATCGTCGAGCGCTTGCTCTTTCTACGCCTCTCTTCTCCAGGCGATCGATGGCGAAGTGTCCTTGGTTTTGTGCCTGCAGGTAATATCTCAAGCTCCTTAATACTTCAGATCCTCCGAGACTCAAGCCACTTGTGACAGATGCTTTGCCTGGCAGTCTATAGCTACTTGGTCATTTCCCTTCACTCTGACATGACCAAGGCAGCAACATCCACAGGAGTTTTCGAAGGTGGACATCGAACATATGGCAGTCTGGGCTGCCCATTCCACTTTTTACTTTTCGTAGCAGGCTCATTGAATTTGTAAGGATGATGGCATCTATTGAGGCATCCCGGCGGAGGGAATGTGTGACTTCCACATCCATTGTCAAGCTGGAGGTTGAGATCGTATAGGCTGCATTGTCTTCATGGATTGCGGTCGCACCTTGCTTGACAGTGAACCCCCACCCTGACTGGTCTTTGTGACTCGAATGAGAAGCTTGATCTCTGAATCCGTTTTGTCAGATGGCCATTCTCGACAGTGCCTTAACTCCCAAACAGTTTGGTAGGAGTGCCTCATAGAGATGCCGGAATCGGTTTGGAAGTTTTCCCATTTTTTGGTTTGCTTGAGGTCTATCAGCTGGCACACTTGCAGTATTGATTCCATCTGCTGCCTTCCTTTCTGCACAAAACACAGAAAGAGAAACACTAACAAAATCATAGGAAACACCACAGAGAAGTATCTGTCGTCCAAATTTAACTCAGAAATTATTTCGGGCCTAATGTCACAGAGGTTAGCTGTGGCGGACTAATGGCAGTTGGCTGGGTTGCGTGCCAGCGTCTCTTAGACTCCCACCCGTTGGAGACAAGCAAGGAGGCACGCGATTCTCGTCGGCAGTGTAACAGGCTACTCCCTTTCTACTCACTAGTTTAACACGGTTGAGTTTAGCGACAATTTTATCTACGGGGTCACCCAGAGTATCGACTTTCCGCCTGGCCGAAATCGCCACTTCGGATGTCCTAAAGTTTTCGGTCAAGGAAACAGGAAGCAGGTCACCCACAGCATCGATTTTCCCCCTGGCCGAAATCGCCGCTCAGGATGTCCTAAAGTTTTCGGTCAAGGAAGCAGGAAGCAGGTCACCGCCTGGCCGAAATCGCCGCTCAGGATGTCCTAAAGTTTTCGGTCAAGGAAGCAGGAAGCAGGTCACCGCCTGGCCGAAATCGCGCCTCAGGATGTCCTAAAGTTTTCGGTCAACACACAGGAAGCGTGTGTAAGTAATAGGGTAGAATGGGCAGTCGGCGCAACAGATCTTTTCTCGGTTGTCTGCCTTTTCCGGCGACAACTGCGAAGCCGCACATCTCTTCCGGCTGTAGCCATTACGGCACTAGTTGTCGGTGCGTGACCTCTCCGAAGCATTAGGTGTGGGTGAACTCGCTGAAATACGTTATTGGCTGTGGGTGCTCTCGCTGAAGCATTGGTTGTGGATAAACTCACTGAAGCATGTCATGTGCGCCTTTATCCATTCCAAGTCTCCCGGGCGTTTGCTGCCCGTTTTAAGCTGGGTATATTTAGCTTTGTATAGTCTGAATGCTGGCGTGTGCGGGTGCCTGTGTGCGTGTGTGCGTGTGTGTGTGTGTGTGTGTTGTTAGTGTTATTGTAAAGCGCCCTGTGCACCCTCCTTGTGTGGTAGATGGGCGCTCTAGAAATCCTCTTTATTATTATTATAATTATTAATTCTTTGTATCACTGGTTATGGATGAACTCGCCGAAGCATTGGCTATGGTTGAACTCTCTGTAGCACTGGTTGTGGATGAACTCGCTGAAGCATTGGGTGTGGGTTCTGAATTCTCTGTAGCACTGGTTATGGATGAACTCGCTGAAGCATTGGCTGTGGGTTCTGAATTCTCTGCAGCACTGGTTATGGATGAACTCGCTGAAGCATTGGCTGTGGGTTCTGAATTCTTTGCGGCACTGGTTGTGGATGAACTCGCTGAAGCATTGAGTTTAAGAATATAAAATATGTGTTATTGTGTACTGTGATGTGGTTAATGTTCAGCCACGTTTTAATTTCTCTGATGAGATAATACAGTAATCTTGAATCTTGTTTTGAATCCTGAGGGTGAACTCTCTGTAGCACTGGTTAGGGGTGAACTCATTGAATCACTGACTGTGGGTGAACTTTCTGGAGTACTGGTTATAGGTGAACTCGCCGAAGCGCTGGTTGTGCATGAACTTGCTGAAGCATTTACTGTCGGTGAACTTGGAGAAGCGTTTGTTGTTGGTTTACTCGCGGAAACATTCGCTGGTCGGTGAATTCACTGAATCTCTGGTTATGGGCAAACTTATTGTTCCAAGGCAGTGGTTATGGGCGAACTCAGTGAAACATCTGTTGTGGCTGAAATCGCTAGATCGAATCTTCTATACACATTTTTTTTGCGATGGGGAGAGGGGAAGGGGGTTGTTGATGTATAATGTGATCAATTTTTGAGCAGCAATTTTCTTGAGAATATATTCAGACTGCATATAGTAATAACATTCTTGAAAATTTGAAAAGCAAAAAAACAAAAACAAAACAACAAAAACAACAACAACAACAGCAACAAAGCCCCAAAACAAACAACAACAACAACACACCAAACAAAACAACAACAACAAAACAAAAAACGGATATGACAGACAAGTAGGTCTGTTAACCTTGATATGAAGGCTCCATCCCTCTCTCTCTCTCCGCCTTCCTCCTCCTCCTCCTTCTTCTTCTACCACACAGGAGAATCGCCAATTTCATCATGATTGTAGGAGATCCTGTCACAAACAACCAGCGAGCGAAATGGATAGGAGCGTTTTGGGTAACAAGACACTCTTTCAGATAAGCGTTTCACCCACACTTGACCCCCCGGATATTCTGAGGTCCATAATTCCCCTAGACATTCACTGGGAATGATACTTGCAATATTGACGACAGGGGTGGCTGGGTGGGGGGGGAGGGGGGGCGGGGGGCCTTTGAAACGCAGAGAGAATCCGGTGGCTTGCAGTGACCCTTGCCTGTCACGACCCGACGTGCGTCACGTGCTGAAGACGAGCGTGACTGTCTGTATCCGACAGACCGCTGCCCAGCTGACTGATCTCTCCGAGTTCGCCAATCGCTTAGTTAGATTTGTGTTCGATGCGGGGATGTTAGCAAAACAGCTGCCTCTGCGAAGCGTGACTCCGTTGATTCAGCAGGGAGCTGCTCCGGGCGTTGTGGTTCTGTCGTTGTAACACGCCGTGGTGGCAGTAAACACATTACAGTCTACCTGGACTGGTGGAATATGGGCCCACGACCGTTGTCTACCGTTTCACTGGGGCAAACAGTTTACATGTTTTATGCTGGATGCAGGGCTGTTAGGAAAATGATCGACCTTCCTGCACTTCCTCGTCCTCAGTTCATCGCTGATGATATTGTAGTCGTCACTGCTGACCTAATCGTACTGATTTTTTTTTTTTTAACATACATTATGTATCGATCCTCTACTATTAATCTAATCATAACGATTGCAGTGATTGTAATATTTCACAACACAGTCTTGTGCTTGATATGAGAGCGTCTGGAGCCGACAAAATCTGCTACAGTTATAATAATAATAATAGTAATAATAATGGAAATTTGTAAAGCGCCTACCCTGCGGCTCAAAGCGCTGAACAAGCATAGTATAACACACATAATGCACATCGAGATGGAAATGTTTCAGCAATAAAAATGTATATAAGAAAAAAGAAAAAGGTAACACATAATGTAGACAAGTCCTTGAAAGCTCTAAATGCCTTACAATATAAAGCGTTTATGCAAAAGATGCACACACACAGACACACACACACACAGACACACACACACACAGACACACACACACACACATACACACACACACACACACACACACACACACACACACACACACACACACACACACACACACACACGAACACACGCACGCACGAACGCACGTACACACACATACACCCCTACCTTCCACTCATCTCTTCCCTCATCCTCAGTAAACTTGACTACTGCAAATTTCTGCTAGCTGGACTGCCCTGTGAAGAGCTCTCATGCCCTCAGCGAATTCCGATTCAGCTGCTAGACTTGTCTTTGAAAACTCCGAACGTGGCTTCGTGACTTCTTTTCCTTGAACTGCACTGGCTTCCTGTGAAATACGGAATAAGATTGCCACTTTCGCTTTCTGCCATTTCCCGGCAGCTCCGCTCTTCTGCAGACACCCGAGTGTTCAGAATGCCATCCTTCCGAACAAAGTCCAGTGGTCAGCGCTCTTTCTTTTACCAGGCTCCAGTTATCTGGAACCAGCGCCCTGTTTATGTCCGTCATTCTCCCTCTGTCGGTTCTTTCAAATTTGCCTTGAAAACCTTTCTCTTCTTAAAAACCTTTTCTTCAGTCTCATTGACCTGATATACGATTCTGTGTGTGTGTGTGTGTGTGTGTGTGTGTGTGTGTGTGTGTGTGTGTGTGTGTGTGTGTGTGTGTGTGTGTGTGTATGTGTGTGTGTATATATATATATATATATATATATATATATATATATATATATATATGTGTGTGTGTGTGTGTGTGTGTGTGGTGTGTGTGTTGTGTGGTTGTGTGTGTGTGTGTGTGTGTGTGTGTGTGTGTGTGTGTGTGTGTGTGTGTGTGTGTGTGTGTGCGTGAGTGTGAGTATGCGTTCGTGTTGTATGCGTTGAATTAGGA
>JABMCL010000845.1:265000-267500 GCA_018857735.1 Alviniconcha marisindica
GGTTGCTTGGGTGGCCAGTACCTGCGGGAAGGGGGGGGGGGGGGGGGGGCTGGTTGCGCATTACACAGGAAACCTGACGAAATAAGCAACCTGATGATTGTGATCACTCTAAAGAATAAGAAGAAGAAGGAGGAGGAGGAGGAAGAAGAGGAAGAAAAAGAAGAAGAAGGAGGAGGAGGAGGAAGAAGAAGAAGAAAGAGAGGAGGAGGAGGAGGAGGAGGAGGAGGAGGAGGTTTCGATTTCCCAAGCAGTTATGCAACAAACACCTCCCCACAACCAGCCTCGTCGCTGGGGTTAGTGAACCTAAAACCGCAGTAGCTACCCCCCGCCCTCATCCTCTTTCCCTGCATCCCTGTACCACCACTGCAGTTGATGTGTGGGCCCTGGGGCGGGCGACACCAGATCCCGACTTCTCGTTCGATTGAGGGAAGACGAAAGAGAGAGCGTTGTTGACGAAGGCACACTCTCTAGAGGTTGGGCGATGGCGACACAAGGTATCCGTCAATGTTTTCTCCTTCACTGATTAGATCGGGGGCGGAGAGCGGAGACAAGCCGGCCGTTAGTTGACGCTGACAGCTAGCTTCAGATCACTGCATGCATGCGATGCGCTGAACAAGGCTTTGACCGCAATACGCACGCACAGATGGATGGATTTAAGTTTAAGAGATTGCAGCTTAAGCCCTCGGAAAACGCTCGGTGTGACCATGCGTGCGTGAAGGATATATATTCAATTCAATTCAATTCAAAAAAACTTTAATCATCCCACAAGGGGCAATTCTGCTGTGGTCATGGCGGGCTCGTAAAATAATAATACATAAGTTAAGAGAACAATACAACAAACACAGCACCACCAACAAAAGAGTCTTACTTTGACAAGGTAATGTAATTAAAACAAGTTAATTAAAGTACCACACACAGCAATTAAAACAATATCACAACACACACACACACACACACACACACACACACACCACACACACACACACACACACACACACATACACACACACACACCACACACACACACACACACACACACACCACACACACACACACACACACACACACACAACACACCCCCCGTGGCACAGTCTCTCTCTCTCTCTCACACACACACACACACACACACACCACACACACACACACACACACACACACACACACACACACACACACACACACACACACACAGGCGCGCACACGCATATACAATGAAGCTATGACGTTTTAATAATAATAATAATGATGATGATAATCGCTATAGTAATAATAAGAAGACGTTCAATGCGCCTAACCTTACAGGAGCGCTCTAGGCGTGTACACGATCATGGCAAGCAATCCCATAAATTACACAACAGAGACCCAATACACATCAATCACAAACCAAGACGCTACAAGACGCTACGTTCTCTCGCTGTCGTTTTTTGTTTCGTTTTTGCTTTTCTCCGTCGGATTTACTCTAAGGTCTTCCAGAGCTAAATATTACGCCTCAGCAATTAATTACTTCCTTGTTTGTTTGTTTGTTGTTGTTGTTGTTTTGGGGGGAGGGGGGTCTTTTCTACACTTCGACCTAAAACCAAGACGCTACATGACATTATGCCAGCACTCTCAGCAATAACATATTTACAACAAAATGGCCGCAAAACATTGTTAAGGGCTGTGGCTTAATACTGTGAGCACCCAAACTCCAAGCACCGGTTTACGACATCCTTCCTTCAACCACTGCCGTATTTAGTTACGCCATAGGGTCCAGAAAACTGTCAGCTAACGAGCAGTTTTTTGTTGGTGCTCAGACAGTAGTAAGTTTGTTACAAACAACCCAAATAAAACAAGGCGTGTCATTTATAGCGGCCAACAAAGTTTACACCAGCACAAATAAAACCACAATCGTTTGAATCGAGACGGAACTCTTTTTTTATACCCTGGGTGGATGCGCCTCCTGTTTACATGCGTGCTTTGGCGCTAGGTTGCTTCTACGGTCATATTAGTATCCGAACCTTTCGGAGGGCGCTGACCGCGTCGGTGGACAGCTGCGCGGAGATAAAGAGTGCCCCTTCAGTGGCGTAACTAAATCTGGCAGAGTTTGGAGGAAGGTGCCGGAAAGCGATGCTCGGAGTGTGGAGGAAGGTGCCGGAAAGCGATGCTCGGAGTGTTGTGGTGAGCACCGTGCGCAAAGCGAGTGGGACACGTGAGGGGATGCCAAGCAATGAGGCATCAAGTACCTCACACTCCGAGCATCGCTTTCCGGCACCTTCGGTGACTGGACTTCCGTTTCGACCTGGTGTGGAGGGACTGTGAATGTGTGATTCGTCCTGAGGTGACCCTGTTCAGCACACTCCGAGCATCGCTTTCCAGGCACCTTCCTCCAAACTCTGCCAGATTTGGTTACGCTTTAGTTACGCCACTGAAGGGGCACTCTTTATCTCCGCGCAGCTGTCCAGCGACGCGGTCAGCGCCCTCCGAAAGGTTCGGGTACTGATTAGACTGTGGAAGCAGCCTA
>JABMCL010000845.1:277500-290000 GCA_018857735.1 Alviniconcha marisindica
CACTTAGTCGTTCACTCACTGGCTCGCTAACTTACTCGCTGTCTACCACTCACTCACGCACGCCCCAACATTCAACAATTTACATTCTCTTACAGGATGTGAAATGTGATGTGTTCAACATATCTTTTGACGGATAAAATCTAAAAACTCAAAAGACACATTTCCGAAGACGCTTATTTTCCCCGGATTGACCGCACCTCTCCCCACACACGCACCTTTGGCATCGGGAAGATAATCGTTTTGTTGGACTCTCTCTCTCTCTCTCTCTCTCTCTCTCTCTCTCTCTCTCTCTCAAAGTATTTTCACTGATTTTGCTGTTCCTGTGTGTTTATTACTATTCATAGGGGTAGTGTTATATTTTATTTGTTTGTATATTGTTTATCATGTTTAAATATTAATCGAGTTTGTAAAGTTTTGTTGTTTTTTGTTTTCGTATAATTGTTTCTCCATGTTTCACTTATTCAGTAGTTTAGCAAGGACTAGTTGTTAGACAGGTCTAAATGAAAATTTTCGAGTTCGAGTTCGAGTTCGAGTTCTCTCTCTCTCTCCCCCCCAAAAAACAACAACAACAAAAAACAAAACAAAAAAAACAACGTTTTCTGGTGGTAAAAGCAGGCTTTTATATTGTGTGCAAAACTAGCATTTAGATAAAATATGCCGGCTTTTTGCTCCGTCCATCATCATGCATTTTTGTTTTCATTAGGGTGGATGCGTTACTTTGCATATTCTCTGAGGCGGAAGAGTTTTGAATGACCCGATTTTATTTTTGTTGTTAAGATCTGATGATGCCAGCGAATGTCACTCGTGTACAGTTTGCATGTCCACAAACTTTCATCTTTTTTTTCGTCTTGGCTTTTGTTTACAAGAGCAGCTGTGTCTGTCTGTTGCCCTTCGCTAAATCAATACTTCCTTCGATGGGTAAAATTTCTAAATTTCCAATAGTTTCCCTTTTTAGTGCCACTTTAAGCGCGGACGCACGCGCACGCAAGCATGTACACGCTCACACGCACACGCGCACACACGCACACGCTCACGCAACCACACACATACACACACGCACGCACACACGCACGCACGCACGCACGCACGCACGCACGCACGCACGCACGCACGCACGCACACACACACACACACACACACACACACACACACACACCACATACGCATTCGCCTGATAGTTTTATCATTTTTATGTTGCTAAAAAACAAGGTATCGGAATGGAAACAGCGTTCTGATGATTAATTTTTTTTGAAACCTCTTGTTATAGCCTGTCTGTCGCCTGAAAAAGGTGCTTGCACTGAAAGTGTGCTCATGTGCGATTAAAATACCGTTCTTTTTAACCTGTTGTGCGCTTTGATCCTGCCTGGGTAGTCTCACGAGTAATTCCAAACTTGGTAGTCTGAACTGTAATTCCTGACTTTGTTGTTTGACACAAAAATCGTACCTGGGTAGTCTGACACATAAATCCTGCCCGGGTAGTCTGACACATACTTCCTGCCTGGGTAGTCTGACACATAATTCCTGCCTGTGTAATCTGACACATAATTCTTGACTAGGTAGTCTGACATAAATCCTGACTAGGTAGTCTGACAGATAACTCCTGACTAGGGAGTCTGACACATAACTCCTGACTAGGGAGTCTGACACATAATTGCTGACTAGGGAGTCTGACACATAACTCCTGACTAGGGAGTCTGACACATAGCTGCTGACAAGGGAGTCTGACACATAACTCCTGACTAGACCATATAGGGACACGTAATTCATGACCTGGTAGTCTACCTGACACGTAATTCCTGCATGTTTCTGAACCGTTATACCTGCCTGGATATTAATTCTGACCCATTATTTCTGCCCGAGTTCTCTCTCTCTCTCTCTCTCTCTCTCTCTCTCTCTCTCTCTCTCTCTCTCTCTCTCTCTCTCTCTATATATTATATATATATATATAATGGGTTTTCTATATAAAATATAAAACAATGATGACTGCCAGCGTTCTAACCGTTCACGTGTTTGGATCTTGACCGAGTTTTAGTCCGACACGTAATACCTGCCTGGGTGCTCTCACACGCACACCCCTTGTTCAGCACCACGCTAGCTGTGAGGGTGACCTTTGCAGCCAGCCTTGAAGTCAATCCATTACCGGAGCCACCACGCCGGTATCATCAGCCGGCATAATTGGAAACACCACTCGTGGAAAGCGGGAGTTAGGGCTCTCCTCACTTTTGATTGATCGCTTTGTCTGTCCTGGCGACCGGGTCAAAATGGTACGTGTATACTTGGTAGGGACCAAGCTCCAAGCACTGACTCGCCTACGACGTCCTGAGAGCCGGTTTGGCCTAGCGGCAAGGCGTTAGGCTGATAAGCAGAAGGGCCTCGGCTCGATTCCGCTTCGGCTCTCCTTTCTCTTCAAAGGTTGTGGTTTGTGGCCACTGTCTTTTGACTTTGTCCCTCACAATAAATGAAACATTAAAATGGCTCTCATCGCTGCCCATCTTAATGTAGGAGTCATTCTAGTGGTGACAGTGTAGCAATAGGTATATAATCTCCCTCTCTCCCCCCACCTCCATACCCCCTCCCACCCCCCTTCTCCCCGTCCCTAATAAGCCTTATGGGTTCTGTTGGACGTTAAACGCCATGTTTACTTAAACGAACGCCGCCAGTCCAGGGAAAACGACTCCCATTTCACAGCACTTTTCTTTTATACTATGAGTACTGCGGCCCCCTCTCTCTCTCAACTAACGAGAAGATCTTGCAACTAACGAGAAGATCTTGCAGCTAACGAGAAGATTTTGCAACTACCGAGAAGATCTTGCAACTACCGAGAAGATCTTGCAAACGGAACAAGAGCGGAAGAGAGAAAGTAACCCTGAAAAGTCCAAGGAAAGTCCAAGGTGGCTGGAAGGAGATGGGAGCTTATGACTAGCTACTTACTACTCCTGTTTGCTGCGCGTGTTTGGAGACCCACTGAAACCCACGTGAACCTTTTCAACTCTTTTACCCTCAGCACCGGCACCACCACCACGACCCTACCCTAGTCTACCCTACCCTACCCTGTCCTGCCCGCTCCACCCCCACCCCTACCCCTTTTTTCCCCTTGCTGGCAATGACGCATTGGTCGTTGAGGCAGAAGTAAGTTTTAGTCGCTGTCGTGGAGGAAACTGCTGGAGGGAGTAAGATCATAAAGATGGGCGCATTGTTGAGGGAATTGGAGACTTTGGTCTTATTGGACAGGGTCGCAGATGTAGCGATGGAGGACAGCGTCAGCCCGGCGGGGACTTGTGAGACTTATGACGTATCGGAGTCGTTTATGTGGAGGCTGTCACTGGCAGGCGTGTGTGTGTGTGTGTGTGTGTGTGTGTGTGTGTGTGTGTGTGTGTGTGTGTGTGTGTGTGTGTGGTGTGTGTGTGTGTGTGTGTGTGGGGTGTGTGTGTGTGTGTGTGTGTGTGTGTGTGTGTGTGAGAGAGAGAGAGAGAGAGAGAGAGAGAGAGAGAGAGAGAGAGAGAAGAGAGAGAGAGAGTGTGTGTGTGTGTGTGTGTGTGTGTGTGTGTGTGTGTGTGTGTGTGTGTGTGTGTGTGTGTGTGTGTGTGTGTGTGTGTGTGTGTGTGTGTGTGTGTGGAGAGAGAGAGAGAGAGAGAGAGAGAGAGAGAGAGAGAGAGAGAGAGAGAGAGAGAGAGAGAGAGAGAGAGAGAGAGAGAGTGATGTGTATGTGTGTGTGTGGTGTGCGGTTGTGGTGTGTGTGTGTGTGTGTGTGTGTGTGTGTGTGTGGTATGTGGGAGAGAGAGAGAGAGAGAGAGAGAGAGAGAGAGAGAGAGAGAGAGAGAGAGAGAGAGTGTATGCCGTATGTGTGTGAGTGTGTGTGTGTGTGTGTGTGTGTGTGTGTGTGTGTGTGTGTCGTCAGTCCCTTTCAGACTCGGCTGCTTGCGTGCAGACCCCTTTCACAGACAGAACTCTCGAGGCGGGCATGACTGACGCACACAGTCAAAGAAAAATTAGAACTTTTCTTCCGCTGCAGTTCGGTTCATTTCAGTTCAGTTCAGCTGAGTTCGGTTCGGTTCGGTTCGGTTCAGTTGAGTTCAGTTCGGTTCGATTTTAGTTGAGTTCATTCAGTTCGGTTCGATTTGGTTTAGTTCTGTTTAGTTCGGTTCGGTTCAGTTCCGTTCCGTTCGGTTTTATTTTGGTTTTGTTCAGTTCAGTTCAATTCGGTTCGGTTCAGTTCAGTTCAGTTCTGTTCTGTTCTGTTGAGTTCAGTTCCGTTCAACGCGGAAAAAAGGAGACAGCGAATCATAAAGGGGGCATGCTCTGTCTAATTTCGTTAATTTCGATTGTGATCTATGGGTTTCTTTGGGAAAAGGGGTTCCATATAAATGATTTGTGAACAGTGAATCGAGCTCTTGACGTAAGGGCTCCCTCATAAAGGGAACATTTCCATTCTAATTTCGTTAATTTCATTTCAAAAGTCTGTTGAAGATAGGGGGCGGGGGGGGGGGGGAGAAAAAAAAAGTGAGAACTGTCTACATGGACTTTTTTGATCTTTTACCGCGCTTCTGAAAAAAAATATATATAAAAAATAATATAAAAAGTTAATGACTTTCTTGTTTGTCAGATTTTGTCCCCTGCTTGAACTTTGCAAATCGCCCCGCGAAGCCAGATAGGAAATTTTCGCCTGTGGCCATTTCTCCCCATTTTCACGCGCACCTCTTGCTCCTTTTAGGCAGTTCCATTCTAGGTTTTTAGAGGAAGACTGCAGGTCTAATAACATCGGCGTGTTGCACTCTTGTAGACCACAAGAGACCATGCCGGTGAACGTCGCATTTCTGTTGTACACACTCTCCATTGGGGTACTACGGACGCTGAAAATGAAGCCCCCCCCCTCTGCTCATAACCCAGAGCTGACAAATATTCTCTCTTTACAGCCTGGAGTGGGTCAGAATATAGCCATGCACGCTTCGCCCACTGCCAGGAAGTTCTTTCTTGTTCTGTTTTCCACTTTCCCGGCCCACCCAGCGCAGAAAAAGTGCCCTCTTTTTTGAGTTACACAGGAGCTTACTCTGGGAGCATCGCCTTGATATAACCGCACTGGTTGACTGGGCGTAAAACACCAATTTACTTACTAAATTTCCACTCCGACGACACCTTATTCCTATAAGCCACGCCCACACGACGTAGTAAAGGTGCACCTCTCTTTGGGTACACAGGAGTTACAAGAAAGGTTCCGTTTAAGCCCCATCCCAAAGATAGGAAGAAGGTGTCTGAAAGGTACTTAAGGAGTGTCGTGCCTCTACGGAAAACTGACACAGAGGAAACCGAGGAATACAATTTGAGAAGACAAAGCTTTTCTTTGCAGGCATGCAAACGCCAGGCGCGTCTGCCCCGTGTAATCAAATAGTTCCTGCTCGATTCGAACGATCTTAGTTTTATTTGTGCTGGTTAGAGAAACACTGCCGATATAATTTAACTGGTCCGTGTGATTACAAACTTGCTGCCGTGTGAGCACTAGCGGAGATCTGTGGCGTAACCAGTTATGGCAGTGGTTGGAATAAGGACGTCAGTTCACCTACTACTTGAATCTCTTTTTAACACCATGCTATGGCCTCTGACTGTGTTTAACACACCGTGACACGGCCCTCGATTGTGTTTAACACCATGACACAGCCTTCAGTTATGTTTCACACCATGACACGGCCCTCGATTGTGTTTAACACCATGACACAGCCTTCAGTTATGTTTCACACCATGAAACGGCTTTCAGTTATGTTTAACACCATGACACAGCCTTCAGTTATGTTTCACACCATGAAACGGCTTTCAGTTATGTTTAACACCATGACACGGCCCTCGATTGTGTTGAACACCATGACACGGTTTCAGTTATGTTTAACAGCATGGCGTTACGTTCGATTGTGTTAGTTTACACCATGACATGGCTTTCGTTTGAGTTTAACATTCAACACAGTGACATGGCCTTCCAGTGTGTTTCGGTAACACCATGCCATGATCTTCTGTTGTCTTTGGCACAATCAGAGACCATGTCATTGTGTTAAATGTTAAACTCAATCGAAAGCCATGTCATGGTGTAAACTAACACAATCGAACGCAATGTCATGGTGTTAAACATAACTGAAGGCCGTGTCATGGTGTTAAACACAATGGTGTTAAACACAAGTTAAACTCAGCTTCCGGCCCGTCGCAGCCGCAGACGAATTTGACTGCAAATGCTTCTCCCCTCTTCCCCCCGTCCCCCCTTACCCTCTTCCCACCCCCCTACCCCCTCCCATCCACCCTTTAGAGGGGCAGACAACGTATGGCAGACCGTGGCCATCCCGTGAGAGCTCGATTTTCCACTGTTTTGCCTTCCTTCCTCGCGTGTTCCTGGCCTCTGTGCCGTCCAGACTTTCAATCAAAGCGATCATATTCATAGCCGTAACTGCAAGCATGAATCAGGCAGTCTGTCAGACTTTCGGCTGGCGTTTCTTCAGCCTCGACACAGGCCTGTCTGGAGATGGTCAGATGCGCGGTCACTAAACAACAGTGTGTAGATGGAAACTCGGCATCACTATAAAGCGCCTGCCTTCCAGTTGATCCGTATGTAAATTCAGATTCCGCGTTGCAGAATGTTCACTCTTTCTGTGAGTTCAGATTGCTCGGTTCAATGTTTTTCACTGTTTGTAAACTCAGATTCCGCGTTGCCGATTTTTTTTGTAAATTCAGATTCTTCGGTCCAAGCTTTTCACTGTCTGTAAATTCAGATTCCTCGTTTCAGACGTCACTGTCTGTAATTTGCGATTTTTTGTTCCAGACTTTTCACTGTCTGTCAGTTCAGGTTCCTCGTTCCAGACTATTTATTGTCCGTAAATTCAGATTCAAGTAAGTAAACATGTTGCTTAACGTCCACAGAAACCATAAGGCTTATTAGGGGGGGGGGGGAGGGGGGGGGAGGGGGTATTGGGGGGGGGGGGAGTATATGCCTACGCTATACACTGTCACCACCAGAATGATTCCTATTAGATGGGCAGCGATGAGAGCCATTTTAATGTTTCAGTAGGAAGTGATGGACAAAGTCACAGGACAGGGTCCACAAACCACAACCTTTTTGAAGAGAAAGGAGAGCCGAAGCGTTCCTCGTTCCAGACTTTTTATTGTTTGAAAAAACGCAAATTCAGATTCCTCGTTCCAGATTTTTCACGTTCGTATGTTTGTAAGTTTAGATTCCTCCTTCCAGACTTTTCACTGTCTGTAATTTCAAATTCCTCGTACCAGACTTTTGCAGTGTCTGTAAATTCAAAGCCCTTGTTCCAGAATTTTCACTGTCTGTTCCCTCGCCTTTTTGCGTTGTCGGCCCGTCTGTGTGCCCGTGGATGACCTACCCTTCTTTTCCCCACAGAAACCTTCTTGGGACTTCTTCAGATCCAAACTTTAAGACATTTATTCATTCCAAAATAATAGAGCAGAAATGTTTTCTCTTCTCACGCTGCTATCTTCCTCCGCCGTAAGTTCCTGCTGATTATCTGTTTGGAAATATTGTGCATGGTGAGGGGGCGAGTGTCAATGTGTTTTAGGTTATGCGTTTGATACAGTGGGCTTTCTGGCGAGAGCTGGATGGTGTGTGTGTGTGTGTGTGTGTGTGTGTGTGTGTGTGTGTGTGTGTGCACGCACGCGCGCGCGCGTGTATGTATGTGTGTGTGTGTGTGTGTGTGTGTGTGTGTGTGTGTGTGTGTGTGTGTGTGTGTGTGTGTGTGTGTGCGTGCGTGCGCGCGCCTCCCTGTTTAGAATGGTCTTTTCGGGCAACATTTTGCGCTCCACTGATAAATACCTTAATTAATCATCATTATTATTAAATTGTAATCACGATTAAGTGCGTGTATTTATTTAGCTAGCCACAGTAAGGACAAGAAGTCTGACTCGAGGACTGACCCTAACTGAAATGCCGTTTCCTCCTCTTTCCCCTACCGCTGACAGTTTTCACGTGCATTAAACTGAGATGACGTTCCCCCTCTTTCCCCTACCCGCCCTGATTAATGGTGATTTTTTCTACCCGTGACAGAGTTATCGAGACTGACTAACTGAAATGCCGTTTCCTCCTCTTTCCCCTACCGCTGACAGTTTTCACGTGCATTAAACTGAGATGACGTTCCCCCTCTTTCCCCTACCGCTGACAGTTTTCACGTGCATGGAACTGGGATGACGTTCCCCCTCTTTCCCCTACCGCTGACAGTTTTCACGTGCATTAAACTGAGATGGCATTCCCCCTCTTTCCCCTACCGCTGCGATTTTCACGTGCATTAAACTGAGATGGCGTTCCCCCTCTTTCCCCTACCGCTGGCGATTTTCACGTGCATTAAATTGTGAGAGGCTGCAGTCTGGTACAAGTAAAGCTGGCGAGGGCTAGGGGCGAGTCTCCCCGGGGGGCCACCCCCCCGTACCCCCCTCCCCCAAATCCCCTCTTCCCCTCTCTACTCGCCGTTACAGGAAACTGAAGGAACGACTTGTGGCCGTCTCCAAGCCGCCAGGACCGTCTGAAACAGACCGGAGCCAGGAGCTGAGCTTGTGGACAATCAACAAACAAAGGGAGTTAACGGCGCGCGGTTGGAGACGTGTGTGACGTCAATCGGGTGGTTAAACAATCACCAGAGGCTTGGGTTCCTCAGTGGCTGCACTCATCACTCCTCTTTCGTAAACACACACGCGCGCGCTCGTGCGCACACACGCGCTTTCACACACACACACACACACACACACACACACACACACACACACACATACACGCGCGCGCGCACGTACGCACACGCACAGCACGCATGCATACACGCGCAGCTACACGCACCACGCACGCACACCACACCACACACACACACACACACACAGGGCACTCGACTCACGCTCGCACCACATACAAACACACAACACAAAACAAACACACACAACCACACACACACACACACACAACACACACACAACACACACACACACACACAACACACACACGAAAAACAAACTACGACAGCAATAATAAAAACAAACAACGAAACCGAAGAAGAAGAAGAAAGAAGAAGAAGAAGAAGAAGAAGAAGAAGAAGAAGAAGAAGAAGAAAAAGAAAAACAACAACAACAACAACAACAACAACAACAACCAGCATCAGAGAAAAATACACCCTCACCCACACCCAATCACTCACCCATACAACAACAACGACAACACCACACAACAACAACGACAACAAACATTCGGCATTTTCCGCTGTAATGTATCTATCACTACAGACCCGTTGACTCGCATTAGCGTAGCGAATATCAGTCACACAGGACTGTGCCTTGCTTCTTGTGTCTGTCACTACAGACTCTGACTCGCATATCCTATCAATCAGTCAAGCAAGCAAGCAAGCAAGCAGGCAGTCAATCAATCAGTATTTTATTTTATGTCTGTTCACATCGAGGTGATATTAGACCCCCCCCCCCCACCCCCCGCCCCTCCCCCCCCCAAAAAAAAAGAAAAAAAGAAGAAGAAGAATTATACTAATTTACCCACAGGACTATGAACAATCAATTTAACAATATGATTGATAACATCAGTATTATACAAAATACCTCTTACGTTGTTGCAAGCATTTAAGTCATATCCATTTTTCTGAAATAACTCTGTGGTAGTAGGACATTCGCATATCCTTTGTGAAGCAGCAGTCACAAAATGTCTCTGTCACTACAGACTCTTTAATTCGTGTTACCGTAGTGGGGTAACAGTCACACATGGCTGTCTCTTGCTGCATGGTGTCTGTCACTACAGACTCGCTGTCTCGCGTAACCGTTGTGCCAGTCACACATGGCTGTCTCATTGCTGCATGGTGTCTGTCACTACAGACTCGGTGTCTCGGTAACCGTTGTACCAGTCACACATGGCTGTCTTTGCTGCATGGTGTCTGTCACTACAGACTCGGTGTCTCGAGTAACCGTTGTGCCAGTCACACATGACTGTCTATTGCTGCATGGTGTCTGTCACTACAGACTCTGCGCAACCTGTCGCACATGGCGTCTGTAGCAGGTGTCTGTCATACAGACTCGGTTTCGTAACCGTTGTGCCAGTCACACATGACTGTCTCTTTCTGCAGAGTGTCTCTGTCACTACGATTTCTATTCGCGTCGGGAAGCAGCAGTCACACATGGCTGTCTATGGTGTCTGTCACTGCAGACTCGGTGTCTCGAGTAACCGTTGTACCAGTCACACATGACTGTCTCTTTCTGCAGAGTGTCTTCTGTCACTACGGATTTCTGATTCGCGTCGGGAAGCAGCAGTCACACATGGCTGTCTATTGCTGCATGTTGTCTGTCACTACAGACTCGGTGTCTCGCGTAACCGTTGTGCCAGTCACACATGACTGCCTCTTTCTTCAGGGTGTGTCTATCACTACAGTAGCACGCGAAAGACCCCGGTCAGTCTGCCAAAAGTGGCAGGCTACAGCTAAATGCGCATGCGCCGTACTTATGTGGCTTAATTTGCATGAAGTGACATGGCGCATGGTTGTATGGTGTATACACATAACGCTCCGAGATGGCAACAGTTGCAAGCGGCACCAGCCATGCCAGCTCTGTAAGTACACCACTTCGGTGGATATTCAAAAACGCGCTATAAAAAGCTAGAGTCACTCATGCAGAATCACATGCGAGCGCAGGGAGTCTGCTCGAGAGCGGAGAATAGCGCTATATAAAAGCGATCAACAACAAATACAGATTCTGATTTGCGTAACCGTAGGGAAGCAGCAGTCAAGCGTGACTGTCTCTTGCTGCATAGTGTCTGTCACTACAGACTCTCTGATCCGCGTAACCGTAGGGAAGCAGCAGTCAAGCGTGACTGTCTCTTGCTGCATAGTGTCTGTCACTACAGACTCTCTGATCCGCGTAACCGTAGGGAAATAACAGTCAAGCGTGACTGTCTCTTGCTGCATGGTGTCTGTCACTACAGACTCTCTGATTCGCCTAACCGCAGGGAAATAACAGTCAAGCGTGACTGTCTCTTGCTGCATAAATAGTCTGTCACTACAGACTCCTAGATTCGCGTAACCGTATAGAAGCAGCAGTCACATGATTATGACTGTCATTAGCTTCTTAGTGTCTGTCTCTACAGACTCTGTGACTCGCATAGCCTCTGTGCGCCTCTGGTGGCATGTCTCTAGCTTTTTAGTGTCTGTCTCTACAGACTCTGTGACTCGCATAGCACTCTGTGCAGCACTGGTGGCATGTCTCTAGCTGCTTAGTGTCTGTCCTACAGACTCTTGATCGATACCGTGACAGCACTCAAGGTGGCATGTCTCTGCTGCATGGTGTCTGTCACTACAGACTCTCTGATCCGCATACCGTCGGAAATGCGTCAAGCGTGACTGTCTCTGCGCATAGTGTCTGTCACTACAGACTCTCTGATCTCGCTAACCGCAGTGGCAGTCTGCGTGGCATGTCTCTAGCTTCTTAGTGTCTGTCTCTACAGACTCTGTGACTCGCATAGCCTCTGTGCGCCTCTGGTGGCATGTCTCTAGCTCTTAGTGTCTGTCTCTACAGACTCTGTGACTCGCATAGCCTCTGTGCGCCTCTGGTGGCATGTCTCTAGCTTCTTAGTGTCTGTCTCTACAGACTCTGTGACTCGCATAGCCTCTGTGCGCCTCTGGTGGCATGTCTCTAGCTTTTTAGTGTCTGTCTCTACAGACTCTGTGACTCGCATAGCCTCTGTGCGCCTCTGGTGGCATCTCAGTCAGTCATTGTTGCCCTGTTATTCCCGGTGTTTGTGAGTGAACTCGGTCGGAAACTGTGTGCATGCACAACAACGATGAACGACGACAGAAGCTGCGGCTCTTCGGTCGATGGAAGAGCGGCTTAATTACAGTTCAAACAACTTCAGCGACACAGACACAAAATGGATCGCTTTGTGAATTGGTGCAACAGTTGTTGCTGACGTCAGACGCCGGAAACTACAAATTCGGTCGTAGTTTTCGTCGCTGGTAGGTTAGGAGCTTGCTTCGTTCGCGTGATACATGTGGAAATTAGTGCAGATTAAAGAAGAAGAAGAAGAAGAAGAAAGAAAGAAAGAAAGGGGTGGGGTGGGGCCGGGGGAAAGGTAGTGCGGAGGGTGGTGGTGGTGATTATGTACTTAGCCGTTCGACGTCTTTTTTTGTCTTTTTTCTTTTCTCTCTCTTTGTTTTGTCCCCCTTCACCTTCTCTCTCTCCTCCCCCCACCCCTCACCCCTTTCCGCCCCTTTTTTTCTCTCTCTCTCTCTCTCAGAATGTCTGACACCGGATTCAGCGGCGGAACAAAAGCGTGTTGCTACTGTTTGTTTTCTTTCTTTCTTTCTTTTATATATATTTTTTTTTTTAGCTGCCTTCGTTGTGAGGAAACCCTGTGCATTAGACCGGACGTTAGATCCAGTTACTCTGTGTGTGTGTGTGTGTGAGGTGTGTGTGTGTGTGTGTGTGTGTGTGTGTGTGTGTGTGTGTGTGTGTGTATGTGTGTGTGTGTGTGTGTG
>JABMCL010000845.1:302500-315000 GCA_018857735.1 Alviniconcha marisindica
CAAGATCCTGACACAAAAGGTTCAAACGAACGCTTATTTATTTTAACACGAACACACAGTGTGCAAATTTCCGGGGAAATCCCCTTTAGCAAGCCACAAAACGACACTTAAACAACACATAAACGGCCAAAAACGATGAAAGATGAAAGAAAAAGACTTATCTTGTTTTGGTTTAGTTTTTACAGCTTGTTCGATCGTCTTTGTGCCGTCGACCACCTGGGCCAATCATCAGCCTCGTTTTCCTTCGAGTCTTTCCGTGATTTTGGTGTTCTGGCAGCCATTTTCCCATCGACGCACCTTTCATTCCAAGAGCGGCAGAATTAGTTTTACGGAGAGGAAATAGTTGGAAGAGGGAGACCGTGAAAAAGAAACGCAGGCGAAACTACAGCACCGTCGAGCGATGTCGGTAAATGGAGACGTCAAGGATGTCTGTCCTCCAGCGCCCTCCGAAAGGTTCGGGTACTAATATGAATGTAGAAGCAACCTAGCGCCCAAGCACGCACGTAAACATGAGGCGCATCCACCCCGGGTAAAAAGTTCTGTCTCGATTCAAACAATTTTGTTTTGTTTTTTTAGCTGGCGTAAGCAACATGGTCATTTATAAAACAAACGTCTGATATAATGTGAGTTGTTTGTAACAAACTTACTACTGTTTGAGCACCAACAAAAAACTGCTCATTAGCTGACAGTTTTCTGGGACCTATTGCGTAACTAAATACGGCAGTCATTGAAGGAAGGATGTCGTAAACCAGTGCTTGGAGTTTGGGCATGCCCATGCATTGTGTTATCGAAAGTCAGGTCCCTGTACAGTACTGTACTGTATCGCCCTATACAGTACTGTATTGTATCGCCCTGTACAGTAGTGTACTGTATCGCCCTATACAGTACTGTATTGTATCGCCCTGTACAATAGTGTACTGTATCGCCCTATACAGTACTGTATTGTATCGCCCTGTACAGTAGTGTACTGTATCGCCCTGTACAGTACTGTACTGTATCGTGATTAGCGTGTGCCTTAATTAACTGCCGTTACCCTGTACAGTACATTCTTTGCTGTTACCTTGGTCATACAGTGCAGACTGTGCTCAAGTTACCCTTAAGTAGCACACCTTTTGCCATTGTCCCATGTACAGTTTAGTGTTTGTTGTTACCCTGTGCGTAGCAGTCTTTGTTATCACCTTTGTATGCCTAGAACAATCATTGCTATGTTCTTTGTATGGTACAGACCCAGTAAACATGCCGGATCCGATTCGCATCCGGTCCGGATCAGGGTGGAAGCATTGGCCAGAATTGGGCCGGATGATTCTTGCACGCCGGCTTGCTTCCGGACCGGATCCATTTGGCCCAAACCTGACACAATCAGACAGAACTAAATCGGATCCGGGCTGATTTTGCACAATATTATCCGGGACGTCTGTGGAAGAACGAACCGAGTCTGAAAGTGGGAAACTGGTAGCGGGCCGTTTGCGTCCTGCCAGAAACCGGGCCGATGATTCCCGCACACCGGCTTGCTTCCAGATCAGATGCGTTTAGCCAAACTCTGACCAGGCCATCCAGATCGGATCCGGGTCGGTTTTGCACAATGTGATCCATGCCTTCTTTGAAAAAAACGGAGCTGAAACGGATGCGGAAAGTGGGATCCGGCATATACTATCCGGCCCAATTCTGGCTGTATGCTTCCGGATCGGATCCGGCATGTTTACCGGGGACTATTATCACCCTGTGCATGGAATAATCTGTGCGATTATCACGCCTGCGGTGGGATACTGCGGATGCAGAAGTCAAGGTCCCCTCTGCTCAGAACCCGGAGCTTTCAGAAATTCTGTTTTCAAAGCCTGGAGTTGGCCAGAATATAGCCATGCATGCTCTCTGCTCTGCCTACTGCCCTGAACTTTTCCCTTCCTAATGTCTGCCTTCCAAGTTCCATTCGATGTATCAGGGCAGTGGGACTGAAGAAAATGTCTTTGAAACGAGAAACATTTTCATGGAATAGTCCAAAGAACTGACACAGATAACCGTCCAGGTTCTGTTGGATGTATCAGGGCAGTGGGATCTAAGAAAATGTTTTAGAAACGAGAAACAGTTTCATGGAACAGTTCAAAGAACTGACACAGACGGCATGACGGACAGAAACGGGGAGCTGGTTTAATATGGTTGGAACCGGATAAGAGAAAGAGCGCTGATGACCACTGGACTTAATGCGGAGGGATGATAATTATTTTCAATACCCGGGTGTCTGCAGACGAGCTGAACTGCCAGAGGGAAGGAGTGTAAAGGCGAAGAAAGTCTGAAAGGTAGACGGGGGCTTGTTGAGAAATGATCCTAATGCAAAACAGAGACAATCTGCATTCGATTCTCTGCTCAATAGGTAGCCAGCGAAGAAGAGTATGAATTATACTAGGTTTGCGTGGGCGGATCTGGAGGTTCTGAAATGAGACTGACATCATTGTCCTGTGTGTGTGTGTGTGTGTGTGTGTGTGTGTGTGTGTCGTGCGTGCGTGCGTGCGTGCGTGCGTGCGTGTGTGTGTGTGTGTGTGGTGTGTGTGTGTGTGTGTGTGTGTGTGTGTGTGTGTGTGTGTGTGTGTGTGGGGTGTGCGTGTGTGTGTGTGTGTGAAAACGTAAGCTTCTTTCTCCACAACTCCTGCTCTGTGAACATGCATATTCTTGCGTGGATCTCTTTTATGCGCTTTATAAATTTACATTCATTCATTCAATTCATTCAGCAGAATTAAGTGCAGTTGATTTCACAGCATCTGCCACCTTTCGGAGACCAACAGCTGGTTTCATCTTCTTCCATTCTTCCATTCAGCTGCACGATGTTTAGATCCGCTCTTGAGCAGCCTCCAGGGGTTTCTTTCACAGAGCTTTCGGTTGTGCTGGTGATCAAGTAGCTATTCAGGTCCGGTTCCTCAGACTTTCTCTAGATCTTTACGGTTCCGTTTCGACGCCTCTAAGCTGCAGACGAGAGGATGGAATCCTTGTTCTGTTCTGGCCGTCGTGGGTTCACGATCAAAACGTTCCATCCCTGAGATGCTGACGGCCGTGAGGTCGTCACCAAAGCGTTCCCTTCTGCTTCATAAGATGCTGGCCGCTCGGGTTAAAAATGTGGTCAAGATGTGGCTACCTGAAAAATGCGGCTACCTTTCATGCGTCTGCTCGATGCTTTTATTTTTTTATTGTGGGAGGGTAGGGGGTGGGGAGGGGGGGTGGTGTGTGTGTTGTGTGTGTGTGTGTGTGTGTGTGTGTGTGTGTGTGGTGTGTGTGTGTGTGGGGTGTGTGTGTGTGTGTGTGTGTGTGTGTGTGTTTTTTGGAAATGATTACCGGCTAAGTGTGTGTGTGTGTGTGTGTGTGTGTGTGTGTGTGTGTGTGTGTGTGTGTGTGTGTGTTGTGTTGTGTTGTGTTGTTTTGTGTGTGTGTGTGGGGTGTGTGTGTGTGTGTGTGTGTGTGTTTTGTTGTTGCGTTGTGTGGTGTTGTGTTTGTTTTTTGTGTTGTGTTGTGTGTGTGTGTGTGTGTGTGTTGTTGTTGTGTGTGTGTGTGTTGTGTGTGTGTGTGCAGTGTGCATGCTGCACTTGTGTGTATTTGTGAGCGCGTGCGTAATCGAAAATATTTAAATCTGCTTCTTTCTTCTGCCGCATACAAATTCAATTGTCTCTCTATCTCTATCGCATCCCCATGACTTTTTTGTACTTCACTGTATGGTGTGAATTGTAAGGTCATGTGTATCGTTTACAAGGACCGTGAAGCTAAACTGCCCCAATCTTCTTATCGTGGCCGCGGTCTGGAAATGGGAAACGATTGGCCATCGGATCGAATCGAATCAGGACGGGCAAAGAAGGTCTCTCATCCCCATCTACCCTCTCTTTTTCTCTTTCCATCTCTCTCTCTCTCTCTCTCTCTCTCTCTCCCTCTCTCTCTCTCTCTCCCCTCCCTCTCTCTCTCTCTCTCTCCCTCTCCTTTTTCTCCCCCTCCCCCAACCTCTCTTCTGCCTCTCTCTCTTTCTGCATCTCTATCTTTCTGTCTCTTCCCCCCCCTCCCCTATCTCTCTCTTACACCCCCTCTTCTCGATAGCTCCTCTGTCTCTGTCTGTCTCTCTCCCTCTCCTTCTGTTTCCGACTCTGTCTGTTCTCTCCTCTCCGTTCTCTGTAATTTCATGCCAGGACATTAAGATCCAGTTACTAACTAACTAACTAACTCTGTAATCTCCCCACCATCTCTCTTTCCCTTCTTACCAGGTATTATGATCTACGGTGGTAACTGAGTGGGTAAAACCAGTGGCGGCACGCGCGCGCGCGTGTGTGTGTGTGTGTGTGTGTGTGTGTGTGTGTGTGTGTGTGTGTGTGTGTGTGTGTGTGTGTGTGTGTGTGGTGCATTGTGTGTGTGTTGTGTGGGGGGGGGGTGTGTGTGTGTGTGTGTGTGTGTGTGTGTGTGTGTGTGTGTGTGTGTGTGTGTTGTGTGTGTGTGTGTGTGTGTTGTGTGTGTGTGTGTGTGTGTTGTGTGTGTGGTGTGTTGTGTGTGTGTGTGTTTGTGTGTGTGTGTGAGAGTGGGAGAGAGAGAGAGAGATGAGAGTGAGAGAGTGAGAGAAGAGAGAGAGAGAGAGATGAGAGTGTGAGGTGAGGGATGTGGTGAGGAGAGGGGGAGTTGCGTTCTTGTGTGTGTGTGTGTTGTGTGTGTGTGTGTGTGGTGTGTGTGTGTGTGTGGGGTGTGTGTGTGTGTTTTTTTTTTTCACGTTCTATCAGTTCAAGATTGAGCAGACGTGCACACAGAGAGCACAGGTTTGTCACACAGTCTTAATGCGTTACGTAACACTCAATTCTCTACCACTTACATGGCTTTCTGCTCTGCTAGGCGCCACCGCCCTTTCAACGACAAATGCAGAACAGGCGACCACGGGTCGCACGTGCGATAAGGGACAGCATGTTGTGAAACCAATTCATTATGTGCGCCATGGACTTGAACCTCGCATTGTGCCTCGTGTTTTTCATTATCGTGCCTTTTTGTCGTAAATCCTGCGTTCGGGACAGACACAGCCCGGTAGCAACGCTCACAAAGTTCCACTCCATGCATTTTTTTCTCTTCTTCTTTCGTTGAGAACGGGGACCTGGGTGTTTGGACCAATTAAAATTAAAAGCTTCATCGCCAGGAAGAGCGAGGTGGGATGGGGAGAGAAAATGAAGGAGGAGAATGGACCACAGGCGTCTGATGGGGATTAGTTTGTAGTAAAATCAATACATTATCTGCGTCATAGATTTAACCAGAACATTCGCCCTAGGAAATTAAGAACATATATTCAAGAAATAATCTCACCCCACTCAGAATGAGCATTGATCGTAGCAAGGCGCGGAGAAGCTTAAATCCTTGCAGTCTTGTTCGTATGTTCGATATCTGAATGGTCGCGAGTCAGAAAAGGAAATGCATCTTCATCAAACAACCGAGAGAGAGAGAGAGAGAGAGAGAGAGAGAGAGAGAGAGAGAGAGAGAGAGAGAGAGAGAGAGAGAGAGAGAGAGAGAGAGGAGAAGGGGAAAAAAAAGAGAACAGGTCTGACTTCTCTCCCTTCGGTTAAGCGCATGCGCAATTGGACACTTTAACCCGACGGCAAGATGACGAATCGTCTGAAAAATAAGCGCGAGTAAGAGACTCTGGGGAATGGTGTTGAATTCCGAGATAGATCTTTCCGATCCCATGACAGTCGTTTGTTTGAAGCTAAGACGGAGGAGATGCCGTCAAGCTGGCGTCATTTTCGGGCCTGGGATGGATTGAAGAAGCGGCTTCTGCGGGGTGTGTTGTTTAGCTACTGCTTATGTTCCCGTTTTTTGTTTTTTGTTTTGTTTTCGAAATCGGTTGCTACTTAATGTTTGAGATCTAGTGTCAGCATGGTTATCCTGTACAGTGATACTGTGTGTATATCCATCCGTTCCTTCTCATTGTGGACGCTGAAAGGTGTGTGTGTGTGTGTGTGTGTGTGTGTGTGTGTGTGTGTGTGTGTGTGTGTGTGTGTGTGCTGTCTGTCTCTCTGCGTGTGTCCGTTTGCGTGTGTATGTGTGTAGCCTATGTGTTTGCGTGATGTGTGTGTGTGTGTGTGTGTGTGTGTGTGTGTGTGTGTGTGTGTGTGTGTGTGTGTGTGTGTGGTGTGTGTGTGTGTGTTTTTATGTGTGTGTGTGTGTGTGTGGGGTGTGTGTGTGTGTGTGTGTGTGTGGTTGTGTGTGTGTGTGTTGATGTGTGTGTGTGTGTGTTGTGTGTGTGTGTGTGTGTATGTGTGTGAGTGTGTGTGTGTGTGTGTTGTGTGTGTGTGTGTGTGTGTGTGTGTGTGTGCGTGCGTGCGTGCGTGTATGTGTGTGTGCGCGCACGCGCGCGTGCGTGTAAGCCCAAGCGCGCGTTTATAAATGATTAATTCGCTGGAGTTTGCCAAGCACACTTCTAGACAACGTTTGGAGGAGGAGGAGCATGCTAGTCATGGTATTTCCAGGACCATCATTACCTTGTAGGTTCTGCCGATGAGTCTATTTGGTCCCAACACCGAGCCAGTGGCAGGAAGCAGCAGTTGGTATGCACGTGCACACACCTTCCTGTTGCAAGGCCTTCCTAAGATGGGAACAGCACACGAACCCCGTGCATAGGCATGAAAAACGAGCTCCCGTTAGACCGACTCCTGCCCCGTCGTGTCTTGATTTGTGAGTGTAGTATGTGCATAATCACAGGACAGGGACTGCGTTGTCGTGAAGACAATGCGGCTCTGGCACGGACTGTCCAATGATCTATCTACATTATTGCATACGTATGTAATACTTTGTCGACGTCAGAGGCAGCCGATCTGACGTAATTGAAGAGTCTGGGGCAATTTGGAGGATGGGGGTCGGGAGTCGGGGGTGGGGAGAGATGTGGGTGGAAGATGAATGTGATTTCTTTCTTCTTTCTTTCCGATCTCTCTCTCTCACTCTCTCTCTCTCTGATATCTACTCATCAGTAGCTTAGCAAGGACTAGTTGTTAGGTTTTTGACTGAACCTAAACTACAATCCTTGTAAAATAAAGTTTTTTTCGGTCTCGTTCTCTCTCTCTCTCTCTCTCTCTCTCTCTCTCTCTCTCTCTCTCTCTCTCTCTCTCGGCCTGCCTGTCCGTTTTTCGCTTTCTTTCCCTGTC
Organism: Alviniconcha marisindica; assembly: GCA_018857735.1. Lineage (NCBI taxonomy): Eukaryota > Metazoa > Mollusca > Gastropoda > Provannidae > Alviniconcha > Alviniconcha marisindica. The sequence goes on from JABMCL010000845.1 coordinate 309,637, forward strand.
CTTTTCATTCTGTCTCTGTCTGCCTGCATGTCCATCTCTGACACCGTGTCTCTCTGTTCTGTCTGTGTCTCTTTCCTTCATGTCTGTCTGTTTCCCACTTATTTTTCATGTGCTTGCACTACTGCGAAGCGCTAGACGATCTTCCTTGAAAGGACGAGAGAGGGCCATCGTCAGTCAGACGAACTGTGGAACAGTTTGAAAGGCGACGTTGGGGAAAATTCTGAGAGACGGGGTGGAAGGCATAATTATGGACTTTTTCGAGCGCATAGATACCATGTTGAATTGAACTGAACTGAACTCGACTCAACTCAACTGCTGTCTGTCTGTGTCTGCCTGCCTGTCAGGCTCTGACTCTGTGTCTCTCTGCTTGTCTGCCTGTCTCTCACTGCCTGCATGTCTGTTTCCACTTTTCATGTCCTTGTTCCGCTGGCTGTCTGTCCCCGTGTCTCTGTCTCTGTCTGTCTCTCCGCTGTGTGTCTGTCCCCGTGTCTCTGTCTGTCTCTCTGCTGTGTGTCTGTCCCCATGCCTCTGTCTTTCCGCTGTCTGTCTGTCTTCGTGTCTCCGTCTCTGTCTGTCTCACCGCTGTCTGTCTGTCCCCGTATGTCCGTCTTTGTCTCTCCGCTGTCTGTCTGTCCCTGTGTCTCTGTCTCTCCGCTGTCTGTCTGTCCCCGTGTCTCCGTCTGTGACTATCTCTCCGCTGTCTGTCTGTCCCCGTGTCTCTGTCTCTGTCTGTCTCTCCGCTGTCTGTCTGTCCCCGTGTCTCTGTCTCTGTCTCTCCGCTGTCTGTCTGTCCCCGTGTCTCTGTCTCTGACGGTCTCTCCCTGCCTGCCTGTGTTTTTCTCACGTACCCTCTATGTCCTTGTTCCATTGTCTGTCTGTCTTTGTTTGAGTGCCTGTCTTCCTGTCTGTCTGTTTGTCTCTGTCTTCGTCTTTTTCTGGTGAGTTTCTGTCTCTGTTTCACTCTGTGTTTCTGTCTGTCTCTGTTTCTCACTGAGTTTCTGTCTGTCTCTATTTCTCTCTGTGTCTCTGTCTGTCTCTGTGTCTCTGTTTCTGTTTCTCTGTGTGTCTCTGTCTATCTTTGTTTCTCTGTGTCTCTGTCTCTGTTTCTCTCTGTGTCTCTGTCTGTCTGTTTCTGTTTTTCTCTGTCTCTGTTTCTCTTTGTGTCTCTGACTGTCTGTCTCTCTTCCATCGCTTCTCCCCCCCCCCCTCCCGCCCCATCCATCCGTCTCTGTGTGTGTAACAGCTGTGGTGATATAACGTTTCACATAAAAAGGGCGTTCCGGTTACTGAAGGCAAACCCTATTGATTTTTTACATTTTTTTAGTTGGGGTTGGGGTTGGGATGGTGGGTGGAGGTGGGTGGTGGGGGCTCTTTTTTGGCCAGAGTTGCAAAATGTCAATCACCGATAGGATGAGCGAGTCGCATAAGCTGATTGCCATTAAGAAGATTGGCATCACCAGAGTTTTAAAACCGCGTTCCGATACTGGCCTCTAGTTTTAATTAATTGGTTCTTGATACCTAACACCTCGTCCACGGCGAAGGTCATTTCAGGGTGACATATAAGTCGTTGGGACATAAATTTAAGTCTGACTCATTGTTTATTTCGCACGTCATTTGCTTTGAAAGAGGCCTGAGAAAAATGAAGTCGAATGAATCTCGAATGTATAAATCAGAGAGGCGCAAGTCATTTGCTTTGAAAGAGGACTGAGAAAATGAAGTTGAATGAATCACGAATGTATAAATTAGAGAGGCGCATGCCATTTACTTTGAAAGAGGGCTGAGAAAAAATGAAGCTGAATGAATCGAATGTATAAATTAAAGAGGCGCACGCCTTTCCTTGTTGTAAAACTTGGTGAATATAGAATCTGAATCTGAATCATTTGCTTTGAAAGAGGAGTGAGAAAAATGAAGCTGAGTGAATCTCGAATGTGTAAATTAAAGAGACGGAATTCCTGTCAGCAGCGCCGAGCATCCGAAGCTACATTCTAGCGTACTGCAGGTTTGAAGAGAATCTTTGGTATTAATTTTCTGGATTCTCAAGCGGAGACCTTGATTTCTGCGTCAGGCTTTCAAGCCCGGACAAGGCCTGAATACACAGCTTAATTTGCATGCTTAGCCTGCTGCCAGAAATTTGGTCTAATTTCTGCCATCCCTCTGCCACTCTTCTGTGCCGTTTGAATTTTACGTCATATAATATTTATTACATCATACATATTACACGTCATTGCCATGCCACCATTCTTCCAAGCACTGGACAAGACAAAAATAGATAAGTGGTTTAGTTCTCCATCTCATTTTTCATCGTTTTTCACGTTTAACTGTTTTTAAGTGTCGTTTTGTGAGGGATTACACCGAAAATTCGCATGTTGTGCTTTGTCCCAATAAACAATGTTAAAAAAAATAAAATAAAAATAAAAAAAAACTCTAAAAAAATAATAATAAAAAACACACTCTTTATGTGTTGTTGATTCTGCCTTCCCGTTTCATTGAGCTACGTTTAATCCCTTTCCTCTTCCGTTAGTTTTATGTACATCACGAACAATGAATCAAACACTTTTACTCGCGATTTGTTATACAGTTGTGTCCTGATATGAGCTGTGGTTGGCTAGGCGTTGCTGTTCAGTTCAGTTCAGTTCAGTTCAAGATGGTATCTATGGGCTCGGAAAATCCCATATGCGCTCCACCCCGTCTCTCAGAAGTTTTCCCAATGTCGCCTTTCAAACGGTTCCGATGTTCGTCTGACTGACGATGGCCCTCTCTCGTCCTTCCAGGGAAGATCGTCTAGCGCTTGCTCTTTAGGCGTGGCTGAATATGTAATAATAATAATAAATAATTCTTATAAAGCGCTATTCTTTAACCAGAGTTAAACTCACTGCGCTGTACAAACATCTTATCACAAAAACCACATTAACATACATTTCAGCAAACAAAACTTTAATTATTGTAGCTTTAATTACCATTATCGCCTATCGAACAATACACACACACACACACACACACACACACACACACACACACACACACACACACACACACACACAAACACCCACACACACACTATGACATGCGCACACCAGTTTCCGCTCGTTCACTCATAAAACAATTAACAAAATATTAATGATCTCAAACAACGACACCAATTTGAGTCTGTCTTTTCACCCACCCAACCGGTGCCTCCTTCTCTTGCCTAGATCTCCCGTGTTCCCTCCCTCCCCCCTTCACTCGCCCCTCTCCCTATCCATATGCATCCATCTACATTCAACGCGACACACGGACACACCTTTCTTCAGATTCTACAGGAAGGCCTGGGCAAACAAGATACGTACATTGCGAATCAGTCTGAACTATGTCTATGAACTGTTCACTGATATTCTAAACTTTGTTCATGAACTGCCCATGGGCATGTTTGCTTTCAGGCATTGAACGGACACAGTATACCACTATATCAGTGACGCCGTGCAAATCTTTTTTATTTAATTATTTTTTCCATTTGTAAAGCAACAACTGCTATGCGTTTATCGATGTGTGTGCAACAATCCATGTGAATTATCATTGCTGTGATAAATAACGTTGGGGATCTTCATCATCCGCGCTTTTTTTATTTATTTATTTATTGTGTTCCTTTCAACCTTATTATACTTCCATGAACTCTTTGTTGATTCTGTCATATGCTGATCATTTATGGTAATTGCAGACGCACTGCGTCTGTATGCTGAGAGAAAACAATAATTTCATACGTCACAAAATGGATATGATTTTTTTCGTGGCTTACATTTGCATGGGATGATGGAGGGTCTGTTGTCCAGGTTCAGGTGACCTCACTGTGTGTTAGCGTTAGCACTGGAACCATTCCACAGTGCAGAGGATACCGTCGTCGTGTCCGTTTGTTGTGGATTGACTGAAAAGACTGACCAGCAGCCGAAACGCGTAATGGATAAGTAGACTAGACTAACAGATAGATATGTACATCGTTCTTCGTATCAGTAAACAAATACAGAGATAAAATTATAAAAACCTGATTAATAGATGAGTGTGCGAATAGTTGTTTGCATCAAACAATAAATCAATAAACACATAAATAAAAACTAGACAAAAAAGTGTATAGGTGATTAGTTTTGATCAATAAACGGATCCAAAAAAGATAAATTAACAGATTTGCTTTTTTAAACAGGACATATTAGTCAATATGGAAGTCTGTCAGTGTCGATAGGTAATGAAAACAAAACAAAAACAAAAACAAATAAATACAAACTAGGCAAATAGGTTACTGTGTTAGTAGTTGTCAGTATGAATAACTAAAATAACTGAAGGAACCCTGACCCATGATTCAGCATTTGTATCAGCGCCAAGAACATGAAGGTATATATCTCCGTAAATTTGAATCCGCTTTACATTATAGAAAAGCGGCTGATTTAATCAACAAATTAGCTTGAATCGGAAGCACTTGGAAGTGAGGATTTGAACGGTCAGCAAATGTGAATCTCATGCAATGCCTGTAAATTGGCCACTTTGCGTGGGGTGGGGGGAGGGGAGGGGGGGGGGTGGGGTGGCGGTGTCATCCTTGTAACTCCGGCATGCTTGTACAGCGAAATCTGACAATACACATGCACCAAATGCAGGGATCAAGAATAAACGTGTGGCATATAATATACAGTAGACCTGAATCTCGATTTATTCTTCGTCGTTATTCTATGAAGCAATCGGAAAATCTGCAATGCTTCGCAGTCTTTGTTAGGACGTGTAATCTCAGTCATCTGACAGCGATCGTGATGCTGTTCAGTTTCCCGATGAAGTCTTCTGTTCGGATTGTTTGTTCTTTGTGCGAGTGAGTATATAGCTAGGCTTTCTCTCTGTGGGTCCTCTCTGTGTCTCTCTTTTTCTCTCTATCTCTCTGTATCTCGGTTTATCTGTTTTGTTGTTCTCTGCCTCTGCTTCTGTCTCTCTCTGTCTGTCTCTGTCTCTCTCTTTCTCTGTCTGTCTGCGTCTGGTACATATTTTTGAGCGATTATTGTTTGCTGACAAAATGTGTATCGCCCTAATATAACCGTACTGGTTGACTGGGAGTAAAGCATCAAGTTACTTACTTACCTACCTACTCTCTCTCTCTCTCTCTCACACACACACACACACACGCACACACGCACGCACGCACGCACGCACGCACGCACGCACGCACGCACGCACATTTAAACACACACACACACACACACACACACACACACACACACACACACACACACACACACACACACACACACACACACACACTTTTGTGTGTGTCTGTCTCCCTGTCTCTCTCTGTCAGTCTCTCCCTGTCTCTGACGGTGTACTTGCCTGTTTCTCTGTCTCTGTCTCTCTCTGTCC
>JABMCL010000845.1:322500-325000 GCA_018857735.1 Alviniconcha marisindica
TTTTTTAAGGACAGCACAAGCGTTCCTAAGAGCAGGGAATGTGAGTGTGTGTGTGTTTGTGTGTGTGTGTGTGTGTGTGTGTGTGTGTGTGTGTGTGTGTGTGTGTGTGTGTGTGTGTGTGTGTGTGTGTGTGTGTGTGTGAGGAGGGGGCGTGGGGGGAAATTTTGCAAGACACAGACATAATTCCCCAAAACTAAGTAAGAAAGTGGGGTACATTTCTCCACGACATAGTGTCACTGGCTTCCCAAGGGCAAAAATATGGGGCACATTTTTCCAAGGATATCACAAGACTTCCTTAGAGCAGGGGAACTTTGGTGAACGTGGGGCACGACACAGTATGACTTCCCAAAGACTACAAAATGTGTGGGACACTTTTTCCAAAGACACGTACACATGACTAACTAAGAGCAGGGAAACGTTTGGGGAACTTGGGGCAGGACACAGTATGACTTCCCAAACACCACAAATATGAGGGGCACTTTTTCCAAAGACACCACATGACATCCTAGGAGCAGGGGAACTCGGGGAAGGACACAGTATAACTTCCCAAAGACTACAAAATGTGTGGGGCACTTCTTCCAAAGACACCACATAACTTCCTAAGAACAGGGGAACTTGGGGAAAGGTGTGTGTGTGTGTGTGTGGGGGGGGGGGGGGGACTTGGGGCAGGACACAGTATAACTTCCCAAAGACTACAAAATGCGTGAGGCACATCTTCCAAAGAGACCACATGACTTCCGAAGGGCAGGAAAACTTGGGGGAACGTGGGGTAGCTAGACACACTACGACTTCCCAAAGACTGAATATGTGTGGCACACTTCTTGGAAAGACACCACCTGACATCCTAAGAGCTGGGACATTTATGACAGGACACAGTATAACTTCCAAAAGACTAAAAATGTGTGGGGCATTTCTTCCAAAGACACCACCACATGACTTCCAAAGAGTAGGGGAACTTGAGGCAGGACACAATATGACTTTCCCTGGACTATAAATGCGTGGGGCACTTCTTCCAAAGACAGTGAGCCGGTTTGGCCTAGCGGTAAGGCGTTATGTTGGTAAGCAGAGGGACCTCAGTTCGAATCTGCTTCGGTTCTCTTTTCTCTTCAAAAGTTGTGGTCTGTGGACACTGTCTTGTGACTTTGTCCCTCACAGTTACGAAACATTAAAATGGCTCTCATCGCTGCCCACCTTAATGCAGAAGTCATTCTGGTGGTGACAGTGTAGCGATAGGTATATAATCTCCCTCTCCCCCCACCTCCATGCCCCCTCCCCCCCTTCTCCCCGTCCCTAATAAGCCTTACGGTTTCTGTGGACGTTAAGCACCATGTTTACATACTTATGGTTAGACGACAATGCTCCGTCCCTAATAAGCCTTATGGTTTCTGTGGACGTTAAGCATCATGTTTACTTACTTATGGTTAGACGACAATGCTCCGTCCCTAATAAGCCTTATGGTTTCTGTGGACATTAAGCATCATGTTTACTTACTTATGGTTAGACGACAATGCTCCGTCCCTAATAAGCCTTACGGTTTCTGTGGACGTTAAGCACCATGTTTACTTACTTACTTCCAAAGACACCACACGACTTCCTAAGAGCAGGGGAGCTTGGGGCAGGACACGGTATAAACTTCCCAAAGACTACGAATACGTGGGGCACTTTTCTCCCAAATGCTCCGTCCCTAATAAGCCTTACGGTTTCTGTGGACGTTAAGCACCATGTTTACTTACTTACTTCCAAAGACACCACAGACTTCCTGAGGGGGAGGCTTGGGGCAGGACACGGTATAAACTTCCAAAGACTACGATACGTGGGGCACTTTTCTCCCTAATAAACCTTACGGTTTCTTGGACGTTAAGCACCATGTTACCATCAAAGACACCACACGACTTCCTAAGAGCAGGGGGCTTGGGGCAGGAACGGACAAACTTCCCAAAGACTACGAATACGTGGGGCACTTCTCCAAATGCTCCGTCCCTAATACTTACGGTTTCTGTTTAAGCACCATGTTACTTACTTACTTCAAAGACACCACACGACTTCCTAAGAGCAGGGGAGCTTGGGGCAGGACACGGTATAAACTTCCCAAAGACTACGAACACGTGGGGCACTTTTCTCCCAAGGACGTACAGCATCGCTAATTCGGAAGAGCAGTGGATGGTTTATGGCGAGGTGCCGTGCCCATGCAGACTATTGGGGACGCTGCACGGTCCTTGTGGATGGCAGGCAGTCGCGATGTGAATGCATCATGGCCACGCTGGCCTAATGGGTTGGCCTGCTCCGCTCTAATCACGATGAATGGGCCAGTGAACAAACAGAGGCGGAATGCTAACGACGGGACTCGTGCGCCATGTCACTTGTGTGCGGCCGTCTCTGGAGGCTTTCGCGCGACTGTCACTAGTTGTTTTGCTTGGGAGAGAGTGAGTGGGTTTTTTGTTTGGGTTTGTAGTGGTGGTGGTGGTGGTGGTGGTGGTGGTGGTTTGTTGTGTGTGTGTGT
>JABMCL010000845.1:337500-340000 GCA_018857735.1 Alviniconcha marisindica
TTTAAGAGGAATGGAAAATTTAAACTTTTAATCCACCCTCAGGGAGAAGAGAGAGAGAGAGAGAGAGAAAAAAAAAAAAAAAGGGGGGGGGGGGGGAGAGAAGAAGAAAGAAGAAGGGGGACGGGAAAAAAAAAAGCCGGGAAGAGAAGAGAGAGAAGAGAGAGAAGGAAAGAGAGAAAGAGAAAAAGGGGACGGAAGAGAGAGAGAGGAGAGAGAGAGAGAGAGAGAGAGAGAGAGAGAGAGAGAGAGAGACAGAGACAGAGACAGAGACAGAGAGAGAGAAAGACACACAGACAGACGAACAGGGGGGGGACGGGGAGAGAGAGAGAAGGGAGGGGGAAAGGACAGAAAAAAAAAAGGAAAAAAGGGCAGAAGAGGAAGAGAGAGAGAGAGAGAGAGAGAGAGAGAGAGAGAGAGAGAGAAAAGAGAGAAGAGAAGAGAGAAGAGAGACAGACCAGACAGACAAAAAAAGGGGGACGGGGAGAGAGAGAGAGAGAGAGGGGGAAAGGGGGGGGGAAGGGAAAGGGAAGGGAGAGGGGGGAAGAGAGAAAAAAGGGGGGGGGAAGAGAGGGGAGGGAGGGAAGAGAAGAGAGAGAGAGAGAGAGGGGAAAAGAGAGAGAGAGAGAGACAGACACACAGACAGCAGACAAGGGGGGACGGGGAGAGAGAGGGGAAAAGGGGGGGGAGAGAGAGACAGAGAGAGAAAAAGGGGGGGAGAGAGAGAGAGAGGAGGAACGGGGACGGGAAGAGAGAGAGAGAGGAGAGAAAAGAGAGAGAGAAGACGAAGACGACGACAGCGGGGACGGGGGAGAGAGAGAGAGAGAGAGGGGAGGGGACGGGAGAGAAGAAGAGAGAGCAGATGGGAGAGAGAGAGAGAGAGAGGGGCGGGAGAAGAGAGAGAGAGAGAGAGAGAGAGAGAGAGAGAGGCAGAAGAAGAAGAGAGAGAGACAGAAACAGACAGACAGACAGACGGGGACGGGGAGAGAGAGAGAGAGAGAGAGAGAGAGAGAGAGACGGGACGGGGAAGAGACAGAGAGCAGGAAAAGGGGGGGGAAAGAGAGGGGGGGGGAAAGAGAGAAGGGAAAAGGAAGAGAGAGAGAGAGAGAGAGAGAGAGAGAGACTGACAGAAGATAGCCAACAGCTTTTGGGGGGGGGGGGGGGGGGGGGGGGGGGGGGGGGGAAGGGGGAGTGATCGCGAAGAGGAATGAGGCGTTGGTGTAAGACAGTTGGTTATGTAGTTTGGTGTCGTTGCTGCTGCTACTTCAGCTGCTGTTGGCGTGATATCAGATGACGAGACTGCTGTTACATATCGCTGGTGGTGGTAATTTCTTAATCTTACTGTTCCAATCATGACGATGATCATGCTGTTGATGTTGATAATGACGAAGAGAAGATGCCGGTTATCCGGACGACGATGATACGGATGGTGGTTTGGCGATAGCGGTGACAATGACTAACCGCGCGTTTTCTTCTTCAAGTGTTGCGGACTGTCATTGGCGGGAGCTCCTACAAGTATAATTTTTGTCGCGACCAACAAATATTTTTGCCATATCAAAAGTAAGCTTGTCGCGACAAAAGTGTTATTGCGACAAAAATATGTTTGTCGCGACAAGCATACTTTTGTCCCGACAAAAGACGTTTTTTGTCGCGACAAACACAAACACGTGTTTGTCGCGACAAAACTTTTGTCGCGACCAAAATGATACCCGTTGCAGTTCCTGCCAATAATAGCGGACTGCGTGCCCATGCACCCGTAGTCACACACGGTCGATTGCCCGTGTGAGACAGGCCCACAACCCCCAGAACATGCTCTGTAGTCTTGCCTTCTACACAAGGAAGCAGGGACACAGCATTGGCCCCAGAGTTCAGGAGCTGTGCGAAAGTGGAGGTGGCCGTCCTGGGTTTCCCGTCCTAATGAGCCTTATGGTTTCTGTGGACGTAAAGCAACACTGAATCAATCCTTTTCTTCAGAGTTCAGGAGCTGTGTGAAAGTCGAGGTGGCCGTCCTGGGTTTCCCGTCCTAATGAGCCTTACGGTTTCTGTGGACGTAAAGCAACACTGAACCATGCTCAGGCGCTGGTCACAGTTTGCCCGTAATATGTCAACCGGCATCTGAGGACATGAAGCTCTACATCGTCATCACCAGCACTGGCCCTAAGGGACCACGCTTCCACAAAAGCCCTGGGGCTCCAAAGAGGACCTCTCAGAGCTGAGGCGCTGGGTGAAAGTGGAGGTGGCCGTCCTGGGCTCCCCGTCCGTAATAGTCCTTATGGCCTCTATGGACTTAAAGCAACACTGAACTCGGGAGTGTCAGAGCTCAGTAGCTGTGTGAAAGTCGAGGTGGCCGTCCTTGGCTCCCCGTCCCTAATAGTCCTTAATGTGGTCTCTAAGGACGTATAGCAACACTGAACTTGAGAGAGAGAGAGAGAGAGAGAGAGAGAGAGAGAGAGAGAGAGAGAGAGAGAAAGAGAGAGAGAGAGAAGAGAGAGAGAGAGAGAGA
>JABMCL010000845.1:352500-372500 GCA_018857735.1 Alviniconcha marisindica
CGTTAGAAGTATCCAATGCTCTCGCGCACTTGGCCCGCCTATTTGCGGCACTTACGTGCTTATACCTGCGCTAATAAGCTACACCAAGTGTCGTTTAAAGCCCGGAGAGCATGCAAGCTATAGCCCAACAGCATATGCCAGCAAACCAGAGCAGTGAACACAACAGTTCTGCCGTTGTATCAGTTCGAGTGCTGCCGGATCTTCACGGGCCTTTGTCGAGCGATGCCGACTTGAAGGGAACGTTCCCTTATAAGTATTGCAGTTGACCTGAATCGGATTGTTGACGAAAAAGAACACGCTTCTGCTCTGATGCTAAATTTGAGTGCTGACGTAGTAGAACACGCTCTTTCTCTGACGCTAATGTGATTGTTGACGAGGAAGAACGCACTTCTTGTCTGATGCTAGATTTGTTGACGAAGAGGAACAGGCTTTGACGAAGAGGAACACACTTCTTTTCTGACACTAAATTTGTTGACCAAGAGGAACACGCTTCTTTTCTGATGCTAAATTTGATTGTTGACGAAGAAGAACACACTTCTTTTCTGGTGCTAGATTTGTTGACAAAGAGGAACACGCTTCTTTTCTGATGCTAAATTTGTTGACAAAGAGGAACACGCTTTCGCTTTGATGCTAAACTGATTTGATTGTTGACGAAGAGACAGTGCTTTTTGTCTGATGTTAGACGATGTAGATGTTAAATTTGATTGCTGACGAAGAAGAACACGCTTCTTTTCTGGTGATAAATTTGATTGTTGAAGAAGTACACACTTTTTATCTTTTCTCCTTCTTCTTCTTCTTCTTCATCATCTTTTTCTTCACGTTAATGTGGAGACCTCTGTATGTACAGAGGCACGTTCCACAATATATAGGCACACATGGGCTAGTGCAGAGACTCTTCAGTTGACTGTGGACACCGTCTTGTGGCTTGTCCCTCACAATTAATGAAACATTAAAATGGCTCTCATCGCTGCCCATCTTAATGCAGGAGTCATTCTGGTGGTGACAGCGTAGCGATAGGTATATACTCTCCCTCTTCCCCACCTCCCCACCCCCCCCCCCCCCCCCCCTTCTCCCCGTCCCTAATAAACCTCTTGGTTTCTGTGGACGTTAAGCACCATGTTTACTGTTCAGCTGAACGAGCAGAACCCGGGAGAGATCAAGAGGAAGGAGGAGGGGCTGGGCTCTCATAGCTGGACGGATTGTCTTGTTGCGGAGTTGTTCCTCAACAGCTGATCCTTTCAGACTCTTGTCTTTGTGACTCTGCTCCGCACAGCTGTTGAAATAGCAAGTTGTGCAGTACACAAGCTGCTTCTCACTGGCGGGGTCCCCACCTCCTTAACATGTTGTCCTGGCGGTGGCTGACTGTCTCTTCGGTCTTTACGGGTCCGAGTGCAGGGACGAGCTATTCATAGGTTCCCGGCACCCCCCCCCCCCCCCCCACCCCCCCACCCCCGCCTCCCCGTCCCATAATAAGCTATATGTGGCTTCTGTGGACGTAAAGCAACATGAAAGAAAGTTCTGCTGAACAAAAAGGTCGAGTGAACAACTGCTGGTGAGGTTGACAAAATAGAACAGATCTGGGGAAATGCACTCACCTATACGACGAAACACAAAGAACAATAAACACACAAGCGCTAACATTTGATTTATTTAAATTTTTTTACATCAACTCCTTGTTTATCTTCTTCTTTGCTTCCTTCTTCTTTTATTATTATTATTATCTATCTCTCTTCTTACACCTGACGAAGACATTCTATCGAAATCGCTTGTGTTTCATTGTTCCTCGTGTTTCGTCGTATGGGTAAGTAAGTAAGTAAGTAAGTAAGTCAGTCAGTCAGTCAGTCAGTCAGTCAGTGTTTCGTCGTATGGGTAAGTAAGTAAGTAAGTAAGTAAGTCAGTCAGTCAGTAAGCAAGCAAGCGTGTAAGTAACTTGGTGTTTTACGCCCAGTCAACCAGTGCGGTTAATTCAGGGCGATACATGGGTGAGGATACATTTCCCCAGATCCGTTCTATTCTGAACAAAAAGGTTGTTAAAAGCATGGGTCCGGGTCGGATAGGGTCTCGCTCAGTGAGTGGGCTATACTCGGCCTTTTGCAGCTGCTGCTTTGAAAGCCGTTGGCAGCTGCTGCTTTGAAGGCCGTGGGGGTGTCGGCAGAAAATGCCCACAGGGGGAATTAAGCCTGTTCCACACGCCGAAGGCCGAGGGAAAGAAGGAGTAGAGGTGGACGTCTGTTCTGGACTGGGGAGACAGAAACTAATGAGCTAGCTACGCTCACGTTGTGAAAGCCTCCGGCGTAGAGAAAGACGACGCACGGGTTTGGAAATGTTTCGCGGCAAGCATTGCTAGATGCGGTTCAGGAATTATTTCCGATTTCCGGGGATAGTCGCGCGTTCTGTGATATTTTCGCACATCTAGCGATATTGATAGTATCAATTCAAACAACCAAAACAAAAAGCACCCCTACCCCTCTCTCCCCCCTCCCCCCCCCCTTTCCTCATCCCCCACCCCTCCCATATAATAATCTGGAACAAAGATGACCGTGAGTGTTCCGGGGGGTTAACATAAATCTATACTGGTGCAACTTGCTGATACATGTTGTTAGCATGATAATTGTAAGACCAGTCTTAATATCATCGCCCTGACATAACCGCACTGGTTGACCGGGCGTGAAACACCAACTTGGTTACTGTAAGTAAGTCTGTTAGTCTAATATCACTGTCAGACTGTTAATATCACTATTAGACTGTAAGTCTAATATCACTTATGAGAAAAGTCATTAAATGAAACACGAAGAGGAAGGAAACGCCAGTTGCTGTCAGAGACGGTCAGTCAGACATCCAGCTGGCACAACAATGGCGCGCTCCAATGTCAGCCGAAGACAAAATTAATTTGCCTTCATCTCAATTGGCGCTGTGAACCCGCAAGGTTTTGCGTGGAAGTTTTTTATGCGCTATATATAAATATTCATTCAGTTATTACTCTGTCTCATGCATGGATTTGTAACTCCTCCGTGAAGGACACTGCCCTGGTATAACTGTACTGGTTGACTGGGCGTAAAACACCAAGCTACTTACTTACTTACTTACTTACCGTGGAGGAAGATAGCTCGCGAAAGTTGCATCTCGGTTTCCCGCGAAATGGACATTTATTTGTATGACAGGTGAGCTTGTCGACCGAAGGTGAGGTCATCTAGCCCTCAGAATCAGGATCACAGTATCAGCTGTTTGCTTCTGCGGAGATCGTATGGCCAGGAAAGGGGAAGTGTGTTTAGACGAATTATTGCGCCTTGAAATGTGTGTGTGTGTGTGTTGCTTCGAAAACTCGAACTGAGACGACCTATTCGTAGGGGATTGTGTGTCTGATTTAGTGACGAAGCATTTCCTTGCTTTTAAAGACCATTTGAAACCCAGCACTTACTTTTTATGTCAACGACCTTTAACAGAGAGACAAATTTAACTGTGCAGAAGGAGATATCTTTTTTTGCACGAGAGTGAGGAAGAGGATATCTTACCGTAAACGGTTGCAGGTGAAGGCCGGACGAATTTCGGTTTGTATTAAGTCTACAATAAGCACCACAGATGCGCGTACATGCTGTCTCTGTTTCTCTCTCTGTGTGTCTCTGTGTGTCTCTCTGTCTCTCTCTGTCTCTCTGTCTCTCTCTGTCTCTTCCTCTCTCTGTGCATTAACCAGTTGCTTCTTCGTGCTTATAATATCTGTTTCTAATATAGCCGTGCATATCTGTGTTTGTAGTATAGCAAGGACTGGCTGTTAGATAGGTCCAAATGGACTTAACGCTACTGTCCTTGAGTATTAAAGTTTTCGAGTTCGAGTCCTCTCTCTCTCTCTCTCTCTCTCTCTCTCTCTCTCTCTCTCTCTCTCTCTCTCTCTCTCTCTACCCCTTCCCTCCTTCACTCTCCTTCGCCCCTCTCTCTCCCTCCTCCTCCTCCACCTTCTTCTTCTATGTAAGTGAATGCTTCATATTTTTATCTTCTTGCTCTTATTCGTTTCGGTTCCTCTTGTTCTCTTGGCAAAATGTCCACGCGAGCGCGCGCTCGAGACAGAGGGGGTGCAATGGAGAGAGAGAGAGGGGGGGGGGTGGGGAGGTATAGAGAGAGAGAAGGAGAGAGAGAGAGAGAGAGAGAGAGAGAGAGAGAGAGAGAGAGAATACGTATGTTTTAATGAATAGGTGATCTGCCCGTGTCACTGTGGGTGGTGTGGGATGGGGTAAGCAACACTTGTTCATCAATAATCATCAATCAATGGAATAATGTTTAGGAAGTACATGCAGAGAGAGAGAGAGAGAGAGAGAGACAGAGACAGAGACAGAGACAGAGAGACAGAGAGAGAGAATACGAATGTTTTAATGAATAGGCCATCTGCCCGTGTCACTGTGGATGGTGTGGGATGGGGTAAGCAACACTTGTTCATCAATAATCATCAATCAATGAAATAATGTTTAGGAAGTACACGCACAGAGAGAGGGGGGGGGGGGGGGGGGGGGGGGGGGGGGGAGGGAGGGAGGAGGAAGAAAAACGAACTGATTTTATTACTCAAGGATCAAAGTTTAGACACGAATGTCTGGAGAGACAGACAGAGAGAGAGAGAGAGAGAGAGAGAGAGAGAGAGAGAGAGAGAAAGGAAGGGAGGGGGGGGGGGGAAGAGAGAGGGGATAGAGGGAGGGAGATAGCAAGGGAGAGATAATGGCAGATGGAGGGGGAGAGAGAGTGGGGTGGTCGTAGAGTAAATATACGCCGTCGTGTTCCTTCTGCCCTTTTCTCGAGCCTTGTTTTTTGTTTTTTGTTCTCTCTCTCTTTTTTCGCTGTGGCTTTATTTGCCGCGGTCTGACACTTGCTTGTCGTGATCAATGCGGAAATGGCTTGGGGCAGGCGGGGCCAGATGCTACTTATCCCCCCCCCCCCCCCCCCCCCCCACCGTAGGGGCAACACACACACACACACACACACACACACACACACACGGACACCCCCCCCCCACACACACACACACATATATATATATACCGTCACTCACTGAAACACACACACACACATATATATGCACGTTCAAATACGCGTGTGGAGAGAGAGAGAGAGAGAGAGAGAGAGAGAGAGAGAGAGAGAGAGAGAGACAGACAGACAGACAGACAGGACAGACAGACAGACAGACAGACAGCAGGGGGGGGGGAGAGAGAGACAGACAGACAGACAGACAGATAGAGACAGACAGACAGAGACAGAGAGAGAGAGACAGAGAGACAAACAGAGAGAGACAGAGACAGAGAGCCGGGGGGCAGGGGGGGAGGGGAAGAGGGGTGGGGGGAGGGGGAAGGAGGATTACATAGCAAAAGGCAACAACAGGCTCACGCGCGTTGTGCGTGCCTAATTCTCAGTGTGACCCAAAGGAAGCAGGACTGAAACAGGCTGCCGGGACAGCGAATTTCTGTGGAGCAAAAACGAAAGAACCAAACGCTATAGAGATCACTTTAAGGAACTACAGGTCCCTAAAATGCCTTTCGTCAGACTGTAGTTAGTTAGTTCTTGGAGAAGATGATGGCTAGATGTGTCTGAATAAACGCCCTACGTTGATGTGCTTGACAGCATTGAAAAAGAGAAAAGAAGAAGAAGAAGAAGAAGAAGAAGAAGAAGAAGAAGAAGAAGAAGAAGAAGAAGAAGAAGAAGAAGAAGAAGAAGAAGAAGAAGAAGAAGAAGAACAACAACAACAACAACAACAACAACAACAACAACAACAACAACAACAACAACAACAGCAACAAAAACAAGTCAAAAACAAACAAAAATAAAAACAAACAAACAAACAAAAAGAAAACAAACACAAACAATCAAAATAAAACAAAAAACGCAACCGTTCCATCACCCGCTTGTTCTCTCATGACTGTGGAGAAAATTAATCCATGGATAGGTATTAATTAAGAATGTTATTTTGAAACATTTCGTTGATTTAGTATTCGTATTGTATGTGATCTGGATCAGCAAAACACGATATGTTTGCAGTACCAAAAGATCGGATATAATATATATATAAGTTCATTTCGTTGAAATGTATGTGAACGTGGCTTTTGTATTGAGTTGTTTGTACACCGCATTGAGTTCTCTGGTTAGGGAACAGCTAGCGCTTTCTTCTTCTTTTTCTTCTTCTTCTTTCTTTCTTATTCTTCTCCGTCTCCTCCTCCTCCTCCTCCTCCTCCTCCTCCTCCTCCTCCTTCTTCTTCTTCTTCTTCTTCTTCTTCTTCTTCTTCTTCTTCTCCTTCTCCTCCTTCTCCTCCTCCTCCTTCTTCTTCTTCTCCTCCTCCTCCTTCTTCTTCTTCTTCTCCTCCTCCTTCTCCTCCTCCTTCTTCTTGTTCTCCTCCTCCTACTCCTCCTCCTTCTTCTTCTTCTTCTTCTTCTTCTTCTTCTTCTTCTTCTTCTTCTTCTTCTTCTTCTTCTTCTTCCTCTTCTTACGTCATCAAATGTCAAAGCTCACTTGACGCATACCGTGGCTTCTTTTTCATGGTTTCACTTTGGGTAATAGCTATATACATCCACCACGCAGGTCGGTGGATACATCCATGTATACATCCATCAGCAGCGCACCGAGAATGTTTTTCTTTTCTAAAATCATTGTAAAAGAAATGACCCTTCCCAAAATCTTTAATTTTGAGTTTCCATTGTGATCACTTCTACCCAATGCACAATTAACGCGCAGTTTGAGAAAGCATGTTCTTTTTATGGGGGAAAAAAGGGTAATCAATCATCTTAGAAACAAAAATCATAATGTCATTTATATAGCGCTGTTTTTTGATCTGCACAAACCCTCTGCGCATTCCGGTATTAGAATCAAAGCAAAAATAATAAACACAAAGCGAAACTTGACAAGTGACATAGCTATCAAACTGATACAATTATTCCGGTAAGATGTGGCTTTTAGCTCCGAGTAAATGAAATTTGCATGTTCATCGACAACACTTCACTTTGCCAACCTCTCCTCGCCCACTTTGATTGAAATCTAAAAACTCGCGCCTGCATTCGTTAGTCTTGCAAACAAAATTAATGTATTTCGGGGCTGTTTTTAGAATTTCGATCGATACTGCTGCAATGAATCAACACACAAGGGAGTTAATTAGCGCTCGAAAGACGTCACACACAAACGCAACAACAAAGACCCGAGTCGCCTACGGTAACTCTCACCTGGCATGCGAGTAAACACAAGGTACATCAACTCCACCAGAGGTAGATCCTCCAATCCTGAGATGAGTTTGGTGGTGTTAATTAACTGAGGTTTTGTGCTAGTGATAACGAGCACGTTTACTTCACTCATATCAAGTTACACCACAGCATGAAAAAAAAAAAAATCCAGTTTACAGAAGGTTCTGCAACAACTTCAGTTTGTTCGTTTTTCTGATCAAGCAGCATCTAAAAAACGTGTCAAGATTTTATTTTACTGGTAAATGTTTTTGTTGAGACTGGCGCAGTCAGCACGGTGAGTGAAATAACTGGCTTCACCACAAACACCATTATCATTATTCTCATCGTCACTTTCATAATCATTGTTGTCAGTGTGCTGCGCTTTCTCCCTTTACCTTCATCCATCATCGTCTTCGTCGTCGTCCTCCTCCTCCTCCTCCTCATCATCATCAACGTCATCGTCGTCGTCATTATCATCATCATCAGCAGCAGCAGCAGCAACATCACCACTATCAAAATCATCATCAGTGTCTTTATTTTACTTTCCAGACAGGTAGAAAGAAAATCGTCCTCGTGATTATCATTATTGTTACCATTTAAGATACTCTTCTTCTTCTTCTTCTTCTTTTCTTCTTTTTTTCTTTCTTCTTTTTTTTAAAACTTAAAATTGAATTAAGCGTGCGTGTCAATGAGACGGGCACAGTTGTGACTGTGAGTGAAACTGTGTATGTACTCATTTTATTATTTGCTTAGCGATTTCTGGTCATTACATGGCTGGTGCCACGTGAAACTGGTGCCGTGTCGGTGCAAGTTATGTGTACACCACACAACCATGCACCCCGTTCGCAGTGCCACTTTATTCATAACCACATACGTAAGGTACGTGCGTGTTTAGCTGTAACCTGCCACCTGCATGTTTGGCAGAATGACCGGGATCTTTTACGTGCTACTGCGATAGCACAAGGGGAGGAACGGATATCGAAATAAGTGTCAGCACAGAAAGTTGACCGTGGAGAAGAAACTGATCTCGCCGCGCTTGCCTGGACACGAACCTGACATCTTTCGATCACGTGTCCGTCGCTCTACCACTGAGCTATCCCCGCTCCCCAAATGACAATGCCGCTGACATGTTCAGCTGGAAGTAGGCCAACAGCCGCTTTGAATGAGGCTAAGGAAACAGTGGCACTCACACTCACACATGTACCTGAATGTGAGCCAACAACTCCTCTGAATGAAGCAAAGGAAGCAATGCCCTCTGAATGAGGCTAACAAAACAATGGCACTCACACTCACACACATGTACCAGAATGTAAGCCGGAAGAAAGAAAGAAAAACCTTTGAATAAAGCTAAGGAAACAATGCCCTCTGGATGAGGCTAAGGAAACAATGACATTCATACTCACACGCATAACCTGAATGTAATCTAACAACCCCTTTGAATGAGGCTCAGGAAACAATGGCATTCATACTCACACACACGTACCTGAGTGTGAGCCAACAACCCCTTTGAATGAGGCTAAGGAAACAATGCCCTTTGAATGAGGCTAAGGAAACAATGGCACTCACACTCACACACATGTACCTGAGTGTAAGCTAACAACCCCTTTGAATGAGGCAAAGGAAACAATGCCCTCTGAATGAGGCTAAGGAGACAGTGCCCTCTGAATGAGGCTAAGAAAACAATGGCACTCACACTCACACACATGTACCTCAGTGTGAGCCAGCAACCCCTTTGAATGAGGCTAAGGAAACAATGCCCTCTGAATGAGGCTAAGGAAACAATACCACACACGCTCACACACATGTACCTGAATGTAAGCAACAACAACAACACAAAAACACACCAAAAAAAAACCTTGAATGAAGCTAAGGAAATAATGGCACTCACACTCACACACATGTACCTCAGTGTGAACCAACAACCCCTTTGAATGAGGCTAGGGAAACATTGACGTTGACACATTTACCAGAATATAGACCCGCGCCCCCTTTTAATGCAGCTGAGGTGACACTGACTCATTTACCAGAACGTAGACCATCAACTCTTTGGAATGAACTTGAGGAGACAATGACACCGACACAATGTACTTTAAAAGAGACCAGCAGCCCCTTTAAATGAAGCTACGGCACACTGACTCATTTACCAGAATGTAGGCCATCGTCATCAGCCTTTGAATGAAGCTGAGGAGACAATGACACAGATACATATACCCGAAAAGAGACCAACAGCCCCATTAAATGAAGCTACGGCACATTGACTCGTTTACCAGAATGTAGGCCATCATCATCAGCCTTTGAACGAAGCTCAGGAGACAATGACATAGACACATGTACCCTAAAAGAGACCAACAACCCCTTTAAATGAAGCTAAGGTGACACTGACACTGACACATTTACCAGAATATAGTCCAACAGCCCCTTTCAACGAGGCTACAAACAAAGATCGAATAGCTGATGAAGTGATGCTTAATGTCCTCAGATGTCAGTTGACATATTACGGTCAAGCTGTGACCAATGCCGAAGCATGGTTCAATATAGCTTTACGTCCACGGAAACCAGAAGGCTCGTTATGACGGACAGCCCAGGACGGCCACCTCGACTCTCACACAGCTCCTGAACTATGAGATCGAACAGCTACTCAAAGATAGTGCATTAGGCTCGGCTACTCTGCAAAAAGTGAGGATGTCGTGGCACAGAGCGCCCCAAGCGGATCGCGTGTAAACGTATTAAGGGAGACAAGCGTAGCACACGTCAAAGTACACAAAAACTAAAGTAAGAGCCGATCTGATTGAAAAAAATAAAAATAAAAAATAAATCGCTCTTTCTCAGAGAGGATTTGTGTGTGGGTGTGGGGGGGGGGGGTGGGGGGCTTATTTTTGTTTTATTGTGTGTGTTTCTTTTTCTTGTTTAGCATTCAATATCACTTTTTCTGAGGGAAGTTTTTACAGTCCCTGTTCGATGCGTGTGTGGTTTTATGTTTGTTTCTTTACACAAATTTCATTCAGTCGTCTGGAATAGATGTGTGCAGGTCGATTTCAAATCAGTGAAACATATATGTTGATCAGTTTTCAAGTTAGAATACAGGTCAGTCATCTTTCTTTGCTCAGAATTATGTGCACAGTTTAAACGGTCAAAATCACAATTTCTTTGGGCATCGAACTTAATAGACAATAGGCCCTTTCAACACGTGTATGAGTCAACTGTATAATCAGTCAAGCTGGATAAAAGCGTGCGACCTACAAGGAAAAGAAACAGAGAGAGGGAGGGAGAGAGAGAAAGAGGGGGAGAGAAAGAGAGAGAGAGGGAGGGAGGGAGAGGGGGGGGGAAGAGGGAGAGGGAGGGGGAGGAGAGAGAGGGAGAGAACCACACACGACATCATCGCATTCCTGGATTCCACCCTGATGTATTATGTGACATGAACAGCACAGCCGTTCATCATTTCAATGGAGAACAATACCCAAAGATAAATCGTTCATTAATGAATCAGTGTTTCCTTACAGCCAAAAGGACACGCAGTGAAACAAGAAACTAAACAACTAAACTGAACCGCTGGTGGAATGTATGTACGTTATACTTTCTATTTACACGCACGCCAGGTGAAAGTTACCGTAGACCACTCAGGTCTTTGTTGTTGTAGTTGCGTTACGTATTTTGAGCGCTAATTACCCTTGTGTGCTGAAGAAACTAAACAGCTCAGACATCAGACAGTGATAGAATAATTGAATTGATCGGTTCCAGTACTAGTGAGTTGAGGTAATAAACTGACACACAAGTTTAAAAATCAAAAACAAACCTTCAACCTCTACCATCATTTGGAAATATCAACAACAAAACATGATATTTACATGTGGGGAAATATAATTTAACTCGGTGTGTGTGTGTGTGTGTGTGTGTGTGTGTGTGTGTGTGTGTGTGTGTGTGTGTGTGTGTGTGTGTGTGTGTGTGTGTGTGTGTGTGAGAGAGAGAGAGAGAGAGAGAGAGAGAGAGAGAGAGAGAGAGAGATGACACATGATACGGATTCCGCTTTTGTGTATCACATGTGACATGAATAGTTTAGGAAGACATAAGGATCACAAACTTGGAATGTAAGGCGAGACTACAGAAAACAAACACTAGACCTTCTTGAATGCATAAGAACAACTAAAACCTGTTCAAAGGACTCAAACTATGATCTTTGTTGCTTTTTTAAGGATCTACCTCTGGTGGAGTTTATGTACCTTGTATTTACACGCATGCCAGGTGAGAGTTGCCGTAGGCGACTCAGGTCTTCGTTGTTGTGCTTGTATGACGTCGTTGAAACGCTAATTAACTCCCTTGTGTGTTGATTTTGTTACTAAAGATCAACTTCTTCAGCTCATGTTTCAGGTTACTTCTCATGTCTTCGGCCGTTTGATCATAATCCATGTAGTGTGAATACCAAATGAAATTCGCTTTAGTTTTGTTGTACTGTTGTGTAACGAGATACTAGAAAGACCGCTGTGTGGTATTTGCATCAGTGACTCCCGTTTTCCATTCTCTCTTACTGCAGTTGTTAGCACTGTTGCTGTACCTTCGACGCAAAAGGAGTATTAAGATCTAGGAGAAAGAAGCAGAATCAGAATAGTTATTGTCCCAGTACAAGTTTACAAAGAAATTTGTCTTACGGTGCACAATAGAAAATATAATATACGATAGACTAATATTTTAACACAGCAACAAAGGCTAAAAATACGCCAAACACACACAACATTTTATTATTATTCTCACAGCATTGAAAAGTAAATATTTACACAAGCATCTGTAGTTAAAGAGTATTAATCTCTGTCTGTCTGTCTGTCTGTCTCTGTCTCTGTCTCTGTCTCTGCTCTCTCTCTCTCTCTCTCTCTCTCTCTCTCTCTCTCTCTCTCTCTCTCTCTCACACACACACACACACACACACACACACACACACACACACACACACACACACACACACACACACACACACACACACACACACACACACACACACACACACACACACAAACACACACACAGCGCCGTGACCGCGCTCCCATTACTGATTCAAACTGTATGCCGGCTTGCAAACAACAACAAATTAGCCTGCTTAACATCCACACAGAAAAACAATGTTGCTGCAGGGAAGTCGTCAAGCCTAAGCAGCAAAGATCTGAAACAAGAACGACTGCTAGCGTTCTAAAGCTGTAAGTGGCTTAGCTCTCTGTCTCATTTTTCACCGTTTTTCACCGTTTAACTGTTGTTTACCTGTCGTTTTGTAGCTTGATAAAGGGGATTACCCTGTATATTTTGTCCTAATAAATAGCGTTCTTGTGAACCTTTCATGTGTTTGGATCTAAAGCAACAAAGGCAAGCTCACTGGAATATAATCGTAGCCGTGGTGTCTACCAAGTTACAGAGTGAAAAAAAGAAAAAGTGAGCCGGTTTGACCTAGCGGTAAGGCGTTAGGCTGGTAAGCAGAGGGACCTCGGTTCGAATCCGCTTCGGCTCTCCTTTCTCTTCAAAAGTTGTGGTCTGTGGACACGATCTTGTGACTTTGTCCCTCACAATTATGAAACATTAAAATGGCATTCATCGCTGCTCACCTTAATGCAGAAGTCATTCTGGTGGTGACAGTGTAGCGATAGGTACATAATCTCCCTCTTCCCCACCTCCGTACTCCCTTTCCCCCCT
Source organism: Alviniconcha marisindica (assembly GCA_018857735.1). Classification (NCBI taxonomy): domain Eukaryota; kingdom Metazoa; phylum Mollusca; class Gastropoda; family Provannidae; genus Alviniconcha; species Alviniconcha marisindica. The sequence continues at coordinate 365,353 of JABMCL010000845.1, forward strand.
TCTCCCCGTCCCAAATAAGCCTTACGGTTTCTGTGGACGTGAAGCACCATGTTTACTTACTACAAAGCAACAGAGCTCAGGGGCTGTGTGAAAGTCGAGGAGGCAGTCCTGGGCTCCCTGTGCCTCATAGTCTGTACGGTTTCTGTGGACGTAAAGCAACATGGAACTTGAAGCCCCCTCAGAGCTCGATAACTCCTTCACTGCCCCAGCCTCTAAAATTTCCGGGCAGAAAAATGCATGGATGCGCCTGCAAACAGTATATTTTCCGGTCCTGTAGCATCTACATTCAATGCTATACCTTTTGATAAAAGTCCTTTCACACGCCAATGCGAAAAAGAAGACAGAAAGACTAAAAGGTTTCAAATTTTGCGCTTTGATTGGTCGTTTTCAAGTGACACTGTGGCAGTGAACGGGTTAATAATGTACCAAAGGTAGCGATAGGTATAATCTAAAGCAGAAAGGTACATTGCCTACATTACTTCTCCTTTCGGGAATGAAAAGGAACGGCACTTCAGGGCACTTGTGGTGCCCGTTAGCTCAATTTGAGACGCCAAGCGTCTAGCATGCCACTCCACTGCAGCGTGTACTTTCCGTATGACCGGAAGTTAATTATCACGCGTACCGCATGGTGGCGCTAGCGTCTTCCGTTTCGCGCAGATTGACCGCATGCACTGTAACGAGCTATCTATGCTTTAGCTATACAATTTTACTTTATTTCGTTCGTTAGCTATTCCATATTTGCTACAAAGGAGACAGTAACTTTCAACACAAACGCTGACACGTACGATTCAAGTACTGAATTAAATGCTAAGGACTCAAACTATGAGTCAGGGTGGGGAAAAGGGTGGGGACTTGGGGGGGGGGGGGGGGGTGTGTGTGAGTGTGCACAGAGAGAGAGAGAGAGAGAGAGAGAGAGAGAGAGAGAGAGAGAGAGAGAGAGAGAGAGAGAGAGAGAGAGAAGGTTAATTAACTACCACCGGCGTTCGAACCTAGAACCTATCAATCCCGAGTCCTCGGTCTTCACCGCTCGGCCACACATTTCCAGGACGCTTATTTTTCTCGGCCGGAAAGAGGGCGGTGGCGGCAGAATTGGGGGCGGGGGGGGGGGGGGGGGGGGGTTAGTGAGACAGGATTCATTGAAAACAGAAGAACTGTTGACACGTCGGGTCGGTTGCCACTGCGTATTAGACCCTTTTTATGTTGCTACGAGCGGATAATCACCCAATTCGCGAGAGAAATGAACACGCATTGAAAAACAAGAACGGAATTTCGGAGGCGGGGTGGGGGGTGAGGGCGTGGGGTGGGGGGGGGAGTTGTTGATGGTGTGTGTGCAGAGAGAGAGAGAGATAGAGAGAGGAAAAAATGTAGAGATAGAGAAAAAGAAAGAAAGAGAGAATGCTAGAGAGAGAGACAGAGACAAAGAGACAGAGAGACACACAGAGAGACAGAGAGAGAGACAGAGAGAGAGACAGAGACAGAGACAGAGAGAGAGAGAGAGAGAGAGAGAGAGAGAGAGAAACAGACCGACCGACCGACCGACAGACAGACAAACCGACAGACAGACAGACAGACAGAGAAGGGGGAGGGGGGGGGGGGTGACAAAAACAAACAAAAAAAGACAACGACAACCAAAAAGAGAGACGTGTTGGGACTTCAAACCAACTCGAAGACAGAACGTTACTTAAGAACCAGTCACGGGCTCGCTTTTCCATTCGATTCTGGCTGTCGACTAAATAGGAAAATAGCCTTTTTAGAATCGATCCGATGTTTAACGTGAGTGCTTTCTCCCTGCAAAAGAAGAAGTGTCTCTCTCTTTCTCCCATTGATTGTCGGCACCGAAGTTGGGGTGTTCACCCAATGGATGAACGATCAGGGGCCATGGCTTTCGAATGCATGGGTGCAGCAGTTCGAAACCCGCCAGGATGAGAGAGAGAGAGAGGAGAGGAAAGGAGAGAGGGGGGAGAGAAGAGAGAGAGAGAGAATAATGAATTATTTAATCGGGAAGCCCTTTAACATTTACGATTAGGATCAATGGGTTTAGGAGAGAGAAAAGGAGAGGAAAGAGAGAGAGAGGAGAGAGAGGGGAGGGGGGGGTTTATTGAAATTTTATTTCTAAAGGGGTTGAAGATATTAGAAAAAGGGCCGACTCCCACAATTTTCCCTTGCTACAGTCTATAAAAACCCAAAAACATTCACATTTAAAATATTATTACAGAAGGCTATAGACTTTACAGCATAAATAAAAAAAAAACAAAAAAATTAAAAAAAATAATAAAAATAAAACAACAACAACAAAAATATAAAACCAGACGGGGATTGCAACAAAAAATGAAAAAAAAGCAGTGAAAAAAAACGGGACCCAAAAAAGTCAAAAAACACAGTTAAAAACAAACACAACACACACACACAAAAACCCCACCCCCCACCACCCACACACAAACAACACACAAAACAAAACACACACACACACACCAAAAAAAAACAAAAAAACAAAAAAAAAAAACGGGGAAATTTACAGAGAGAGAAAGGGAAAAGGGGAGGGAAAAATTTAAGCTTAAAAAACGACAATGCAAAAAGGGAAAAAAGAAATGGATACTAAATTAGTACTTTAAAAATAAAAAAAAAAAATAAACAAAAACAAAACAAAAAAAACCCCACACAACAACTACAACAAAAAAATATAAAAAACTAATAAGAAAAAAGATATAGAAGGAATATATTTCATATTTCCCCAAATTCATTTTATTACACAGCCCTGTAAAGCACATATTTCACACACACACAACCCACAAAACACAACACAAACCCCAACCCCACCCACACACACAAATTGGGGCCCCCTCCCCCACCCCTCCTCCCTCACAAACATACATGGCCCAAAGATGTGGCAATGAATATTCTAATGCAGCGATGATAAAATATACTACCCCCTAATACTGCTAAACTATGAAAAAGAAAATTGGAAAGAAAAAGGATTAAACATTTTAAAATTTAAAATTTTTTTATACTTAGCCCCAAAAAAGCTGGTATCAATCAAAAACAAAAATTTAAAAATAAGGGAAAAATTCCCCTAATTTTTTTTAAAAAATGGCACGAAAACGTTGGGGTGCGCCCCACAAATTTCACATAAAACATAAAAAGCCAAAGGGGTATAAAAAAATTAGGAAAAATAAATATGTACGGTTCAAGACTGAAAAATTATATGTTACAATTTAGTACGAAAAGGAAGAGCTTTAGATTTGAATTTTTGGCTCACTGAGCATGCTATTTTAAGACTTTTAGGTAGCGCATTCCCAACCCAAAAAGGGTCCCGAATAAGCAAAATCACTTATAAATGTCAATTTTTGTTTTTGGGGAAAATAAAAATGCTGTTCCGTGAAATATGGTCGTTGCGCGTTTCCCGTGCGGACAAGCGGGCCCCAGATATTGGGGTGAAATTTTTTATGGGTAACTTTATTTCACTAAGATACATTTATTACACTGAAATGTTTTTTTTAAAAGGGAAAGGGAAACCCTAGAAATGTGGGCCCCCGTCCCCGTTAGCAAATTTGGGGAAGGGAGACAAAGAAAATTTGACTGGGAAAGTTTGTTACAGTTTAAGTTTTTTTTATATGTACATCACTGCAGCCATCCCATACATTTTGAAACATAATTAATTTTTGGACATAATGTGGGGGCGTGAAAAAACGTTTTTACAAAACTTCACTGTTACAAAAGTGTCTCAGGCGAGGAGCGATACACATTTTTGCAACCCGGTTTGTAATAAAATGTTAATATGAGCTTGCCATTTAAGTTGGGCATCAAGAAAACGCCAAGGTGACGATGTTTTTGAAACTTGCTCTATTACCTGTGAATTCAACATGAGACAAAGAGGGGGTATAAAAAACGCTGATGCTTTTTTCCCCGGGGGCTACTACCCTACTTTTAATTTTTTCCCGGGGTTTTGGGGAACATTGCTTCGCCCGAAACACAAATTTTTTATTCTTTGGTACTTGGCTTTCGCTTATATTTATACAGTTGTTTTTTTTCCAGAAAACAGAAAGAGAACAAATCATCAGCAAAAATGTCACAATCAACTTAAATAAGGAAATACTAAAGGGGATCATTATATAAATACTGAAGAAAAAGGAGGTCCCAAGAACAGACCCCCGGGAATCCAACTTTGACAAAGGGGCCCCCAGGTGAATAAGTCCAGCAACAAATACTTTTTTGTTTTTTTTTTGGCTAATTTTATGAAATTAAAAAAATGGGAAAAGCCTTGTCGCTAAATGATTAAAGTTTTTATTTTTCAATAAAATCTGATTGGGTTTTAAGGTCAAAGGCTTTTTTGAGATCTAAAAAGACAACACCATTCAACTTTGAGTCATTTATGGAGGATAGTAGCCTGTCAACAAGACAGGTAAGTGCTGACTGACATGAGTGTTGTGGTCAAAATTTCCTGACTGATGTGTATGGATTAGGTTGAATCTGTCAAGATATTTGAGCAGGTCTTGTGCACGTGCTTCTCCAAGGGTTTAGAGATTGAAGACAAAACAGAAATGGGACGATAATTATTGATGTCAGTTTAATCTTTCGCTTTTGGGAGAGGAACTACTTTTGCCGTTTTCAAGTCTGAAGGAAAACAGTTGTGGTTGATACATAAATTATAAACATATGCTAGGTGTTGAACAATGTATGGTAAAAAACATAATAATTTTATCACTAATTCCATACAACCAAAGGGTATTTTTGCTACCAACACTGGAAACATATTTACCAACTTCATAAGCTGTAATTTCAGGGATGATGAAAGTGTCATCAAATTTAAGCCTTTTTTGCAAAAAAAACTTCAGTTCATCGGAACATTGTACTCTTCAACCCCCTCCCTCTGAGCGTTTTAGTTAATGTTTTCGCTAGAGACAAAAAGTGATCATTAAATACCTCCGCAGTTAAAATACTTGGTATATTCTGTTTAAAAAGAGAATTCTTGGTAAGAGCATTCAGAGCTTTCCAAACCAAGCAAGTGTTGTCAGTTTGGTTGGACTTCTCAAAATTGTCTTTTTTGCCTGCCTGACTAAATATTTCACATGTCTTCTTTGCTTTTTAAATTCAGGGTATTTTTCTGCTTCTTAAATCGGTCCCTTTGTTTCATAGCCTGTCGAATGTCAACTGTGAGCCAGGGAGGCAACGACCTATTTTTTACACGCTGTCTCCGAATAGGGACATGCTTGTCGTAGACCAGTAAGAACAATTTATTGAAATGGGCCAGGGCTTCATCTGGGTCACTAAGTCCATATATTGCATCAAATGAAGTGTTACTTAAATCACAGAGAAAAGAACCTGCATCAAATGTTTGTAAGACCTATACGTTACAGTGGTGTGTCTCCCAGCCTTTGCCTTTGGAATCTGACAAGAAAGTGTGCAACAGACCGGATAATGATCGCTCATGCTGGTTATTGGTACATGTGTACGTACTAGTCTGTCCGGATCTCTCACATATATATGATCAATAAGAGTTGAAGTTGTCGAAGTCACTCTGAGAGAGAGAGAGAGAGAGAGAGAGAGAGAGAGAGAGAGAGAGGGTGTGTGCGTTTGTGGGAGAGAGAGAGACAGAGAGACAGAGACAGACAGACAGGCAGACAGAGAGACAGAGAACTCGAACTCGAAAACTTTAATACTCGAAGATAGTAGCTTTAGGTCCATTTGGACCTAACAGCCAGTCCTTGCTATACTACAAACACAAATAAACACGACAAAACCACAAACATATAAGCACGAATAAGCAATGGATTAGTGCAGTTTCACAGAGTTCCTACAAATGTGCAGAAACATCGCAGTTAAATTTCTTTCATGGGCATACATGTACACAACACTCACATTTTTAGGCAAACATGTGATTCAAACAAATCCGTCCAAATTTGACGAAAGGTTATTCTCAGACATATATTTGTGCTGATTACGTTTGAAACAAGGAAGAGAAATACAAGATTGTATGTGGGTTTTTTTTGTGTTTTTTTTTTTTTTTTTGGTATGTTCCAGGGGGACGCTCTAGCAAAGGATATGCTAATTTTATACAAGTCAAGCCTTGGCCTTGGCACGTAGAGGCTATTCCTGGAGTTAGTGTAGCGGGGCTGGTGATTAATGAAGAGTTGTGCCGGGTAGTTTGGGGAATTGGAGAGAGTTGGAGAGAGAGAGAGAGGAATCTTGTGTGTGTGTGTGTGGGGTGTGTGTGTGTGTGTGTGTGTTGTGTGTGTGAGGAGAGAGAGAGAGAGAGAGGGAGAGGAAATTTTTGTCGAATTAAAGGTGAAGATATTAGCACAAAGGCCGACTCTATCTGCGTTGCTACAGACTATTAATAACCAAACATTCACAGTCAAAAATTAGACAAAGCATGACAATACATATCATAATAAAAAATAATAACAATAATAATAATAATAACACATATAAAACGAGACAGCGACTGCAACGGAAATGGAAACAAATAGCAGTGACAAACAGCAGAAGCAAAAATCGGAAAAAAATCGGTTAAACACACACTCACACACACACATACACACACACACACACACACACACACACACACACACACACACACACACACACACACACACACACACAAATTGGGTAATTTACAGAGAGAGCAGGGGAAGGGCAGGGATCAAATCCGCTTTAGAAAACGAAATAACACAAGCAAAAAAGGGAAAAGGATACTTTAAAAAAAAACACCCCACAACAAAACTACAACAACAAAAAAATCTAATTAATAAGTAAAAGATGGAATATATATATATATATATATATAAAAAAAAAGAGAGAGATGAAGGGAGAGAGAAAAAGAGAGAGAGAGAGAGAGGAACAACTTTCTCCATAGGATAATGATATAATTGTACATCGTTTAAGTGTTGATTCGTTCGGCACACGAACGATTTGATCGTGCAATTTACAGGTAATTTAGACACATCAGTTCTAAGTGGAAGGCCTGACGAACCTTCTCCGGTCAAGAATAGATCCCGTCTGTTACATGAGTCACATTCTCTCTCTCTCTCTCTCTCTCTCTCTCTCTCTCTCTCTCTCTCTCTCTCTCTCTCCTCCTCTCCACACACACACACACACACACACACACACACACACACACACACACACACACACACACACACACACACACA
>JABMCL010000845.1:395000-397500 GCA_018857735.1 Alviniconcha marisindica
ACCTAGCTCATCATACAGAATGACTTCAAGGTCAGTACTGTGCCCATGCGATCTCGCGTTCGGTTTTGTGACCCGGCGCGACCTTCCTCGTGAATATTTTAAAGACATGAGAACGTTAGATGGGGGCTTAGCCAGATTGTAGAAAACAGCCTGTTCCCACTAGTGGCGATGGTGTGTGTGTTGTGTGTGTGTGTGTGTGTGGGGTGTGTGTGGTTGTGTGTGTGTGTATGTGTGGGGTGTGGTGTGTGTGCGTGTGTGTGTGTGTGGTGTGTGTGTGTGTGTGTGTGGTGTGTGTGTGTGTGTTTGTTTGTTTTGTGTGTGTGTGTGTGGGGTGTTTTGTTTGTTTTTGGTTTGTTTTTGTGTGGGGTGTGTGTGTGTGTGTGGTGTGTGTGTGTGTGTGTGTGTGTGTGGGTGTTTGTTTGTTTGTTTGTTTTTGTGTGTGTGGTGTGTTTTGGTGTGTGGGTGTGGTGTGTGTGTGTGTGTGTGTGTGATGTGTGTGTGTGTGTGTGTGTTCCTGTGTGTGCCGTGCGTGCGTGGTGTGTGTGTGGTGTGTGGTGTGTGGTGTGTGTGTGGTGTGATGTTGTGTGTGTGCGTGCCTGTGTGCGAGCGTGCGGCTTTGTGGTGTGGGGTGTGTGTGTGTGGTTTTGTGTGTGTGTGTGTGTGTGTGTGTGTGGTGGGGGGGGGGGTTGCATGGTAGTGGGGAGGCCGTGGTGGCGATAGTGATGGTGCAGTGGTGGGGGATGGGGGGTAAGTAATTGATTTTTAACGCCCACTCACCATGACGGTTATATCAGAGCGAAACATGGTAGTGGTGGGGTCGTGTTAATGGGATTTGGGTGATAATGGTCGTGGTGGGGGTGATGGTGGTGGTGAGGATGATGGTGGTGGTGGGATACAGCGATGGTGGTGGGGATGGTGGTGGTGGTGGTGGGGGGGGGGGATAATTGGTTTTTAACGCTCAGTCAGCCACGACGATTATATTAGGGCGAAACAGGATAGTTGTGGGATCGTGGGGGTGATGGCGGTGGTGGGGTGTGTCGGTGGTGTGTGGGGAGGGGGTAGGCGGCGGAATAGATTATTGGCTTTTAACGCCCATTCGCCCATGACGTTTCGTATCAGGGCGAAACATTGCGGTGATGGGTTCGTGGGGAAGGGATGGTGGGGATGACGTGGTAGGGTGTGGCGATGGTATGTGTGTGTGTGTGTGTGTGTGCGCGCGTGCGCATGTATGTGTGTGTGTGTGCGTGTGCGCGCGTGTGTGTGCGTGTGCGTGTGCGTGCGGCGTGTGTGTGTGGTGTGTGTGTGTGGGTGTGTGGGGTGTGTGTTTTTGTGTGTGTGTGTGTGTGAGTGAGTGAGTGTGTGTGTGTGGTGTGCGCTGCGTGTGTGTGTGGGGTGTGTGTGTGTGTGTGTGTGTGTTTTGGGTGTGTGTGTGTGTGTGTGTATGTTCGTGGTGAAGGGATGGTGGGGATGATGGTGGTAGGGTGTGGCGATTGTGTGTGTGTGTGATGGGGAGTGTAGATAATTGGTTTTAACACCCAATCGACCATGAAATGAGGTGGGGGTGATGACGTTGGTGGTGGGGTGGGGTAATGGTGTGCAGAGTTTGGGCGGGTGTGGTGGTGGGGTTCGGCGATGGGGTGATGGTTGTGGTAGTGGGGTGGTGGTGGTAAAGAAGATGAGAGCAATGATCATGAGATTGTGATATTTATCCAGTCTGACGAAACATTGAGAAAGTGGTAGCAGAAGCATAAAAGTACAATGATGATTATGATGATGATGACTGATGACGGCGACGATGACGGCGGCGGCGGCGACGACGACGACGATGATGATGGTTACTGAGGAGGAGGAGAAGAAGAAGAAAAAGAAGAAGAAGAGGTGGAGAAGGATGGGCAGGAAAGGAGAAAACACAGAAGAGATGACACATATTTTTTGACGTTATTGATTGTGATGATGTTCATATTGATGGTGGTGATGATAACGATGATCATGGTGACAGCAGTGATGACGACGATGATAAGCAGTAGAAGGAAGGAGAACAGGAGTGTGATGCTCAATATATAAAGGAATAATTTGATGATAATTATTATGTCGATAATATGACACAAATGATAATGACGACAACGACAGCAATGCTGCTGTTACTGATGATGATAATGACGATGATGATGACGATGACGACGACGTGTTCCAGGAAGTCGTAATGCTGGTGTGGGTGGCGACGGAGTTCATCATCAGACTGTGGTCAGCCGGCTGCCGGTCAAGATACCAGGGACTGACCGGAAGACTCCGGTTTCTACGGAGACCTCTCTGCGTCATCGGTAAGACAGCTAACCGCCTGCTGGTCCGTTCACCCGTCTGTCTGTCTCTCTGTCTGTTTGTCTGTCTGTCTGTCTGTCTGCGTCATCGGTAAGACAGCTAACCGCCTGCTGGTCCGTTCACCCGTCTGTCTGTCTCTCTGTCTGTTTGTCTGTCTGTCTGTCTGTCTGTCTGTCGCGTC
>JABMCL010000845.1:417500-430000 GCA_018857735.1 Alviniconcha marisindica
AGCTTTCTATAGCGCGTTTTTTTGAATATCCACCGAAGTGGTGTACTGTACAGCGCTGGCATGGCTGGTGCCACATGAAACTGCTGCCGTCTCGGCGCAAGTTCTGTGTACACCATACAACCATGCACCATGCCACTTCATACAAAGCCACATACGTAGGGTGTATGCGTGTTTAGCTGTAACCTGCCACCCTGCACTTTTGGCAGAATGACCGGGATCTTTTACGTGCTACTGCGGTAACACGGGGGTGGAACGGATACCGAAATAAGAGTCAGCACAGAAAGTCGACCCTGGAGAAGAAAATTCTCCCGCCGCTCCTGCAGGGATTCGAACCCGCGACCTTTCAGTCACGAGTCCGGCGCTCTGACCACTGAGCTATCCCCGCCCATTACTGCCAATCATTTTTCTTTCCTTCTTGCGTAGCTGAAATTTTACGACTAGCTGGGGAAAGTTTTATCGTTCGTGCCTACCTGACTCTGTACGGTTGATGGGAGATTTAAATCCAAGAACAGACTAACTGTCATACAGAGAACAGCCCCACAATAATGTCATTGACAACAACAAAAAACAAGCTACAATAACGACAACCACACCACCATTACCACCACCACCACCACCACCACCACCACCAACAACAACAAAAACAACAACAACAACAAAAACAACAACACACACACACACAAAAACACACACGTACGCACACACACACACACACACACACACACAAACACACACACACACACACACACACACACACACACACACACACACACACACACACACACACACACACACACACACCACACCACACACACACACACACACCACCACAACACACACACACACACACACACACACACACACACACACACACACACGCACGCACGCACGCACGCACGCACGCTCGCACGCACGCACGCACGCACGCACGCACGCATTCGCGCACCCCTCATTTGAAACTCTTAGGTTTTATGTCTACATACAGTTTCACATCATTTTCGTTTATGGTGAGCAATTCCTGAAGCACGGACATAAGTTATTCTATTTATTTGCATATGTAGTTATATTCGTCACCTGACTGATGTTGTTTGACAGTTGTATGCAGGCTTATAAACACTTACGGACAGCTTGCAATGTTCCCGATTATAAATCCCTAGCACATCTTAGGAGGATTTTTTACCACGTGTGATTGTAATATCACCTAGCCGTGAACAGACATACAGTAAAACATTGACTGATTGATTGATTGCTTTCCCCGTGAAGATATAAAACTGAATACTTTTTATATATTTTTTAAGTTTTCTGTACTAAAAGTCTCAATTTTGTGACATGATCTGTATGTGAATGAGTTTTGGTCCTGCTACCATGCATGACATGAATTGATAATCTGACAATTACGTCACGTTGGATTGATGTGCTCTGACGTCAGTACTACTTATTGTTGTTGATTGATGATCGGTTATATAGCGCTATTCTCCGCTCTCTTGAGCAGACTCACTGCGCTCGCATGTGATTCTACATGAGTGACCAGCTTTTTTATAGCGCGTTTTTGAATATCCACTGAAGTGGTGTACTTACAGCGCTGGCACGGCTGATGCCTCATGAAACTGCGGCCGTCTCGGCGCACGTTCTGTGTACACCATACAATCATGCTCCATGCACTTCATGCAAAGCCACATACATAAGGTGTATGCGTGTTTAGCTGTAATCTGCCACCTGCACTTTTGGCAGAATGACCGGGATCTCTTACGTGCTACTGCGGTAACACAGGGGTGGAACGGATACCGAAATAAGAGTCAGCACAGAAAGTCGACCCTGGAGAAGAAAATTCTCCCGCCGCTCCTGCAGGGATTCGAACCCGCAACCTTTCAATCACGAGTCCGGCGCTCTAACCATTGAGCTAACCCCGCCCTTATACAGACGTCATTCTAAAGCCTTTGTCTCAGTGCAAGGTGTTGTTGTGGTTACTGCATTGAAATAGTGGAGCAGATGACAGACATACTCTTACGTCAGGACTGTTCGTTAAGGTGCTATTCTGAAACCACTGTCATAGATCTGTAGGGTGTTTCCTGGCAACATAGAAATAACGAGAACTTTTTCTTCCGATGCCAAGGTCTTCCAGACCTGAATGTAATGCCTCAGTAATAAATTACTTGTTGCTGACTTTTCCTCTACACTGTGAACAAGCTAAATAACAAAAACGTCAGGATTTGTCGGGCTGAAACACGTTGTTTCCTAATCTGAAGAATACCTGAAAGATCCCAAAACCGTGATCCAACGTGACGTAATTGTCAAGATCACCGTCATTACTTCGTCTGGCAGGAACGTTGTTGTCAGAAAGTGTGTGTGTGTGTGTGTGTGTGTGTGCGTGCGTGCGTGCGTGCGTGCGTGCGTGCGTGCGTGCGTGCTTCTGTCTGTGTGCTGGTTTGAGTGTGTGTGTGTGTGTGTGTGTGTGTGTGTGTGTGTGTGTGTGTGTGTGTGTGTGTGTGTGTGTGTGTGTGTGTGTGTGTGTGTTCTGAGCTCATTGCCTGTGGAAGTTCTGTTTGTCTCTTTTTTGCGTTTGTTGGTGTTTTCTCCCGTCGCACATCAAAGAAAATGGAAATCAGGAGAAATTTATATATATATATTATATTTTATTTATTTTCTTTTTATTTAGGAGACCACAGTAGTTTCAGCATCTAAAAACAGTAGTATATGGTTCTCTAGCAAAACCAGACTAAATTTGGTGAGAACTGGTCCATTCGTTTATCAAAGGCAGGTACAGTGGACAGCTACTTTCTCCCTAAATGTTTGCTTGGGTGAGGTGGGACTGGAGATGGCGTTTTGTTCTTCTTCTGAAGCCATAACGCCTACATCCATGGATTTCCCCTTCGCCTCACAGCTACTGGTTGTAACTCTAGGTTTGGCATGTTTTTCGTGTTTTTGAGAATTGTCATAACAGCTTGTAGATTTCCAGATTGAAGTGTTTTCTCTTAGAAGCGAAATTGCAACAAAGGGAGATCTTGCGTGGTTCTTAATTCTCATTACGTTATGGCCGACGTTACATTTGATGAAGTTGGAGCGAACATGAAACAGCACAGTTCTGTAGGGTCTAACTGCTGATAATAATTGTGTTAATTGCCCGAGCTTTGCTGCTCTGGCTGGCTGACGTGTAATAAGGATGCTAAACGTTGCAGAATTACGTTTGTCTATACTGATAGCTGACTGGCTACACGTTACAGAATTGCATTTATCTATGCCGATAGCTGACTGGCTAAACATTGCAGAATTACGTCTGTCTATACTGATAGCTGACTGGCTAAACGTTGTAGAATTATGTCCGTCTATACTGATAGCTGACTGGCTAAACGTTGCAGAATTATGTCTGTCTATACTGATAGCTGACTGGCTAAACGTTGTAGAATTATGTCTGTCTATACTGATAGCTGATTGGCTAAACGTTGCAGAATGACGCTATGCGGCAAGCTGATTGGCTGCATTATAACTATAAATCAATGATAGTTGGTTAGCTGCAGTTTGAACAAAGATACTATGTTGATAGCTTGTTGGCAGAAGGTTGACGAAGGATGCTAGATATACTGACCGTAGATTGCTTCTTAAGTCTGAAGAATGATGCTGTTTTGATCTTAAGTTTGAACAAAGTTGCTAGCTATGCTGACAGCTGGTTGTTAAGGTTTGATTACTGATGCTGTGCTGATAGCTGATTGGCTAAGGTTTGAGCAAGGGTGCTAGCTATATTGACTGTTGATTGGTTAAGTTTGATGATGAGCTTGCTTTGATGAATGAGGCTGTGCTGATAGCTGATTGGCTAAAGTTTGAGCAAGGATACTATCTATGCTGACGGCTGATTGCCAGCGTTTGAAGAATGATGTTGTGTTCGTACAACATTACCTGAAGACTGAGCAAGGATGCTATCCGTACTGACAGCTGATTTGTTAGATTAGATTAATAATGCTGTGCTGATCTTTGATTGGTTGAAGTTTGAGTAAATTGTTAGCTATACTGACAGTCGATTGGTTAGGTTTGATGAATGATGCTGTGCTGATCTTTGACTGGCTGAAGTTTGAGTAAACTGTTAGCTATACTGACAGTTGATTGGTTAGGTTTGATAAATGACGCTGTGCTGGTAGAGAGATGATTGTCAGAAGTCTGAGCAAGATTGCCAGCTATACTGATTTGAATCGGTTTCAAGTTTGAAGAGGAATGTTACGCATGTTGCCTGGTGGTTGCCAACTGCATGACGCGCACTAACAACAGCACTCTCCTTTGTTTCTAACCTTACGAGCTTGCTTGTGTACACAGACCGGAACAGCACGTGTATGAAGTTTGTTACAGTGTTTTCAAAGGCGAAGTACTGATGATAAAATCCAAACACAAAAACACTACAGAACGCTAATCTGATGATGATGATGACGACGTTGATGAGTGCATGATAAATGTACATTATTATTATTATTATTATTTTGACACGGACACACAGTATGCAAATTTTCGGGGAAATCCCCCTTGTCAAGCCACAAAATGACACCTAAACAACAGACAAACGGTTAAAAACGATGAAAAAAGAGAGGGAAAAACTTATATTGTTTTGGCTGAGTTTTTGTCGCTTGTTCAGTGCTTGAAAGATTGGCTTGGCTTAGAACACTAGCAGTCATTCTGTTTCAGATTTATTTTTTTGTACTGATGATCAAGATCAAAGCGTACAGTTTTAACGTTATGAGTTCGTTTGTGTACAGAGCTCGGAACAGCACGTGTGTGGAATCTGTCACATTGTTCTCCAAAGGCAAAGCACTGATGATAAAGATCAAAGTTTACAGCCATTTTTTTCTCTTTTTTTCTTTCTTTTTTTCAATTTTTTCAATTTTATTTTTATTTTTTATGTGACATTAATAACATTTTAGTTGGACAAGAAGTAACGCCAGGCGTTGCGTCGCTTATTTTTCAAAACGCGTTGAACGCAGTTTAGCCGGAATTCGTATGAAACTTCACAAGTCGATTGATATATTTAACCAGACGGGCTTCTGCGAATTCCTTTGATACAATTATATGCAAACCACACAGCCACTACAGGCAGAGCTCAGGAGCTGTGTGAAAGCCGAGGTGGTCGTCCTGGGCTCCCCCCCTCCCTAACAGTCCGCACGGTCTCTGTGGACGTGAAGCAACACTGAACTTGAACAAGCCACTGTATGCTAGGATTGTACGAAATAAAGGGAATACGTACGTTGCTGTTACATGTGCATGTGACCTGGTGATTTGATCTCGGGTTTTGTCCTGGGTCAAATTTGTCTCTAACACTGTTTAGTCTGTGTGTACACAATGGCTTGAGCAGTGACTGCCAACTGTCGATGTGTTGTGCTGCTGTGTGCTCAGAGTCTGTTGTGTCCTCTTGGTCCTGTTTTCGCGTCGACATGGACTTTTTTTCTCTCTTCTGTTTTCGTTAACGAATGGTTACTGGAAGGAAAGGTTACTAACGGAGACCGCTGTTGGACTTGGGCCGGCTTCCCCGAGCGATTTTGCAAATGATAATAATAAATCAGGTTTTCTTTCCAACAGAGTTCCTTTGGCGAGGGTTTTAAGGACAAAAGGTGGTGCCAGAGAGTCAGACTTCCGAACATTTACAAGAATGCTCATGTTGAAGTACAACTCCTAGCGTTAGTCAACGCTGAATTGATGAGGAACTCGATAGTAAACTGAGTGCAGTCAGTTGACACCCCTCCCCAAACAAACAAACAAACAAACAAAAAACCCAACAACAACCAAACTCTCTCTCTCTCTCTCTCTCTCTCTCTCTCTCTCTCTCTCTCTCTCTCTCTCTCTCTCTCTCTCTCTCTCTCTCTCCTTCCCTCCCCCTCCCTCCCTCCCCCCTCTATCTCTAGCTGTCTCTCTCTTTCCATATCGCGGGTAATTTATCTCTGGAATAACAGAAAACAAATAAATAGGTAAAACAAAACAAAACAAACAGTCCTCCAGCAAAGAAATTGTTAAGCCAAAGACTGAGGTCCAGGTCCAAGAGCGGTCTGCACTGGGAACGTTTATAGCGGTCAAGCGATTGTGAGACTTGTTTCGTGTTCTGTTCAGTGTGTGTTTGGTTTGGGGTTTTAGGCACTTGCCCCCTGTCACTAACACGACTTTCTGTTCTTGCTTGTCCTTCGTCTCCGTACCTAAGTCTTGTGAACCGAACTTGGTAAGTTCAGGCTAGTAGTCTACACGCTCTGCTTCGTCTTCGCTTCGCCTTCGTTGTCTCTTTAACCTCCTGCATTCATTCACTCCCTGCATTCCCTTTAACAACAGGCACGTGAAATCGGGTTCATTTGACGCATGTGTTTATGGTGCTCATTTCGCCGCTGCTCGTGGTTTCAGTTGTACGGAAAGTAGCAATACCAGGCAGTCCGCTCATGGAAATCAATAAGTCTTTTTATTTCAGTGACCTTTTCCGTTATTTCTTTTTCTCTTTTGCTTGTTTCTTGTCAATATAATTGCTGTTTGGAAAGAAATACTTCATTCATATCTGTGCAGCATCCTTATTATTAAACAGAATTCTCGTGTCAACATTTTCATCGCTTTGACTGAGGTAAATTGTGGGCGATCTACGTCAAATCGAACAATGTTCACGTGCCTGTACATAGTGGTCCAATAGCATTGCTTGTTGACTGTTGGCTGCAAGATGTAGCTTTTTTTTCTTTTTCTTTTTTACTTTGCTTTGCAATTCCTTAGAGCTGTTACTAATGCTTGAATCTACCGCTTTTTATGCTCTGTTCCACGTCATAAGTTTGTTTTTATTTTATTTTTCTCTTGAAATTAAAAGATGGTTTGTTTTCAGGGTCACAGGATAAAAA
This sequence comes from Alviniconcha marisindica, assembly GCA_018857735.1. Lineage (NCBI taxonomy): Eukaryota > Metazoa > Mollusca > Gastropoda > Provannidae > Alviniconcha > Alviniconcha marisindica. The sequence goes on from JABMCL010000845.1 coordinate 424,337, forward strand.
ATTGAAATTAAAATAAACTGTATCTATCTGTTTATCTATCTGCATACCTACGTATCTATCTATGCGTTTGACTGCCCGTCTGCCTGCCTCTTGGTCCTAAGATGACCTCGAGCGGCTGACAGGACGTTAAAATCCAGGAACTGCCCTTCTGTCTACGTATTATCCGTTATTTTCTCTGCTGTTCAATATTAAGATAGGGAGATGAAGTAATCTGGGGGCAGGGCAGAGAGGAGAAGTGATGGGGACAGGGAGGCGGGAGGGGGTGTGTGTACGTGTGTGTGTGTGGGGGGGGGGGGGGGAGGGATTATTGGGGAGGGGAAGATAGAGAAATGTGGAGGGTGGCGGGGGGAGGAGGGGAGAGGGAGGGTAGTGTAAAGGGAGGGTAGGGAGGAGGGGAATGTTAGGGGTGGGTGAAAGGGATAAAGGTGGCGGGCGGTTGGAGAGGCTAGGTATACGAAAAAGAAAAGAAAAAGAAAAAAAAGAAAAGACAACAACAAAAAAGAGAGAGAGAGAAAAAAAAGGAAGAAGGACAAAGGGGTGGGGCTGGGAAGTAGGGGGTATCGGTAGAATCTTTAAAAAAAAAAAAAAATCGTCAGGTCTTAATCTTGAAGATGCCCCCCCCCCCCCCCCCAAAAGGCGAGCCGCTGTATACCATGCACATAATCATGTATACACGCATCTCTTAGTGGCGTGCTTGCTCACATGCTGGCCGCTCGATCGGTCTTTCATTGCACGTGCTATTCGGAGTGTCGCAGCCGACTCGCCGTCCTGCCAAATTCAAGCTTCCGTTGTTGTCAACCTAAGGATGGCTTTTCTCGGTTCCCCCCACACTCTTTGCTTGTTTGAGATTCCCCCTTGGCCTTAATTATCACTGCTGTCAGCGTCCGCCTTCCTGCTACTCTGTCGCACCTGCCATACGTTAACTCTTACTAGCTCACCAAGCGCGATGTGTTCCCCTCGGTTCAAGACACATCGGGCTTTTTGTATTTCTATTGTTGTTGCAGGGATTTTTTGTTTTGTTTTTAATTTGTTTGTTTCTTTGGTCCGTTAGTTTGCAAAATTTGTTATAAAGTGTGGGTGCAAGAAAGGAGAGGGGGAAAAAATGAGAGGAAAAAAACAAAACAAAACAAAAAAAACTTTTGTTAGGTCACTTTTGTTTCGATTTTTCGATTTAGGTTTCTGTTCAAGGGCAGTTACTCTGGGCGGCTCACTTCTGAAAGACTAGGCGGAGCGATGTGTGTCCCTCAGCTTAAAACATACCGCGCTTTTGTTTTTCTGTTGTGGTTGCTTTTTTTTCTTTCTTCTGTCTGTGTGTGCGTGCGTGCGTGCGTGCGTGCGTGCAATTATTATTATTTTGTGTTGTTGTTAACGTGTGTAAAAAAATAAGAATAAAAAAAGAGAAAAATTACTCTTCTTAGGTCACAATCCGAATTTGGTTCAAAAGCGAACTACGTTGGGGACACTAGTAAGAGATGGGTGGAGCGCATACCGGCATTCCTGAGCGCGTAAATATTGTACCTTGAGCTGAACTGTGTCTTCTTCTTTTTTTTTCTTTTTTTTCTTTTTTTTTTAAGCCGAAGACGTGTATAAAAAATAAAAAAAAACGAAATCTAGCATTGTTGAAATGTTCGGTTTAAGGAGGCGTTGACTGGTAAGAGTAACATTGCTACAAAACGTGACTGTTTATTGTTGTCTTTCCTTGCTAATTGTTTCGATTGGGGGACAGTTTACTCTTCTCTTTGAATTGCCTAATTTATTTACTTGTTCTTCTGATATATTTTTATTTATTTTCTTCTTATTATTATTATTATTATTTAAAAAAATTTTTTTTTTATTTTAGGACCTTTTTTCTTTTCTTTTTCCCCCCCTTCCAATTGTGATGTATATTCTGCTGTTTTAAGTTTACCAGTTTAGAAGGAGGAGTTATATAGCTGTCTTTTACGAGTCAAAAACGTTTTCCTTAAATCTTCCGCGATCGTTTCCTCGTTCTCTCCTCGCCAGATGTTGCCAGACCCTGGACAGTTTAGCCATGCCCACGGGCAGCCTAGGCAGCCTTTTTGAAGTTGTGATTTTATACTCGTTTGTTTTCAGTTTACTTACTTAGAAGGATGAGTCATAGAAGTCTTGTCTGAGTCGAAAACGATTCCTTTAAATTTCCCTCGATCATTTATATCTTCATCTTTTTCTTCTTTCTTCTTTTTTCCCCTCCTTTTTTCTTTTCTTCTTCTCCTTTTTAGTTGTTGCCGAAACGTGGACAGATTATAGCGGAGTCCACGGGTAATGCCCGAGAATTTTGGTTTTGATGACTTGGTTGTCGCCCTTGGAATGACTGTCTAGAGACTTTCTACCTAGTAGTAGTGTTGGCCGATAATGGACAGTCATGCAGCGTCCATTGGCTCTCCTACTTCCCACACCCCATGTAGCGACTCAGGAGTGAGCGGTGCTCACTCAGTTTTATGGTTTCCATAGAAAGAGTTTCCAAGTCTTCATAGAAGCAGGTTTTTCCTTGGCTGGAGTTCGTTTCTCTCGTCTCAAATAGAAATTCATGAACCTTTTCCTGTTCGGCAGTTTTGCATGATTCTGGTGACAGATAATTAACTTTTACGAAAGCTTTCTGAGGGGGAAAGAAAGCGGGGGCGCTGAGGGAAAAAAGAGAACACACGCACACACACACAGACACACACACACACACAGACAGACACACACACACACACACACACACACACACACACACACACACCACACACACACACGCACCGCACGCACGCACACACGCACGCACGCACGCACGCACGCACCACGCACGCACACACGAAAGCACACACGGACTCACACACACACACACACACACACACACACACACACACACACACACACACACACACACACACACACACACACACGCACACACACACAGCGCGCGCGCGCAAAACAACGCCAAAAAGAAAGAAAAGGAAAACAAAAATGCACAGTTATTAATGATGCAGAGACTCAGTTTTAACCTTGGCAGCTATAGAGGAGCAAGTGGAGGAGAATTAAATAATGCAATTTTACAGCAGGAAATTGGATTGATGATGCTGGAAATGCATTATTGTAAGCCCCTTATACGTAGGAAAAACGTGTGTGAAAGCTTGTCTCCTCTAATGGCTTAATGTTTTCATGTTTTTTAAATCCCTGAATATCACTTTCATCCAAGTAATGTAATAATCTTCTGAGATGCATAATATGTCCTTTGCACTTGCCATTTGCTACATGTTTGAATATATACACGTATCAAAATGCACACGAAACACACTTATTCAAACCGTGTATATATATGCATTTGCAGATGTTGGACACTCGTATATATCGCAGCACAAAAATTGATGTTTTTGATGTCAGTATTTTTTATTATATGTTAATTCTTTTTTTCATTTGTTTTCCATTAAATACTTTTTCACATTCTTACCTTGTAAACTTTGATGAAAGGGTTTTATTTTCTGACTAATTTGAATCTTTGTGCAGAACATTGTAAATTTATTTAGAAAATAAAATGTAGTCATTGTTGATCGTTCGCAGATCAGTAATGCGGTAAATTCGACAAAAGTAACATTTTCTTTACCATATTGTTTTTGTTCGATATTGTTTTGGCATCATGAATCTGTAATTTCACGATTAGTTTATGTCATGAATGTAATGAAGTAAAAATCAGTATGAATTGCTGTAGTATGATTTCATGTACAGGAGCATTATTACAATAATACACCGTCAAATATGCTTTTGGCCCCCCTGCCCACCCCACCCTCCCCGAACCCATAGCCATGTTTTCGACTGGTTGTTTTTTCATCATGGTTAAAGGAGAAGACTGGCCGTGACAAAATTTAATGGAACCTTGATATTGTGCAATCTAGTCGAAGGGAGAGAATTCCTTTACGCTATGGTCCTACGTGGCTGATGTTTGACCAGACTACTCTCCCTTTACGTAGGAGTCATCTCAGCCTGGCTACAGGGATCGCTGATCAACGCCAGGTGGAGCTGCTTCCGGTCAAAAAGGAGAACTCTGTGTCCTCCATCTGCAAAGATTCAGAAGGTAGCTATTCTCACGTGTACTTTTGATTAATTTTGTTGTTGTTGTTGTTGCCATTCATTTCTTTCTGATCGCGTATTCTTGTGAATAATTCATTTTGGAAAGGAAAGCTTGCAGCCGGAAAACTATAATATGAAACAGAATGAGGCCCACAGCGTCTGTGTATACTACACTAGACTGTACCTTAGGTGGACTTCATGTATCTTGTATTTTACGTACATGCCAGGTGAGCATTACTGCAGGAGATTAACTCCCTTGTGCATGTTGATTATAGGAACACTGTTAGATGATGATGGTGTGGTGATGATGATGATGGTGGTGGTAGTGATGGTGATGGTGGTGGTGGTGGTGACGATGACGACGACGACGATGATGGTGATGATGGTGTGGTGGTGATGATAGTGGTGGTGGTGATGATGATGATGGTGGTGGTGGTGGTGATGATGATGATGATGGTGAGGACAATGGTGGTGAGGACAAGATGATGATGGTGATGACGATGATGGTGGTGATGGTGATAACGATGAGACGACGACGACGATGATTGCAGACGAGCCAGACCTCTCCCCGCGGATGACGCAGTTAACGGAAACGGAGAAGCGCGCCATCCGGGCACTACGGAAAATCCGCTACTTCGTGTCCAGGCGCAAGTTCCGCGAAGCTTTACGCCCTTATGACGTCAAGGACGTCATTGAGCAGTACTCAGCGGGTCACGTGGACATGCTGGGGAGGATTAAGAATCTTCAGGGACGGTGAGAGCCGGTTTGGCCTAGCGGTAAGGCGGTAGGCTGGTAAGCGGAAGGACCTCGGTTCGATACCGCTTCGGCTCTCCTTTCTCTTCAAAAGCTGTGGTCTGTGGACACTGTCTTGCGACTTTGTCCCTCACAATTAATGAAACATTAAAATGGCTCTCATCACTGCCCATCTTAGTGCAGGAGTCATTCTGGTGGTGACAGTGTAGCGATAGGTATATAATCTCCCTCTGTCCCTTCTCCCTCTCTCCCCCCCCCCCCCCCCCCCTCCATATCCCCTTCCCCCTTTCTCCCCGTCCCAAATAAACCTTATGGTTTCTGTGGACGTTAAGCACCATGTTTACTTACTTACTTACTTACTTACTGAGAGGCGTGCGGATAGAGCGAAGGGAAAGTGTTAGTGGTTCGTGGGAGTGAGATCAAGACAGCACTGTGGGAGCAAGAGAAATATAGAAATTACTTTGTGGATGTACAGGAGGAGAGAGGGTGTGTGTGTATGTGTGTGTGGTGTGGGGGGGGGGTCGTGGAGGGGGGGGGGGGGGCATTTATCTGATTGGTTGAGCGAGAGGTGGATTCATTGGTTGCTTTATTCAGAGGAGCTGATCGACTGGTTGACGCAAAACAGCACACTCGAAGCTGTGACTGTGAGAGAACCTCCTGCTGTTCCTCACGTTTTTCGGCTATTTATAGTTTTGTCCAGATTTGAACTGGGAGATTAGTCGACGGGACGTTAAAATCCAGTTATTAGCTAACTCGAAAAAAAGGAGAGAAAAAAAGGAAAGAAAACAAGCCGATCACTTCAGTGATAAAATTCAGCCGGTTAATTCCGTGTACGTTAACGTGTCT
>JABMCL010000845.1:435000-442500 GCA_018857735.1 Alviniconcha marisindica
GCAGGACGGGTGTATGTGTGTGTGTGTGTGTTGGGGGGGTGGGGGTTGGGGACGGGCGGGTAGGGGTACACGAGGGGTACATGAGGGTACGTTTTCATTGCTGATCACCCGACCGGCGAACGAAGAACAGTGACTGTCTCCACTTTTTTTTCAGGTACAAGTATTTAAGAAGCCGGTCGGCATCTCTCTGTCTCTGTCTCTCTCTCTCTCTCTCGCTCTCTCTCTCTCTCTCTCTCTCTCTCTCTCTCTCTCTCTCTCTCTCTCTCTCTCTCTCTCTCTCTCTCTCTCTCTCTCTCTCTCTCTCTCTCTCTCTCTCACAGAGCTCAGAAGCTGTGTGAAAAGTGGAGGTGGCCGTCCTAGGCTCCTTGTCCCTAATAAGCCTACGGTTTATGTGGACGTAAAGCAACACTCAACCAACCACCTCTCTCTCTCTCTCACACAGAGCTCAGAGGCTGTGTAAAAAATCGAGGTGGCCGTCCTAGGCTCCTTGTCCCTATTATAATAAGCCTACGGTTTCTGTGGACGTAAAGCAACACTCAACCAACCATCTCTCTCTCACACTGAGCTCAGAAGCTGTGTAAAAAATCGAGGTGGCCGTGTCTCTAATAGTCCTGACGGTTTCTGTGGGCGTAAACCAACACTGAACTATTTCTTTCTTTTGCTCGCACTTTCAGCATCGACGAAACCTCAGTGCTGGCAGTCAGAAATGCAAGATGTGATTATGTGTAAGCTCTCAGGTGACATATGATTCCTTCGTGAAGAGTCGGTTCGCTTGTGGGCAAAACCTCTCTCCGGCCGTGATTGTGTTCATTTTGCTGCCAGTGTCGGAGGCATAGACTTGGTCTCGCAAGACATTTGCCTTCACCTCAGCAACAAACACGTTGTTGTTGTTGTTGTTGTTGTTTGTGTGTGTTTTTAATCACTTGCTTTTACTGATAAACTTGTGATTCCATTCGACGTCCTGAAGTTCGTTCCACTGTCACAGAATTAAAACAGAGACAAGGTGTAAATGCTACGACTACTACGGCGACGACGAACACTACTGCTATTACTACTACTACTGCTGTCGCTGCTGCTACTGCTACTACTACTGCTACTACTACTACTACTACTACTACTACTACTACTACTACTACTACTACTACTACTACTACTACTACTACGGCTGCTGCTGCTGCTGCTGCTGCTGCTACATTTAGAATAATATTAAATTTAGCTTGCAGCGAGCATACAACTGCAAAAGGTGAACTTTTATTGCATGAACATTTTATACATAGCCTAAAGGTACACGCCCTTTCCTCAAAAACAGAATATGATTACTACTACTACTACTACTACTTCCGCTACTACTTGCTACTATGCACTACCACAACCACCACCACTTTTGTTATGTATGAATATTTTATACAAAGGCATACGCCTTTTAATAATAATCATTAAAGTATTTAGGCAGCGCAAAATCTCGTCCGGAGAGACTATTCTATGCGCACACACGCGTACACACACACGCACACACACACACACACACACACACACACACGCACACGCACGCACATACGCACGTATCACATACGCACGCACGCACGCGCGCGCGCGCATACACACACAGACACACACGCACACGCACAAGTATATTGACTCTACACAATTTACAGCCAGCTTAAACAGATAACAAACAAGGACTTGAGGCAGAGGTAGATAGCAGCGGAAAACATCAACTTTTCTTTGAACAGAACATAAGAGTATACACTACTGCTGCTACTTGTGTTACTACTGCTAATGCTACTGTTACTGCTGCTGCTGCTGCTGCTGCTGCTACTGCTACTGCTACTACTACTACTACTACTACTACTACTACTACTACTACTAGTACTACTATGTTTCAAATTTAGCTTGTGATGGAGACACAAGACTTTTATTATAATATGAATCAGGCCTCTTCTTATTAGCAGAGAAGAAGAATATACACTACTACTGCTACTACCACGTCTACTACATCGTACTGCTACTGCTACAAGAACAAGAACGACTGCTACAACAACATTTTGAAATGAGCTTGTGGCGTGCACACAAGTGCAAATGTGACATTTTACTGTGTGAACATTTTATACAGCAGTACACGCCTTTTATTACTCCTTTTTTTTTCTTCTATTTCTTTTTTAATTCACTTTGCTGTTTTCATTCCCTTGCAAATTATAATTATATATGTAACGGAGGGCTGGACAGTGACGAAGGCTGTCACCAAGGGAATATGCTAACTGAATGTCGTAGGTGATCGCATGATTGTAAATCGGTGTTTACTGCCTACGTTAAAGGGTGTGGTTATAGCCGGGATTTTAACGCTTGTACAGATGCCGTTTCTCTTCACATTCGTTTGCTTTACTGTTGCTACCTGGCGATCATAATAAATACCTTGTCTACCCCCCCCCCCCCCCATCCCCTCACCCCGCCCCTGCCCCTCCACCCCCCACAAAACTACCCCACCCCGACCCCTTTCCCCTCCTCCCACCCTGCCCCTTTTCCCTCCCGCCACGCCGCCCCGTCCCTCCGCCTCCTTTCCTCTCCTCCCATCCTGCCTAGTTTCCCCTCCCCACCCCGTCCCTTTTACCATTTCCCAACCCCGCCCCATTTCCCCACCTCCAACCCAGCACCCTTCCCGCCATCTGCTTCCCCCCCCCCCACCCCACCCCTCCGCCCCTCCTCCCCCCTCCCGCCCCCTTTCCCCTTCCCAACCCCGCCCCATTTCCCCACCTCCAACCCAGCACCCTTCCCGCCATCCGCTTCCCCCCGACCCCCCGACCCTCCGACCCCCTCCCGCCCCTTTCCCCTTCCCAACCCCGCCCCATTTCCCCTCCCCCACCTGCCCCTTTTCCCCTCCCCACCTGCCCCTTCCCCTCCCCCCGCCCCCTTTTCCCTTCCCAACCCTGCCCCAATTGCCCCTCCCTACCGCCCATTTCCCCTCCCCACCTGTCCCATTCCCTCCCCCACCCGCCCCGTTTCCCCTTCCCCACCTGCCCCATTTCCCCTCCCCCACCTGCCCCCTTTCCCTCCCCCCGCCCCTTTCCCCTTCCCACCCTGCCCCAATTGCCTCTCCCCACCCGCCCCGTTTCCCCTCCCCACCCGCCCCGTTCCCCTCCACCCACCCTGCCCCATTTCTCCTCCCCCACCCGCCCCGTTTCCCCTCCCCACCCGCCCCGTTTCCCCTCCCCCACCCCGCCCCATTTCCCTCCCCCCCCCATTTCCCCTTCCCAACCACGCCCCTTTTCCGCCTCCCCCCCTCCCCCCCCCCCCCCCCCCCCGTTCCCCATCCACCGTTCTCCCGTCATTTATCCTGTGTCGCCTTTTCGCCTGTCGGTGTTTGTGTCAGGCGCGTGCATGTCACTGCTCATTTCCCCCTGTTTTATTTATTTATTATCATTATTGAGTATCGGCTATATGCGTTTAATGGCATTTTGTGTGTTGCCTTTTCCAGAATACTTCACTCGGCACAAGTCGAGTAACGTACATCTTTGTTTCCCCGTACCTAATGTTCCTTTTCCACGTTTGAAACTTGAACCGATAGATTTTTAGACGTTTGCGAGATAGTGATTTGTTTGTAAGTTTGCATTTTAATTCATCCAGACATTCCCTACCTGGCTGATTGTCACCCTTGCACACAGAGACAGACAGCGAGAGAGAGAGAGACAGAGAGAGAGTTTTTTATTATTTTTTATTTGTAACAGTTTGGTTCTGGAGCAAGTTGGTTGAAAACCATTTATTTTTTTTACGAATTATTTGTGGATGGAAAGATAGAAGAGGGCATTTTCCCCATTCAGTCACAATAGCCAACACGTTGAAACTGCACTCTTTAAATATTCCACAACGCTTCTGTATGATAATCATGAACGTCCAGAACGCTAGTCCCGTATTGCAGTCGTTGACGTGGTTGTGAAAAATCAAACGTACTGCAAAAAAGTCGATCATTTTCTGCTGTTATTGTACAGAAGAAGGAAGCACCTCCTCCTGCATACACGTCTTTCTCCTCATCACCCTCTTTATCTCCTCCTCCTCCTCCTCCTCCTCCCTCTTTCTTCCTCTTCTTGGCTCCTCCCCTTTTCCTCTTATTCCCTTTTCTTCCTCTTCTTGGCTCCTCCCCTTTTCCTCTTATTCCCTTTTCTTCCTCTTCTTGGCCCCCTCCCCTTTCCCTCTTTTTCCCTTTCTTCCTCTTCTTGGCTCATCTCCCTTTTCCTCTTATTGAACTTTCTTCCTCTTCTTGGCTCCTCCCCTTTTCCCTCTTATTCCCTTTTCTTCCTCTTCTTGGGGTCCTCCCCTTTTCCCTTATTCCCTTTTCTTCCTCTTCTTGGCTCATCCCCTTTTCCTCTTATTAACTTTCTTCCTCTTCTTGGCTCCTCCCCTTTTCCCTCTTATTCCCTTTTCTTCCTCTTCTTGGCTCCTCCCATTTTTCCTCTTATTCCCCTTTCTTCCTCTTCTTGGCTCCTCCCCCCTTTTTTTCTTATTCCCTTTTCTTCCTTTTCTTGGATCCTCCCCTTTTCCCTCTTATTCCATTTTTTCCTCTTCTTGGTTCCTCCCCTTTCTCCTCTTATTCCCTTTTCTTCCTCTTCTTGGCTCCTCCCCTTTTTCCTCTATTCCCTTTTCTTCCTCTTCTTGGCTCCTCCCCTTTTCCTCTTATTCCCCCTTTCTTCCTCTTCTTGGCTCCTCCCCTTTCCTCTTATTCCCTTTTCTTCCTCTTCTTGGCTCCTCCCCTTTTTCCTCTTATTCCTTTTCTTCCTCTTCTTGGCTCCTCCCCTTTTTCCTCTTATTCCCTTTTCTTCCTCTTCTTGGCTCCTCCCCTTTTCCTCTTATTCCCTTTTCTTCCTCTTCTTGGCTCCTCCCCCTTTTTCCCCCTTATTCCCTTTTCTTCCTCTTCTTGGCTCCTCCCCTTTTTCCTCTTATTCCCCTTTTTTTCCTCTTCTTGGCTCCTCCCCTTTTTCCTCTTATTCCCTTTTCTTCCTCTTCTTGGCTCCTCCCCTTTTTCCCTCTTATTCCCTTTTCTTCCTTTTCTTGGTCCTCCCCTTTTCCCTCTTATTCCTTTTTTCCTCTTCTTGATTCTCCCCTTTTCCTCTTATTCCCTTTTCTTCCTCTTCTTGGCTCCTCCCCTTTTTCCTCTTATTCCCTTTTCTTCCTCTTCTTGGCTCCTCCCCTTTTCCCTCTTATTCCCCTTTCTTCCTCTTCTTGGCTCCTCCCCTTTTTCCCCCTTATTCCCCTTTCTTCCTCTTCTTGGCTCCTCCCCTTTTTCCTCTTATTCCCCCCTTTCTTCCTCTTCTTGGCTCCTCCCCTTTCTCCTCTTATTCCATTTTCTTCGTCTTCTTGGTTTCCCCCCCTTTTTCCTCTTATTCCCTTTTTTCCTCTTCTTGGCTCCCCCCTTTTTTTCCTCTTTTTCCCCTTTTCTTTCTTCTTGGCTCCTCCCCTTTTCCCTCTTTTTCCCCTTTTCTTCCTCTTCTTGGCTCCTCCCCTTTTTTAAACATTTTTAAAAAAAAATTTTTAAAAAAATAAACAAAAAAACAAAAACAATATTTTTGGGGGGCAAAAAGTTAATGAGAGCCAAAATAAAATTTTGATGGGGTGGGTAGGCTAACTTTTAAACTGGGTTTTAAAAGGAAAAATTGGGGGGGGAAGAAAATGGAAAGGGAAAAGAGAAGGGGGGGAGACAGGGAGGAGGCATAGCGTTTTGGTTACGGTTCGGCCGCAACTCGGTTTAGAACACCCAAAACGGCTTGTGCGAATGATGAATTCGTGAACCGTTAAGAATATGGCAGAATTTGTAGCGGTGGAAGGATTTGGGTCTTCTCGTCTTTCTTCCTCTTTTCTCCTCTTCCCTTCTTCTCTTTCTCTTTCCTCTTCCTCTTCCCTCTTTCCTCATCTTTCATCTCCCTCTTCCTCTTTCCTTCTCCGATTTCTCTTTCTCTTCCCTCTATCGTGTTCAGTCTTCCCGCTTTCTTCCTCTTCCCTATTCCCGCCTCCTCTTTCGTCTTCTTCCTCTTTCTTCCTGCTATTTCATCTTCTTTCTCGTCCCTCCTCTTCCGTCCTCTTTCTTTCTCCTTCCCTCCTCCTCCTCTTTTGTTTTTTCTCCTTCTCCGTTACCTCCTGCTCTTCCTTCTTTCCTCTTTCCTTTTCTGTTTCTCTTTCTTCCTCCTCCTCTTTGCTCTTTCTGCCCCTCTTTCCTCCTACTCTTCAGTGTCGATGTCGTTGTTTGAATCTTCATAATCACGAACCACAAAATGACAAGGTAATTATGTCGGCATGGAAACATTATAAAATGACCACCAGCTCAACGTCACTTTTAATATCTATATATTCTCTCTCTCTCTCTCTCTCTCTCTCTCTCTCTCTCTCTCTCTCTCTCTTCTCTCTCTCTCTCTCTCTCTCTCTCTCTCTCTCTCTCTCTCTCTCTCTCTCTTCCCCCACCCCACCCCTTCGGTGTTCATTTTCAAGGAAGCATGTTTTAGTTACCAGTTGCTCACCCTGTCGCCACTATTCATGAATGACTAGCAGTACAGGGACCCGGGCTGCCAGTCACCCGAGCATCCTCAGCCAATCAGAACGTCCGAAACATACTCTGCGCGAAAAGCCCGAAGAGTGAGCGCCATCCCTTTTCCCACAAGCTAAATCGTAACAACAATGCGGAAGGCTCTTGCTTTCCGAAAAGAAAACCTCGAAAGAAGTTATGGCTCACGGTCACTGCATGGTGCCGAGAAACATCGGCTACGATCAAATGAGGCAAATTCACGCTGGATTCAGACTGAACTTCATGGTGCGTTCCCGGCCCCCTTCCCCAGCGTTCAGGTCGAAAGTTTGTGGGACCGTAACTATGGGAAGCGGATGTGTTGTGCTGTGCAACGCTGAACCTCTATCATAAACGAGATCGTGTTTGCGGTTCAAAGCCCACGGGGGGCTTAAACCTTTGAAGGCATCCCGCCGTAAAACTCACCTAACACCTAATGAAGCGCGATGGCCGAGGACTGGTTGAAAGAGTTGAAATCATCGAATCACAAGCACATGTCTGATTCACTGTTCTGAAGCATGTCCGTCACCTTGCGGCTGAAGAGGGCTTGGGAAAAAATGAGGTTGAATGTGACTAGGAATGCAGGAGGAATTAGATTGTCGCTGCAGACTCTATAGCACGCGTCGGTTGGAGTGAAAATGGAGTGTGTTTTTTGTGCTGTATTATTGTCCGAGATTGATGTGAGTTTTTGTTTGTTTCTGTGTGTGTGTGTGTTGTGTGGGTGTGTGTGTGTGTGTGTGGTGTGTGTGTGTGTGTGGTGTGTGTGTTGCTTTTCACCCCCCCCCCCCCCCCACACCCCACACACACACACAAAAACACACACACCCCCCCCCCCCAAAAAAAACACACAACAAAACACACACACCCCCACACCACACAAAAACCCACACACACACACCACCACCACACCCCACACACAACAACCACACACACAACACCCCACACACACACCCCACACC
>JABMCL010000845.1:447500-455000 GCA_018857735.1 Alviniconcha marisindica
GAACACGCATACTTATAAAAGTAACATGACTCGTCTCTCACTGGAGTGAGCCGGTTTGGCCGAGCGGTAAGACGTTAGGCTGGTAAGCGGAAGGACCTCGGTTCGATACCGCTTCGGCTCTCCTTTCTCTTCAAAAAGGTTGTGGTTTGTGGACACTGTCTTGTGACTTTGTCCATCACTTCCTACTGAAATGACTGGGCGTAAACACCAACTTACTTCTCCCTACTGAAACATTAAATGGTAAACAAGCTGCCCATCTTAATGCAGAAGTCATTCTGGTGGTGACAGTAGCGACAGGTATATTTCCCTCTCCCCCCAAACCCCCATACCCCCTTCCCTTTCTCCCCGTCCCTAATTAGCCCAGGTTCTGTGGACGTTAAGCACCATGTTTACTTGACTTGCTTATTGGCACATGGCCTATAATCTACATACAGATCTATAATCTACAAACCACACACACACACACACACACACACACACACACACCACACACACCACACACAAAACAAACACAACACCAGCTCTGGGTTTTTTTACAACAACAACAACAAAAATTATTTTATTTTTATATAGCGGTAGGAAAATAGGCTACACCCTCCTGTGCGTTTGAAATCGATACCCAGCAATTCCCCAAATAAGACGCTGAATTTCTGGTCTTTTCGCGTAGAAAGGGACACCACCCACGCATTCATATGGCTGAGTTATTCGTTCCCCTTTTCATTAATTGGCATAATAATTACTGTGCTGCTTCAGGAGCTGTTCTGGCGCAAACTCACACACACACACACACACACACACACACACACACACACACACACACACACACACACACACACACACACACACACACACATACACACACGCACCCCACACACACACCCCACCACACAACACCACACCCCGCACGCACGCACGCACGCAGGGCACGCACACACAAAACACACACACACACACACACACACACACCACACACACACACACACACACACACAAAAACCCCACGTTTACCACCCACCCCCCCCCCCCCCCCCCCCGCACGCACACACGCACGGCCGCCCCACACACACACACACACACACACACACACCCCAAAAAAAAAAAATTACGCACGCCCCCCCCTCCCACCCCCCGCACACACACACACACACACACACACACACACACACACACACACACACACACACACACACACACACACACACACACACCACGAAACCGCTACGCACGCACGCACCCCCTTCCCGCAACCCCCACGCACGCACGCAAACCACGCACACAAAAAAACCACCACACACACGCACGCACGCAACGCACGCACGCACGCACCACGCACGCACGCACGCACGCACGCCCCGCCCGCCCCACGCACGCACGACGCTTTTACCCCCACGCACGCACCACACACACACACACACACACACACACAAAATTTATCGACAATGTGTCATGTTTAAAAGGGGCACCCCCTGACAACTGTTCGATTTCCCGAAAAACATAATAATTAGAGATGGTGATTCAAGGGACACAATGGTTTATCTTAAACCTCGAACCCTCCGGGTGTCCTCCCCATTTTGCAGTCTGACGGGTTTAGAGGGGGTTTAAACCCCCCTTTTTTGACACTGGGTGTTTAGGCGGGGTCCGGTCCCCCTGGTCATTTGCGGAAAATTAAGCCCCCAGCTGACAAGGCAGAGTTATCAAAACCAGGGTTTTTTTCAAAAGCTGACAATCCCGAATTATGAAAACCCGGGGTTCCCCTGGGGTGCGGTTTGACCACCCAAACGTTATCCCCGGGCTTAAAAACCAGGTTATCCAAAACTGGGGGTCCCTCAGAACGCTGACAATCCATCCAAGGTTTAAACAAAGCTAGGTTTTTTTCCGGGCTTTTTAAAACCGAAATTATTAAAGCTAAAACTCTCTCAGAACGCTGATAATCCAGAGTTATCAATGCTAGGTGTTTTCTGAGCGCTGTCAGTCCAGAGTTATCAAAGCTAGTGTCCCTCAGAACGCTGACAATCCAGAGTTATCAAAGCTAGGTTCTGTCAGAGCGCTGAGAATGCTGACCTATCAAACGGCCCCCTCAGAGTGCTGGGGAAACCAAAAAATTTTCAAAGCTAGGTTCTCCCGACCCAAAATCCAGGGGTTATTAAAGCTAGGTTTCTCAGAGCGCTAAAACCAGGGTTATCAAAAAACCAGGTTCTCCCAAAGGCTAAAACCAGAGTTATTAAAACTAAGCCCCTCAGAGCGCTAAAATTTTACAGTTATTAAAGCAAGCTCTCTTAGAGGGTAAAATCCAGGGGTTTTAAAGCTATGTTCCCCTCAGAGCCTGGGCAATCCAGAATTATTACAGCTAGGGTTTTTTGGGGTTACAAATTTCCTTTACACGCTAGGTTTTTCCACTTAAAACCAGATTATCAAACTTCCTTTTAAGCGTTTGGGGAAACCATTATCCAGAGTTATAAACTTCCCCTTTTAACGCTAAAAACCCTTTTCCAGAGTTATCAAACTTCCCCTTTTAAGCGCTGAGAATCCATTTCCCGATTATTTAAAAATTTTTCCAGCGGGTGAAAATCCACTTATCCAGAAGTTATTTAAACTTCCCCTTTTACAGGCGAGAAATCCACCTTATCAAAGGTTTTAAAACAAAAACCCTTTTTCCCTTTTAAGCCTGAGAATCCACTTATCCAGAGTCATCAAACTTTTGTCACAGCGTTGAGAATCCACTTATCCAGAGTCACAGTGCTGAGAATCCACTTATCTAGAGTTATCAAACTTTTGTCACAGCGCTGAGAATCCACTTATCTAGAGTTATCAAACTTTTGTCACAGAGTTGAGAATCCACTTATCTAGAGTTATCAAACTTCCTTTCACAGCGCTGAGAATCCACTTATCTAGAGTTATCAAACTTCCTTTTTACAGCGCCGAGAATCCACTTATCCAGAGTTATCAAACTTTTTCCAGGCTGAGAATCCACTTATCTAGAGTTATCAAACTTCCTTTCACAGCGCTGAGAATCCACTTATCTAGAGTTATCAAACTTCCTTTCACAGCGCTGAGAATCCACTTATCTAGAGTTATCAAACTTCCTTTTTACAGCGCCGAGAATCCACTTATCCAGAGTTATCAAACTTTTTCCAGGCTGAGAATCCACTTATCTAGAGTTATCAAACTTCCTTTCACAGCGCTGAGAATCCACTTATCTAGAGTTATCAAACTTCCTTTCACAGCGCTGAGAATCCACTTATCTAGAGTTATCAAACTTCCTTTCACAGCGCTGAGAATCCACTTATCTAGAGTTATCAAACTTCCTTTTTACAGCGCCGAGTCCACTTATCTAGAGTTATCAAACTTCCTTTCACAGCGCTGAGAATCCACTTATCTAGAGTTATCAAACTTCCTTTTTACAGCGCCGAGAATCCACTTATCCAGAGTTATCAAACTTTTTCCAGGCTGAGAATCCACTTATCTAGAGTTATCAAACTTCCTTTCACAGCGCTGAGAATCCACTTATCTAGAGTTATCAAACTTCCTTTCACAGCGCTGAGAATCCACTTATCTAGAGTTATCAAACTTTTTCCAGGCTGAGAATCCACTTAACAAAAGGTTTTAAACTTTTCCTTTCCCCCAGCGCTGAAATCCAAATTTTCAAAAGGGGTTTCCTTCCCTTTTAAACGCGAAATTTCCCTAGTCTTTTTTTTGAAGGGGGGGCTGTTTGGGCCAGATAATTTATATCGGTCCTCATTTATTGAACAATTTTTGATTTCGGTTACATGCAGTGCTCTTAATAGAATCATTGGGAAAACAGGCCTTTTTCTTCCCGACAAACAACCCCCTCTCTTCTCCCCCCCGCCCTCTCTATTTTCTCCTCCTTTTTCCCCCCCTTTCTCTCTCCCTCCCTCCTTCCCCCGCCTCTCTCTCTCTCTCTCTCTCTCTCTCTCTCTCTCTCTCTCTCTCTCTCTCTCCCTTCTCCAGACCCGGTTTTTACCCTGAACAAGATATATTTTTGGTCATATTTTTTTTGATCGAAATTGTGAGATATTGACGTCCATTTTAAAAGCCCCGGGGGCTTGCGGGCCTTTAACCCCCCCCCTTGGGGGCTAACCGAGCTGACAAAAGAGAGAGAGAGAGAGGGGGGGGGAAGAGAAAGAAGAAGAAGAAAAAAACGCAACAGACAGACAGACAGACAGACAGAGACAGACAGACAGCAGACAGAGACAGACAGACAGAAAAGAGACAACAGAAAACAGAGACAAGAGGTGACAGAGACAGACAGACAGACAGAGAAAGAGACAGAGGGGGACAAAAGGACGGGACAGAGACACACAGAGTGACAGAGACAGAGACCAACAGACAGACAGACAACAGGACAAAGCCGGACAGAGACAGAGAGACACAGACAAGCCCCCTCCCCTTTTCTGACAGGGGGCAAAAAATTGCTTACAAACAAACAAACAAACAAACAAACGGACAAACAAACAAACAAACAAACAAACAAACAAACAAACAAACAAGAAGAAGAAGAAATGCGGGAAGATACGATTACACCTTGCACAAATTACTGGGCCACGTTTTTTTCTGGGCAACAAAGAATGCTTACGATAGATCATTAACTGAAGCTGAGAGGACTGCTGGCTCGAAGTACAGAAGAGGGTACTTTCATTCTCTGACAAAGCCCATCAGAGCTGTAATGTATGGACGCTCTCTGGTACTAACAGCTTCAGGCGTAGTTAGTGAGACAGCTAAAAGAGGCGACACTGATGTCCACCTTGATGCAGAACTATTCTGCTGGCGATGGCACACAGCAAGCATTAGCTGTCGGTATACCCCCACTCCCCCCTCCCCCAACCCCCCCCAACCCCCCCCCTTTCTGCCCTCTGCCCTTGGCCGTCTCTGCCCTCTGTCTGTCTCTGTCTCTGCCTCTTGTCTCTCTTTTCTGCTCTCTGTCTCGTTCTGTCTCGGGTCCCCTGCTCTCTCTGTCTCTCCTTTCTCTCTCTCTCCTCTCTCTTCTCTCTCTCCCCTCTCTCTCTCCTCTCTCTCTCTCTCTCTTTTTTCCCTCTCTCCCTCCCCCCCCTCCCCCCCCCCCATTTCTCTGTTTCTCTCTGTCTCTTTTCCTCTCTCCCCTTTCCCGTCTGTCTCTGTCTCTGCTTCTCTGTCTCTGCTCTCCCCCTTCCCCTCCCTGTCTGTCTGTCTGTCGTTTTTCCTGTCTGTCTTTTTCTGTCTGTCGCTGTTTTCTGTCTGTCTCCTGCGTCTGTCTGTCTGTCGTCTTTTCTGTCTGTTGTCGCGTTTTCTTCTCTCTCTCTCCCCTCTCTCTCTCTTTTCCCCTCTCTCTCCTCTCTCTCTCTCTCCCCCCCCCTCTCTCCTTCTCTCTCTCCCCTTCTCTCCTCTCTTCTCTCCCTCCCTCCCTCCTCCCTCCTTTTCCTCTTTTGGCTCTCTTGTCTCTGTCTCTTCTCTCTCTCCCTGTCGCTCTGCCCTCTCTTCTTGTCTCTGTCTCTCCTCTCCTCATGTCTGTCGTCGTCTGTCTGTCTCTGTCTGTCTGTCTGTCGTCGTCTGTTGTCCCCCTTGTCTGCCCCCTGTTGTCGTCTGTTGTCTGTCGTCTGTCGGTTGTCTGTCGTCTCTCTCTCTCTTTTCTCCTCTCTCTTTCTCTCTCTCCTCCTCTCTTTTTCTCTCTCCTCCCCCCCCCCCCCACACACACACAAAACCCCTCGGGGGATTCCGTCCCCGCCAGCACCTCTCCGGAAAAGCCCCAGCTTTTAAAAAAGCCCTGCCCAAAATTCTGACTTAAACCCCATGAACCCCTTCCCGGGGTTTCAGTGAGGGGCTGTGCAAATGCTCATCACCCCAAAGATATAATAAAAAACTGTGGGCCCTCTACTCTGCAGCGCCTAACTAAGGACCTGGGCTTTTTCCCAATGAAAACCCCAGAAACAAATAGGCTTTAAAAAAGCACAGATATATATTATACCTTTCCGATCTTCTCTTTTGTTCTGTCTCTGTCTCTCTCTGTCCCCCCCCGTCTCTGTGTCTCGGGTTTTGTTTGTCTCTCTCTGTTGTTTTGTTTTCCCCCTTTGTCTGTCTTTCTTTTTGTGCTCTTTTCCTGTGTGTGTGGTGTGTGTGTGTGTGTGTGTGTTTGTGTGTGGTGTGTGTGTGTTTGTGTGTGTGTGTGGGGTTGTGTGTGTGTGTGTGTGTGTTTTGTGTGTGGTTGTGTGTGTGTGTTTTTTGGGGTGTGTGTGTGTTGTGTGTGTTTTGGGTGTGTGTGTGTGTGTGTGTGTGTGGTGTGTGTGTCTCTCTCTCTCTCTCTCCCCTCTCTCTCTCTCTCTCTCTTTTCCCCTCTCCTCTTCTCTCTCTCTCTCTCTCTCTCTTCTCTCACCCCCCCTACCCACCCACAAAACCACCACAAAAGAGGTAAATATATGGGGGTTTGGGGGGTAATGGGTAGGCAGATGAGGGGGTAGGGTGGTTCGGGGTGAGGGTGTTTTTGGGGTTGGGGGGGGGGGGGGGGGGGGTTGGGGGGGGCCCCGCCCCTTGGGGGGGGGGGGAGGGGGGGGGGGTTTAAGGGGGGGTTTTTCATTTATCCGTAGTCTTAAAACTGGAAGAGAAAACCAAACCCGAGGGAGAATATCTCTGGGGCCATGCCCCATCGAATGGAATTAAAGACACACAGCAATTTTTGGGCCCAGTCTCTCGTCGTTTTTTAAAAAAGAACTTTGGAAGGGAAGGCGGAGAAGAGACAACGGAAAGGGCCCGCCATCCCTGCGCCCAGAACTCTGAAATAGGGAACAGAAAGGGCTATAGTTTTTGAATGACCCGGTTTTGGCCTAGCGGTAAGGCGGTAGGCTGGTTAGTTATGAATGACCCGGGTTTGGGCCCTAGCGAAGGCGGTGGGTGGATAGTTATAAAATTGAGCCGGTTTGCCTAGCGGTAAGGGGGTTAGGCTGGAAAATTTTATGAATAAGCCGGTTTGGCCTAGGGGAAAGGGGCGGTAGGCGGTATAGTTGAATACCCGGTTTGGCCTTTAGCGGTAAGGGGGTGGGCCTTTTTTATAGTTATGAATAAGCCGGTTTGGCCTAGCGGTAAGGGGGTAGGCGGGGAAAGGGGAAAAAGGCCGGGTTTGGCCTACGGTAAGGCGGTAGGTGGTATAGTTATAAATTAACCCGGGTTTTGGGCCCTAGCGGAAAGGCGGTAGGTGGTATAGTTAGAATAACCCCGGTTTGGCCTAGGGAAAGGCGGTAGGCTGGTAAGCAGTGGGACCTCATTTCAAATCGGCTTCGGCTCTTTTTCACTTAAAAGGGGTTGGGGTCTGGGGGAACACTGTTTTGTGACTTTGCCCCTCACAATTAAAATGGCTCTCATGCTGCCCATCTTAATGCAAAGTTCATCCTGGTGGTGACAGTGTAGCTTTTTGGGTAATAACTCCCTCTCTCCCACCTCCATCCCCCCTTCCCCCTTTTTTCCCCCATCCCTAATAAGCCTTATGGTTTCTGTGGACGTTAAACCCATGTTTAC
>JABMCL010000845.1:470000-472500 GCA_018857735.1 Alviniconcha marisindica
TTTCCGATCTCTGGAAGTAGCGATTTTTGTTCTGGAGTTGGTGTTTTTTTCTTCCTTCCACTATCGTCTTTAGAACATCTTTCTTCTTTCTTTTTTCCCTTCTGTTATCTTCCTTAGGATACCTGTTTCTGTCACCGTCTGTCTGTTTCTGTTTGTCTTTCGGTGTGTCTGTCAGCGTGTCCGTCTCTTTGGCTTTTCTCTTCAGCTGTGTACGTTTCTCATCCGCGTCCTACACTTATTGAAATTATCCCCCTCCCTCTCTCTCTCTTCCCCTCTCTCTCAGTCCATTTTTAAGGCATTCATATCGAATATTTCAAAAACCCGTACTCTCTCTCTCTCTCTCTCTCTCTCTCTCTCTCTCTCTCTCCCCTCTCTCTCTCCTCTCCTCTCGTCTCCTCTCACTACACACACACACACACACGCACGCACGCACGCACGCACGCAGCACGCACGCACGCACGCACACCCCACCCCCACGACGCACCACGCCACACACCCCACACACACACACACACACACACACACACACACACACACACACACACACACACCGAAGAGGACGAGAAATCGAGTGAAATATTATCGTGAGTGTATCTTTTATTCTGCTCCTGTCAGTATAGGGCCTGCTTCTTCTTTCATTCTTTCAAACACTGGACACCAAACCAACATAACAAATAACTCAGTTAAAAGCAGATAAGTATCCTGCATCTCATTTTTCACCGTTTAACTGTTATATAAGTGATGTTTTGTAGCTTGGTCACCCTGATAATTATAACCGCACTGGTTGACTGGGCGTAAAACACCAATTTATTTACTTACTTACTAGTCTTGTAGCTTGAAAAAAAAAGGCCATTACACCGAAAATTCCCATGTAGTGTTTTGTCACAATAAAGAGCGCTGTGTTTAACCTTTTGTGCGTTTGGATCTTGTTTTAGAACGCTAGCATTCATTCTTGCTTCAGTATTTGGTTTTCCGATAGCGCCCGTGATGCTTTTTTTGTTGTTCGGTTTCCCCTTTAACATATAGCCTCGCCGACTTGCCGAAGGCCTATACTTGGCGTATAACGACGTCTTCGGTCACTTCGGTTCCCAACATAGCCCCAAAATAGCTGGCTATCCGCGCTCAAATCTTCGGCGATTTGCCGCAGAAGCAGCATCCCTTTCTCTTATTTCTATTCTTGTATCTGGGGTCAGATGGGCCCCGCAGGGTCCGCGGAAGCTGCCATAGGGCGATAAAAACTTTAATCTCCTCTTCAGCGGAGCTGGGTTCTTCTTCTTTTAGAGGTCGAGTCCGTCGAAATTCCTCTTAACAATGGCTGGCGACCCGGTGGTGTCATAAACGGACTAAAATTAATAGCCAGTGAGATTCGTCAGCCGGTTTGGCCTAGCGATCAGGGCGTTAGGTTGGTCAGCGGAAGGACCTCGGTTCGATGCCGCTTCGGCTCTCCTTTCTCTTCGAAAGGGTTGTGGTTTGCGGACACTGTCCTGCGACTTCGTCCATTGCTTCCTGCTGAAACATTAAAATGGTTCTCATCGCTGCCCATCTTAATGCGGGAATCATTCTGGTGGTGACAGTGTAGCGATAGGTATATAACCTCCCTCTCCCCCCCCCCCCCACCTCCATACCCCCTCGCCCCCTTCTCCCCGTCCCTAATAAGCCTTATGGTTTCGTGGACGTTAAGCACCATGTTTACTATAGCCAGTGTGATTCACCGTGTGGTCAGCCTCGGCCGCTTCGTTAAGCGACTTCGCCAAGAGTTAGTTAGTTAGTTGGTGCTTTGAGCCCAGACAACCACAAAGGGTTATATCAGGGCTAATTCGCCAAGAAGAAGAAGAAGAAGAAGAAGAAGAAGAAGAAGAAGAAGAAGAAGAAGAAGAAGAAACAACAACAACAACAACAACAACAACAACAACAACAACAACAACAAGAAAGTAAGTAATTTGATGTTTTACGCCCAGGCAACCATTATGTTTATATCAGGGCGAAAGAAGAAGAAGAAGAAGAAGAAGAAGAAGAAGAAGAAGAAGAAGAAGAAGAAGAAGAAGAAGAAGAAGAAGAAGAAGAAGAAGAAGAAGAAGAAAGACTTGCTGCGTATACCTTTGGTGAAGAACAACCAAATTAAAAAAATTAAAAAATGGCTGAATTAGGGACTTCGTGATACGTGAAGACCTCCCAAATGCCTGTTACAGGCCCCTCCCGTCCCCTCTTCCCCCCCCCCTCCCCCCCCCCCCCATCCCCCATCCCGCCCATCCCACCACCACGTCATCTCTCATTTGTCCCAAATACTCTTCGCCGTCTTGTGGCCACTTTCCAACACCATCCACCCTCCTCCTCCTCCATTCTCTTCCGTTTCCTCTGTACCATCTCCTTTATGTTCCAGCTCCCCCCCCCTCCCCCCCCCACCTCCCCACTCCCTTCGGCTACACTCCTCCTCCTTCCCTTCCCCCCCCCCCCCCCTGATTCCCAGGTCATCCATCCCACCTCCCTCTCCTCCCCGTCC
>JABMCL010000845.1:497500-500000 GCA_018857735.1 Alviniconcha marisindica
CCTATCAAGATGTGTTCATTCGTAATCCTTTGCATGTGTTCCAGTCTAGCTTTAACACGCCTGAGGTGAACAACGGAAGCGTGATCCTTTATCTATTTTCCGTGCGTCAATAAAGGATGAACTTGTGCTCCCGAAAACAAACCCACTGTATAATAGAGGGATCGGGCTGCCAATCATCCGACCGCCTTCGAATTTCAGCCAATCAGAACGTCACACTGACGCTCCGCGCGAAAACCCTGATGAGTGACCGCCATGTTTCCTTCAAAGACTAGAGAACACGTTGTATTCATGGCATCATTATATGACACGACAGAGAAATATCTTTTGTTATCATCATTATGCATCCAAACTTTTGCGTTCATTCTTTTGTCCATTGACTGTGTGTTGCAGATTCCAGAAGAGCCAGGTTTTGGGGGGATTCTCTGCTAACCTGGGACCCAGTGGCTGCACCAGTATAGAAATACAGCCGACGAATTGCAGATTCCAGAAGAGCCAGGTGTGTGAGGGATTCTCTGCTAACCTGGGACCCAGTGGCTGCACCAGTATAAAAACACAGCCGACGAATTGCAGATTCCAGAAGAGCCAGGTTTGTGAGGGATTCTCTGCTAACCTGGGACCCAGTGGCTACACCAGTATAGAAACACAGCCGACGAAACGGAGCATACATTTCAGAAAGAGGAGGAGCCACTTCGGAGTGGTCAGTTTTGTGTGTGTATATGACGACTGGTACAGCAGTTTGGTGGCTTCAGTTACAGCTTGTATCGAATTTCATCTGGCTGTAGAGTTGTAAAACGAAGTGTAGAGCAGAAAACACACCACCCACACACAACACCATCCTTCACCTTCTTCTTTCGGCAAGATAATTGACACTGCACGAAACGGATGTGCAGAAAATCACTTCCTGAGTTTAATTAAGGCTCTGCATCACCCCCTAAAGCCAAAGTCTAAACCTTTTAATTTCAGCCTGTGAAAGCTGTCGAACCACACCCAGAAAACTGAACCGTCAGTCGTCCACGTAAAGAAACATGTGTTGGTGGTGTTCCGATCAGTTCTGGTGTTGAGGGAAATTGCAGATGGTGATTCGAACACTTCTGGTGTTGAGGGAACTTGTAGATGGTGATTCAATTAGTTCTGGTGTTGAGGGAACTTGTAGATGGTGATTCGAACAGTTCTGGTGTTGAGGGAACTTGTAGGTGGTGATTCGAACAGCTGTGGTGTTGAGGGAACTTGTAGGTGGTGATTCGATCAGTTCTGGTGTTGAGAGAACTTGTAGGTAGTGATTCAAACAATTCTGGTGTTGAGGGAACTTGTAGGTGGTGAGTCGAACAGCCGTGGTGTTGAGGGAACTTGTAGGTGGTGATTCGATCAGTTTTAGTGCTGAGAGAACTTGCAGGTGGTGATTCGAACAGCTGTGGTGTTGAGGGAACTTGTAGGTGGTGATTCGATCAGTTTTAGTGTTGAGAACTTGTAGGTGGTGATTCGAACAGTCCTAGTGTTGAGAGAACTTGTAGGTGGTGATTCGAACAGTTCTGGTGTTGAGAGAACCTGCAGGTGATGATTCGATCAGTTCAGGTGTTGAGGTACTTTTAGTACTTTTCGAAGGCTTGTGACCAGAGCATCGTGTGACTGACTGGCCACCTGATCGGAACACTTCGGTGCCATATTTTTGCCGAGAAAGAACGCATTGTGCGCTGAGTGATCTGCTCAGCTGGATTTATCGGGACACGCTACTGTCGAGTGATCTGATCAACTGGGTGTGGCGGGACATACTTTTGTCGAGTGATCTGATCAACTGGGTGTGACGGGACATACTTTTGTCGAGTGATCTGATCAACTGGGTGTGACGGGACATACTTTTGTCGAGTGATCTGATCAACTGGGTGTGACGGGACATACTTTTGTCGAGTGATCTGATCAACTGGGTGTGACGGGACATACTTTTGTCGAGTGATCTGATCAACTGGGTGTGACGGGACATACTTTTGTCGAGTGATCTGATCAACTGGGTGTGACGGGACATACTTTTGTCGAGTGATCTGATCAACTGGGTGTGACGGGACATACTTTTGTCGAGTGATCTGATCAACTGGGTGTGACGGGACATACTTTTGTCACGTGATCTGATCAACTGGGTGTGACGGGACATACTTTTGTCGAGTGATCTGATCAACTGTTTGTGGCGTTGCATACTTTTGTCACATGATCTGATCAACTGGGTGTGACGGTGCATACTTCCGTCACGTGATCTGATCAACTGGGTGTGGCGAGACATACTTTTGTCACGTGATCTGATCAACTGATTGTGGCGTTGCATACGTTTTATATCGTGATCTGATCATCTGGGTGTGACGGGACATACTTTTGCCGAGTAATTTGATCAACTGATTGTGACGGTGCATACTTTTGTCACGTGATCTGATCAACTGGGAGTGACAGGGCATATTGATGCCGAGTGGGCCCAACAACTGAATTTAACAGGAACTCATCAGTGATCTGATCA
>JABMCL010000845.1:505000-507500 GCA_018857735.1 Alviniconcha marisindica
TTTAAGAGTTTTTATTTTTTAGCGTGTGTGTGTGTGTTCTTGTTGTTTAGTTTTTTCTTTCTTTCTTTTTTTTGTGTATTTTTTTTATAGGTGGCCTGCGGGGGGGGGGGGGGGGGGGGGGGGCAGTTGAATTTGTCTTGGACGCTTTTGTATTTACCAGCTGTCGTGTTTTTTGTTTTGCTGTTGTTGTTTTTTTGTGCTTGTGGTGGTGGTGGTGGTGGTGGTGGTGGTGGTGGTGTGTGTGTGTGTGTTTAAATGGTCGTTTTAAGAGTCGTGAAAAGTCTCCAGCGAATTGAAAGAATGATGATGATGACGATTTTGATGCTAGAGATTGGAGTTCAAAACATACCAAGGCTGCTTGTTGGGAGTCTGCTTTTACCTTCTGCGATTGTCAGATGACTATTGTATGAAGCAAGAACGAGTCCGCTGATAGCGCTGAATCAGTGTGTGTGTGTGTGTGTGTGTGTGTGTGTGTGTGTGTGTGTGTGTGCGTGTGAGTGAGTGTGTGTGTGTGTGTGTGTGTGTGTGTGTGTGTGTGTGTGTGTGTGTGTGTGTGTGTGTGTGCGAGTGTGAGTGGTGTGTGTGTGTGTGTGTGTGTGTGTGTGTGTGTGTGTGTGTGTGTGTGTGTGTGTGTGCGTGTGTGGTTTGTCTTTAAACTTCAGTGTGTGTTTTGGTTTTTGCTGTTGCTGTGTCGGATGATCAGTGCCACTGTTACATTATTAGCTTATAACCATAGACTTCCAACTCGCTGCAAACAGACTAACTGTTCCATGTACGCTGCAATGATATGTAATTTTATCTGCTTCCGGTAATTATGCAGAATGCAACAAACCTGAGTTATTTCCCTTGGACTGACTTTTTTTTCTTTTCTTTTTCTTTTTTCTTTTCGCGAATGACACTGAAACACGCCGCCTTTTTGTTTTTTTCTCTTTTTTGTTTTCCTTCTTCCCCTTCTAATGTCGGATTTCCTTCTCGCCCTTTTTTTACTTCTAGATAAACCTGTAAACGTTTCCAAAGAGCTTACGCCTTTTTTTCTTCCTTTTTTCTTTTCTTTTTTAATTGGTCTTTTTTCCCCCGTTCTGATGTGCCCCTGTGCAGTTGATGGGATGTATAAACCCAAATAAAAAATACAAATAGAAGAAGAAAAAAAGTCTGTACGAAAGGACAGATACTAGAACGAGTTACCCGTGTCGGCAGTGAGGTGAATGGGCAAACCACTCGACCAAGATGGCCACCACTCTAGCCGAGACAGCTGACACGAAAACTGTCTGTCCCAAACACTCCTCGAACACAGGGATCGATGTTATGGAGAAAACTCGAGGGGTTTGCTCCCCTTAATAGCGGTCACATCATTGCCTCCCCTGCGAGGGGGAGAGAGCTGATGGGGAGGCCACTCGTGTGATCTCCCTTTGATTGCAAAAGATCATGAACTTGCGTGTTAAGAGTATAGCAAATAGAACAGATTGCAAGGATCGAAAAGAGGGAAATCGCCACAAACCTTGGTGCTAAGAACATAGAGAATAGAGGGAATTTATTTTCATTCCCCCCCCCTTCTCCCAAGCGTACACAGTGCTGAGAATGGAGAGGATAGAATCATACAATCTTCATAACTACTGCTTAACGTTGTCCTCGTCCGACTGAAACTGTGTGTTTGTGTGTGTGTGTGTGTGGGGGGGGGGGGGGGTGCGTGCGTGCGTGCGAATGTGCTTGTGATAGTATGTGCGTGTGTGAATGGGTGCGTGAGTGCGTGCGTGCGCGCGCGCGTGTGTGTATATGCGTGTGTGCGAATGTGCTTGTGAGAGTATGTGCGTGCGTGTGTGTGTGTGTGAACGGGTGCGTGTGTGGGTGTGCGTGCGTGCATGCGCGCGTGTGTATGTGTGCGTGCGCGCGCGCGTGAGTGCATGTGGTGTGGTGTGTGTGTGTGTGTGTGTGTGTGGCGCGCGCGCGCGCGCGTGTTGAGGTGGTGGTGGAGTAGAACATTATTTGATTTAACAGACTGTATCGAAGTTCAGAAACGCCATGTTAGCGTCTGATTAGCCCGAGAGAAGAGAAAATCAATAACTGTCCAATTTCCCATCAGAATGTGTTTGATTTGATTTCACTCCAGTCTCGTTTTTCCCCTGTCACCGTCCTGACAATTGCCGGCATTCTCTGGGTAAAAGACTAAATAAAAACGAAGCAGTCAGAAAATGACTGCCTGGCATCGTTAGCCTTTACTGACAGCGGACTCCGGGGCATAATTAGGTGTAGAAAACTAATCCAGGGTTTGAATACCATTCATAGCTTACGCACTGGGGTAGTGGATGAAATGTAAAGACCCTTCTTTCGTGTTTTGGTCTCTGTCCGTATGTCTATCTGTCTTCATCGTTGTTTCTGCCCGGTCTTCTCTCTCTCTCTCTCTCTCTCTCTCGCTCTCTCTCTCTCTCTCTCTCTCTCTCTGGGTCTCTGTCTGTCTGTCTGTCTGTCTGTCTGTCTGTCTCTCTACTCTCTCTGGTCTCTA
>JABMCL010000845.1:517500-525000 GCA_018857735.1 Alviniconcha marisindica
GTATGGCATGTGTTCATCTGGCGCTGTGAGCACGCTATGTTTTGCGTGAAATTCTCATGTATAACGTTTCAATCACTGATTCATGCCTATATTATGTATATAAGTAATGCCTGTAATTTGATATCTATTTATCAGTAGCTTAGCAAGGACTAGTTGTTAGACAGGTTTTGACTGAACCTAAACTACAATCGTTGTAAAATAAAGTTTCTCGAGCTCTGAGTTCTCTCTCTCTCTCTCTCTCTCTCTCTCTCTCTCTCTCTCTCTCTCTCTCTCTCTCTCCCTCGTACCATCTCCTACCCCCCCTCTTGACCCCCCCCCTCCCCCCCCAATCCTCCACCCCCCCCTCCTCACACCCAATCTCTCGGTAGTTGTGACAGCGTTGGTAGGCTTATAAATAATCGTTCATCGACAAGTATGGGAGGCAACCCATCCTGAAAATTCGCGCTGATAAAGGTTGTTGTTACCTCCCTTGCCACCTTGTACTCCTTGGGGGTTTTTCCGTTTCTTTTCTTTTACTTTTAACACCGCTCGGAATCGACTCCAGAAAATGTGTATCTTATGTTTATTAATTCACCGAGTTCTGACGTGGGCTACAGGTTCCTTAATAATGTGCGTATGTGTGTTGGATATTTTGGATGTGTATGTGTGTGTGTGTGTGTGTGTGCGATGCGTGCATGCGTGGGTGCGTGCGTGCATGCATGCGTGCATGTGTGTGTGTGTGTGTGTGTGTGTGTGTGTGTGTGTGTGTGTGTGTGTTGGGGGGGGGAGGGGGGTGTGGCTTTTTTGTTTGTTTTGTTTTTGTATGTAGGTATTGTACAAGATGGAGACCTCGGTTTATGGTCCCGTCGGAAGTTTTGTCAGTCTCGTCCGAAGAATGTGTAGAGTCTGAGATAATTTTTGACATCCAGAGAAATCACGGCGGCGGTCGTCAAACAGCTAAATACGTAACGGTCCCCCATCCATGTGTCTCCATGGTGACCACGACTGCTTGGTCGCCCCTGCAGAACTGGGCTCTCGATGTTGTTGGTTGAGTGTTGCTTTACGTCCACAGAAACCGCAGGCTTATTAGGGACGGGAGCCCAGGACGGCCACCTCGACTTTCACACAGCTCCCTCGCTCTCCCTCGCTCTCGTTGGTTGAGTGTTGCTTTACGTCCACAGAAACCACAGGCTTATTAGGGACGGGAGCCCAGGACGGCCACCTCGACTTTCACACAGCTCCGAGCTCTCGCTCACTCGCTGGTTGAGTGTTGCTTTACGTCCACAGAAACCGCAGGCTTTTAGGGACGGGAGCCCAGGACGTCCACTCGACTTTCACACAGCCTCGCTCGTTGGTTCGGTTGCTTTACGTCCGCAGAAACCGCAGGCTATAGGGACGGGAGCCCAGGACGCCACCTCGACTTTCACACACTCCCTCGCTCTCTGTTGGTTGAGTTGCTTTACGTCCACAGAAACCGCAGGATTATTAGGGACGGGAGCCCAGGACGTCCACCTCGACTTTCACACAGCTCCTCCTACTCGTTGTTGAGTGTTGCTTTACGTCCACAGAAACCGCAGGCTTATTAGGGACGGGAGCCCAGGACGTCCACCTCGACTTTCACACAGCTCCCTCGCTCTCGTTGGTTGAGTGTTGCTTTACGTCCACAGAAACCGCAGGCTTATTAGGGACGGGAGCCCAGGACGTCCACCTCGACTTTCACACAGCTCCCTCGCTCTCGTTGGTTGAGTGTTGCTTTACGTCCACAGAAACCGCAGGCTTATTAGGGACGGGAGCCCAGGACGTCCACCTCCACTTTCACACAGCCCTGAGCTCTGGGCTTCGAGAGCGAGCGCGTTGCTTTAGTTTTCCCGCCCGCACTCTCTCTGCTCGGCCATTCTCCCCGCGACCTCCAGCCTGTGCAGGGCGGTACACAGAAAGTAAACATGGTGCTTAACGTCCACAGAAACCACAGGCTTATCAGGGACGGGGAGAAGGGGGTACGGAGGGTGGGGGGAAGAGGGAGGCTGTTATACCTATCGCTACACTGTCACCACCAGAATGACTCCTGCATTAAGACGGGGCAGTGACGGAGAGCCATTTTAATGTTTCGTCAACTGCGAGGGACAAAGTCACAAAAACACAGTGTCCACAGACCACACTTTTGGGAAGTGAAAACGAGAGTACACGTCCACAGGATCGAGCCTTTGGGGTCAGAGTTCAGGCGTTTTGTGAAAGTTGAGGTGACCTTCCTAGGCTCGCTATCCCTAACAGTCCGT
The DNA here is from genome assembly GCA_018857735.1 of Alviniconcha marisindica. Taxonomy (NCBI): domain Eukaryota; kingdom Metazoa; phylum Mollusca; class Gastropoda; family Provannidae; genus Alviniconcha; species Alviniconcha marisindica. Next base: position 519,756 of record JABMCL010000845.1, read on the forward strand.
ACGGTCTCTGTGGACGTGCGCGTAAACAAGGTGAAGAAGAGACAAGTCTCGGAGATCAGGGGCTGTGTGAAAGTCGAGCTGACCGTACTGGGCTGCCCGGCCCTAGTAGTTCGTACGGTCTCTGTGGACGTGTGTGAAAGCTGAGGTGGACGTCCTGGGCTCATCGTCCCTAATAGTCCTTACGGTCCCTGTGGACGCAAAGCGACACTGAACTTGGAGGTGGATGTCGAGAATAGCACTTCGGTGGATATTGAAAACGCGCTACAAAAGGCTACAGGCAGTCACTCATTTACATGGTTCAGGAGCTGTGTGAGAGTCGAGGCGGCCGTCCTGGACTGTCCGTCCTAACGAGCCGTCTGGTTTCCGTGGACGTAAAGATTTATTGCACCGTGCTTCGGCATTGGTCACAACTTGTCCCTAATATGTCAACTGACATCTGAGGACATAAAGCATCACTTCATCATCATCATCAACTCATTTAGAATCAACGGGCTCACAGTGAGTCTGTGCGAGAGTAGAGAATAGGGCTGTTAAAAAGCGATCAGTCAGTAATTATTTTAATTTTGATCAGTTAAATTATTAGTTGTATTAATTATTGAATCAGAATCAGAATCGAAGGATTTATTATACATGTACAAGTTTACAAGGACATTTGTTGACATAATAAAATTTTAAAAAATCCTATTCCTGCCCCCTACCTCCCCTCATACCCCCTTCTCTTCACCCCCGCTTACAAGCCTGTGGAAGACAAGGGTAGGAAACATGATCAACTTTTGATCACGCACAGCGATATGTACCAAGCTTAGAAAAAGAGATTTAATCTTCACGCGCAGAGATTCGCACGTTTCATCTAGACCACACAATAGAGTCGCATGTATACATGTACAGAAAGGAGCATGTGCACATACGTACACATGCCCTTCCCTTCCCCTGCATTTCACATACAACGCGCGCGTGCGCGCGCGCGCACACACGCACGCACGCACGCACGCACACACGCACACACACACACGCACACACACACACACACACCATTCACATACTCACAACACACACACACACACACACACACACACACACACACACACACACACACACAACTGACGAAGAGAGAGAGAGAGAGAGAGAGAGAGAGAGAGAGAGGAGAGAGAGAAGAGACAGACAGACAGACAGACAGAAAGACAAGACAGAGACAGTGTGTGTGTGTGTGTGTGTGTGTGTGTGTGTGTGTGTGTGTGTGTGTGTGTGTGTGTGTGTGTGTGAGAGAGAGAGAGAGGGGGAGAGAGAGAGGGTGTATGTTTGTGAGTGTGCGTGCGTGCGTGTGTGAGTGAGTGTATGTACGTGTGTGTGTGTGCGTGCGTGCGTGCATCCTTGCCCGTGTGTGTGTGTGTGTGTGTGTGTGTGTGTGTGTGTGTGTGTGTGTGTGTGTGTGTGTGTGTGTGTGTGTGTGCGTGCGTGCGTGCGCGCGCGCGCGTGTTCGTGCGTGTGTATGTGTGTGTGGCACACCCGGGAGATGATGACAAGGCCAGTTCGGTCAGCGTCAGCAGTGGACACCGCAGCAGCCAGACCGCCCGGGGCCTCAGCCGTCAGTGCAGGGGACCAGAATTAGCCCGGCCCGGCTAGCCACCCCATCGATCACAGGCTACTTACCAACAGCAACCCCGAACAGGTGCTGTTGCCGTCAACTGCTGAAAGTCCCCAAGATTGTTTGATTTGATGATAACACTTATATAGCGCTATTCTCCGCTCTCTTGAGCAGACTCACTGCGCTCGCATGTGGTTCTACATGAGTGACTAGCTTTTCATAGCGCGTTTCTGAATATCCACCGAAGTGGTGTACTTATAGCGCTGCCATGGCTGGTGCCACATGAAACTGCAGCCGTCTCGGCGCAAGTCCTGTGTACACCATACAACCATGCACCATGCCACTTCATGCAAAGCCTCATACGTAAGGTGCATGCGTGTTTAGCTGTAACCTGCCACCTGTACTTTTGGCAGAATAACCGGGATCTTTTACGTGCTACTGCGGTAACACGGGGGCGGAACGGATACCGAAATAAGAGTCAGCACAGAAAGTCGACCCTGGAGACGAACATTCTCCCGCCGCTCCTGCAGGGATTCGAACCCGCGACCTTTCAGTCACGAGTCAGGCGCTCTAACCACTGAGCTATCCCCGCCCCCTCAAGACTAACCTCAAGTCTGCTGGAAACAGATCTGTCCACTTTCAAGCAGCTAAAATCTGGAACTCGAAGAGGAGAGAGATGAAGAGCTGCGGGCATTTGTAGGAAGACTACAAAATTAATATCCGCAGCTCTTCATCTCTCCTCTTACAAGGAAACAATCTGAAAATATTTTTTTAAAGAACGCTTCCCTCTTGGTTTGTAAAACACCTATTTTTTATTATTCTTTTTTTTTTTGGTTGAGTGTTGCTTTACGTCCACAGAAACCGTAGGCTTATTAGGGACGGGAGCCCAGGGCGGCCGCCTCGATTTTCACACAGCTCCTGAGCTCTGAAAAACACAAACTGACTATTGAGTGGGTGGGTGTATGATTTGGGAGCTACTAATTATACGTTCTAAGCGCATATACAGAAGCATCACATTTTGCAAGCATAAGCCCCGACAGAAGTAACACATTTTGAAAACGAACCCCGACAGAAGCATCACTTTTCACGAGCATGAACTCCTCACAATACACAGTCTCACAGGTTCAGTGTTGCTTTGACGTCCGCAGGTCCTGAGCTCTGACACTCGAGAGTTCAGTGGTGCTTTACGTTTACAGCCTTTATGGTCTCTGTGGACGTGTCAGAGAACATAGTTCAGGAGCTGTGTGACATTAGGACATTAGCCACCTGCACCAGTTCTAGTCAGGAGCTGTGGACAGTGGACGTCCGGCTTCCGTCTAACGAGCCTTCTGGTTTCCGTGGACGTAAAGCTATATGAACCGCTTGGCATTGTCCAGCTTGTCCTAATATGTCAACTGACATCTGAGGACATTAAGCATCTCATCATCAGTCTCAGTTCAGGAGCTGTGTGAGAGTCGAGGTGGCCGTCCTGGGCTGTCCGTCCTAACGAGCCTTCTGGTTTCCGTGGACGTAAAGCTATATTGAACCATGCTTCGGCATTGATCTCAGCTTGTCCCTAATATGTCAACTGACATCTGAGGACATTAAGCAACACTACCTACCGTGTCAGAGATCAGGAGCTCAGGTGACCTTACGGTCTCTGCGGACGTCAAGCAACATTGAACTTGTGAGACTGTGTATTGTGAAAGTGAATCAGATATGCGTTGGTGATTCAGATACACTGCCTTGAGTCCACACAGGGCATGTTTACTGAGGAGTTCATGCTCGCGAAAAGTGATGCTTCTGTCGGGGTTCATGTTTTCAAAATGTGTTGCTTCTGTCCGGGCTTATGCTTGCAAAATGTGATGCTTCTGTCGGGGTTCATGGTTGCATAGTGTGATACTTCTGCCGTGGTTTATGCTTGCAAATTGTGTCGGGGGTTCATGTTTGCAAAATGTGATACTCCTGTCGGGGGTTCACGTTTGCAGAATGTGATACTCCTGTCGGGGGTTCATGTTTGCAAAATGTGATACTTTGTCGGGGTTTATGTTTGCAAAATATAATACTTCTGTCGGGGTTAATGGTTTGTTCATGCTTGCAAATTGTAATATGTTGTGTTTGGGTTCAGCGTTCATGCTTGCAAAGTGGGATACTTCTGGGGTTCATGCTTTCAAATTGTGATATTTCCGTCTGGGTTCATGTTTGCAAATTATGATACATCTGTCGGGTTAATGCTTGCGACTGAAGTGTGATACTGGGATAATTCTGCGTCTAGGCTACCAGATCAATGTATTCACACGCCTTCACCTTTTTTTTCTATGCACTGCTTATTTCCTGGTTCGCATTTTGGCGTCAACCAGATCAATGTATTCACACGCCTTCCCCCTTTAATGTGCACTGCTTATTTCCTGGTTCGCATTTTGGTGCCTGCGAGATCAATGTATTCACACCCCTCCTCCGCGCAGCCTCGGCGACTCCACACCCTATGATCTTTTGCAAACGGTTTTCTGATCTGATTTGAAACCGTGATTCTAACTTTGGACACGAGGTTCCCACGCATTGAAACCCCTCCCCCTCCCCCCCCCCCCCACCTCTCCCCCCCCCCCCCCCCCCCCCCCCGAAACACACACACACGCGCGCGCGCACGCACACACATCACACTCCCACGCAGCAGCACGCACGCACGCACACCACACCACAAAACACGCACGCACGCACGCACGCACGCACACCACTCACACACACAACATACACACACACACACACCACACACACACACACACACACACACACACACACACACACACACACACACACACACCACACCATACCGCACCAAACAGCACACACACACACACACACACACACACACACACACACACACACACACACCACACACACACACACACACACACACACACACACACACACACACACACACACACACACACACACACACACACACACTCACACACCGTAAAAAACAAAAAAACGAAAAACACCTCAACGTATTGCATGTTTGCATTTTGAATACCATGAAGATCGCTTCTCGTGTCGCTACATGCCCCCCCCTCCTCCCCCCCCCCCCCCCCCCCCCCTCCCTCCTCGTTTCCTCCACCCTCATCCTGAACCAGCACAACAGAGAGTGATTTTGCCTTTGCGGATTTCTACTCTGCGGATTATTCCCCTTTTGTCGCCCCAGACAGATCAGTGTTTGAGACTCGTGCCCGGGCTGGGCAGAAGGGAGATAATTATCAAGCAAAGGGAGAGCACTCTAATGTCGGACTCTCCTGTCCCGGAGGGTGGGCGGGGTTTGTGGGGGGTGAGAGGGGGGGGGGGGGGTCGGGGGACATGCAACGAGGCTGGGGATTGTGGTTGGCGGTCATGTTGCCAGTGCTGGATGAAGGAAGCCTTCAGTTCGATGGGAAGCCTGATAGGTAGGTGCATTTGGGGGGCTACCTGCCGGGAATTGGCCTTGTGCTGCGAACGATCGCGGTGCGCTTCTGGCCTTTTTTCTTTCTTTTTTTCTTCTTCTTTTCCTTTCTCTCCTTTAAAAAAAGTTTAATCAAAAAAGTGTATTTACTACTAAGTGTTTATATAGATAGATAGATAGATAGATAGATAGATAGATAGATAGATAGATAGATAGATAGATAGATAGATAGGGGTGTGTGTGTGTGT
>JABMCL010000845.1:535000-536016 GCA_018857735.1 Alviniconcha marisindica
ACACACACACACCCCCCAATGCACCACCACCCCACCACCACCGCCCACGAAACCCCCCCCCCACCACCACCACCACCACACACACACCCCAAACAAAAAAACACACACACACACACCCAAACCCACACACACACACACAAACCCCAACCACCACCACCACCACCACCAACAAAAATAAAACCAAAGGCCCAAAACCCAACCCAACCAAAAACCCCCAAAACCCCCCCCCCCCCCCCCCCCCCCCCCCCCCCCCCCCCCCCCCCGGGGGGGGGGGGGGGTTCCCCAAGCAAAAGCGAGACAGAAAGAAAGAAAACAAAACAAAACAACAACAAAAGAGGTGTAGGTGGGGAGAGGGGGGGGGGAGGGCGGAGGGAGGGGAGGGGAGCGGAGGGAAGCCATTCATGCGTTTCATTTTTCAATGAGCAATTCATTTTAATGTCGGTCTGAAACCCCACACAGCTCCACCGCCATGAGGGCGCTGCTCTATAAATAGAACGTGATCTGAAGCGAGGCCAACAAGAACAAAAAACACCTCTGCGACTGCGCAGGTCCGCACGCGATTGTGTTTTGCACGAGAGCGCGTGAGCGTGTCCGTATTGTAGCACAGTCCAGTTCTGATCCACAGGCTACACCATGGCATTGTTTAATCAGGAAGTTAGGACCCCAAAAGGTCTGTGTGTGGATGTGTGGGGGAGGGAGGGGGGGGGTGGGTGGGGGGGAGGGTGGGAGGGGGGGGGGGCAGAGATAGAAAGGGGGCTATGTGGATTTTTTTTTTTGTGTGTGTGTGTGTGTGTTTGGGAAAAGGGGGCAAGGGTGTGTGTGGATTGTGCGTGTGTGGAAAGGATGGGTGGGTGGATGTGGCTGAGCTGTGAAGAAAAAATGAAAAGGGTCATTTTAGGGGAGGGGGTTGGGGGGGGGGGGGGGTCGGGGGGGGGGGGGGGGAAAAGAGGGGGTTTTGGATGTGTGCGGTGGGGGGGGGGTATGGATGTGGGGGGGGGGTGTGAAGGGAAGTAGGA
>JABMCL010003077.1:0-15000 GCA_018857735.1 Alviniconcha marisindica
CATAACAGTTAAACCACCACCACTCACTGTAGCGTAACAGTTAGATAACCACTCACCCTAACAGTTAAATGACCACTCACCCACAGTGGGACTGGACACATGTAATCACACCCTCTGTTCCACCGGCCAAAACTACTTGCCACTGTCCCCTGAGGCTAAGGGTGTCACTGGGGCTGTGGGAGTCAGACTTGGAGCCCAGTTTAGATGGAGAGGTCAAGCCAGAGCTCAGGAGGTGGCCATCCTGGGCTGTCCATCCTAAGAGCCTTCTGGTTCCTTCTGGTTTCCATGGACGAAAAATAAATAAAAGTTCCTTTGGTTAATTTCCCCAAATAAAATTTTGAGCCTGTCCCAAAAAAGGGTGGTTTAAAACAAAGCTTTTTTGCGTAAACCTTTTTAGGAATTTTTTTAAAAAATTTAATTTTCCAGGGAAAAACATAAAAGGGGAAAAAGGAAAAAATTTCCCCAAAGTCGGGGGAAAATAAAAAAAACCAAGTCCGGGAAAAAAAATCGGCAAAGGGAAAGGGGGGCCCATTTCGGGTGCACCGCTTCAGTTGTCGTTTTGTTTGCATCTTTCTTTTTGGGAAATTTTTCCCCCTTTGCTGCCTGACAGGACATAGTAAAAGGCTTTTTAATGCTTGAAAAAACGGCTCATAACTATTTGTAAAATCTGAATAAAATCAAAACGCATTGGGTCTGGTTCCGATGCTGACGAAAACATTCGTCTGCTACTATTCATTGCGGACTTTTTTTAAAAAAGGCTTTTTTGCAAAAATTTCAGTGTTTATTTTAAAATGATAAAAACTTGGACCCAATAAAAAAAAAATAATTTTAAAAAAATTTTTTTTTTGTCAGTCCGTTACGATCGAAAAATTTGGGCCGATTCTGGGGATAAACGCTGATTTTGTGACCGCGGTCTTTTTGCCCCAAAGCGGGGCCATGTTTCCCCAAACAGTGCTTTCAAACTGGTGCCAAAAAGGGAAAGGGTGGTGAATTTTCGTTTGGGTCATGTACCTTTTTACAGTTTCGATCAAAATGTGATTTTGCATTTTCATTCGTAATTATAAGCGAAGTGACCATTATTAAACAGGTTTTGGTTGGCAGTGTGCAAATTCAAAGTGATGTCTTCGTTCATACCCCGCTGTTTCTCAGAGGGCAGTGTTTCAATCCGAGTGACCAATTTTTTGCACAGTAATGTCCATGTTTTGATCAACGAACTGGTTTTTTCTTAGTGTTTCGATGAAAAGAAAAACTTATACATTCAATTGTTTACTTCGTAAAGGCAAAATCCCCTGTGTTTACGCGGCCCCACGTTTGGGAGTTGATTTGCCACTGTCAGACAGCAGGTTTTTTCATTTGTACAGTCGATCGGAACAGCATGGTGCCATGACACAAATTCTTACTCCTCAGTACACTTCTGCAACTCTACAGGTTTCTTATTGCAGGTTTCTTACTCCTCAGTACACTTCTGCAACTCTACAGGTTTCTTATTGCCGTCTGTGATGTGAACTAAGAGTTTAAAAAAGGCATAGCCGTAAATTATCTATTTATCCCAAATTTTTTTGTACAAACACACAAACAAAAAAAAAAGAAGAAGAAAGAAAAAGAAAAGAAGCATTACCATGACATTAACATTGTGATTAGGGAGATGTTTTTTTTAATTTTTTTATCTTCCCAGGCCTTCCCATTTCCCTGGGATGAAAAAAGATATTGTTATTGTTTTTTTGATTCTATTTCTAGCAGGACAGTTTTCATTCTAAAGTGTGTGCTGAAACTATTAAAACCCCGAATAGAATTTCTTAACTGATGTAGTTTTATTTTGTGCATTGCAGTACAAATACAATACAGTGCAGCATTAAAGTAGAATTATTGTGACAATTCACTATAAATATGCAACATGAAAAACAAAAAAATTTATACAACCAAAATAAAAATACAAATGTGGCACAAGGGGGGTGGGGGTGGAATTTTAGGGATGAAAAGACCAAATGAAATTAAAAATTTTAAAAAATGGGGTAACCTTTGGGATCTGGGGTTATTATTTTTCACTACAGCACTTATATAAATTTCGGGGGGAAAGGGCAAACACACACCCGTGCACGTGCAGCACAAACACAATATCTTATATGCATGTGGGGCTCCAGAGTTGCATATATAAATAAGGGGACATATCCTCAAAAACAAATTTTTTATTGCCTTATTTTGTACACTTTCATGTTTTTTTTTCAGGCTAAAGAGGTTTTTTGCTCCAAAAAGGGGAAAAAGGGAAAGGGGTTTTTTTTATGCCCCAAACAGGGGGCAACATTAATTTGGGGCCCTGAAGCCAGATTCGTCCCCGGGAAAACACTGCAGTACTTAGGAACAGCAGAGAAATAAAGATATGCCCAAAGCTGAAGTGCCAACTCACTGAAAAAAATTTTTTTAAATTTATTAGGTAGGGAAAAATTTTTTTTTTTTGTTAAAATGGGGAAAATTTTCTATGCTTTTTGTCATCAGTTTCCAGATTTTGCATTACTGTTTCCCGGTTACTTAAATGTGTTACAGTTGTTATTCCAAGGGAGTGAGACTTGAATGCCAAATCAATGTCTTTCGTAAATTAAAATTTTTCCTGCTGTTAACAATAGGGTATAGGGTGAATGTAAAATTTTAAATTTACAGGTTTTCTGTTTTGTCAATGAAAGAATAATAATGTTAAAATTTGGGTGTACTTTTTCTAAGTCACATACTGACGGGCCCCTTTTTACATATTTTCCCTTGTGGTTTTTTCCTCTGATATTCGAGGGATCCGACAGTTTCATTAAATTTAAAAAATGGTTTTTTGGCCTTTTTCAGTATCTACAGCAATGTGTCAGATGTAGGAAACTAATTTAGTTTTTACTGTGCAAAAATGTTTTACAGGAAAAGGGAATTTTTGTGTCCACCTAGAGTTTTTTACATCCAACGATAAAATGCTGAAAAAGGGGCCCCCGACAAAAATTTCAACAAAAAACAACTTGTTTAGTGCCGCATTTATTAAAACCCCTACTAAACAGCTGGTAACCCTTTTGTTGCAGTGTAGGGAAATCAGCATTGTTATTTTATAAGCTGTGTATTGTGAGCATGGGAAATTTATGTCCATCCAATAATCGTTACATCCGACAGATAAAATGTAAAAAATGTCGTTGATGATTATTTCATGCTGGCTGGAAACCCTATGCTTTTATAAAAACTTAAAAAACACATCCTATTTTTGGTTCAGTGTTTTGTTTCATTTTCATTTTATTAAAAAAATAAATGGTGGCAAAATCTGTCGGTGTAACCCCAGGGCATCATTGTTATTTTTATTTTTAATATGAAATAAAAAATGAATTGAGTCAAATTTTAAATTTTTTCTGTCTTGTTATAAACATGGGGTGTTTTTTTTTTCCCCCCAGATTGATAGGGAAACATTTTAAAATTTAAGGGTTAAATCAAAACCATTGTGTCCTGTGTTTTCATCCGAAAAGATTCCGGGGTCCGTCTTTAAATGTCTTTTTTTTTCAGCTGGTTTCCGTTTTTTTTCAGACCTGAAATGTATATAAAAAAGACTGATCTTTTAAATGGTGTTACTTGCTATATGACTTTTCTGCTTTTATTTTTCACCCTAATGTCCACCTTCTAAGCAGCTCATATATATATATATGTCAACTGACATCTGAGGACAGTAAGCAACACCACCAACCTGTGTGAAAGTCGAGGTGGCCTCCTGGGCTCTTGTCCCTAATAAGCCTACGGTTTCTGCCGATGCAAAGCAACACTTCAACAACAACGACAAAAAGGTCAAGCCGACCTGCACCGGTTGCTAAGCTGCAGAGAGCAGCTGGAGTCCTGACATGGTCAGGGTCTTCCTGAAATGCAACTCCTTCCTGCTAAGCACTGCTACTTTCCGCTTCACCCACTGAACCAAATATATAACCAGATGACTGTCAACATACAATGAATGAAGTGACCCACACAGCCATGCATGAAAGCCAGCATGAGTATACTGTTAGTTTTACTAAACTACTTGGAATTAAAGGTATCTCCTCCCCCTCCCCAACACCCCAGCCTGTGTATGCCCTCTTCTTCACAACAGTACGAAGAATATTATGTATAGAGGACTACTGCGCCTGTAGTGTAGGGATGGTGGGCTGACAAGACGAAAGCAGAGTCAAGACTAGTCACTAGTCAATCTCCTCCCCCTCCCCAACACCCCAGCCTGTGTATGCCCTCTTCTTCACAACACTATGAAGAATATTATGTATAGAGGACTACTGCGCCTGTAGTGTAGGGATGGTGGGCTGACAAGACGAAAGCAGAGTCAAGACTAGTCACTAGTCAATCTCCTCCCCCTCCCCAACACCACAGTCTGTGTATGCCCTCTTCTTAATGCCCTCTTCTTCACAACAGTACGAAGAATATTATGTATAGAGGACTACTGCGCCTGTAGTGTAGGGATGGTGGGCTGACAAGACGAAAGCAGTGATGATGATGATGTGGGGCTTCATGTCCTCGGATGTCGGGTTTACATATTAGGGACAAACTCAACTGTACAAAAGTAGTGTCAAGACTAGTCACTTTTATAACAATTTAAAATATAATAATTATTTTTTTAGTTATTATAATATGTTAAACCTAATAAAAGCATGGGTGATGGGGGCTCACTGAGTGGGTCACACCCAGCCCTCTAGGGCTGAAATCAAAGGCTGTGGGGGTGTCAGAAGAGAATGCCTGTGGGGAAGCCTGTTCCACAGTCCCAAGGCCCAGGGAAAGGAGGAAGGACCATGGACATCTGTTCTGGACTTGATGGGTTGAGGGGGGCAGGGGGGGAGGGGGCAGGAGGAGCTTCTTTGGCACCCTCCAAGCATTGCACTGCAGGACCCTTTGGCAAAGTGCGTACGAAGGATGTCCTGAAGGAATACTAGTTGGTTGAGTGTTGCTTTACGTCCACAGAAACGGTAGGTTTATTAGGGACAGGAGCCCAGGATGGCCACCTCGACTTTCACACAGCTCTGGAATACTACGTTGTTGTTGGCTGGTGGAAGTGCTGCTTTACATCCACAGAAACCGCAGGTTTATTACTATTAGGGATGGGAGCCCAGGACGGCCACCTTGATTTTCACACAGCTCCTGAGCTCTTGGAATACTAGGACTCAGGAGTAGGAGTTTGCTTTTTTGGGGTTCACCTCAGGGGGGGGGGGGGGGGGGGGGGGGAGTCTGGGGGTCAGTGTCCCCTCGGGAGGGTTCTGCTATTTTAGGAGGGGGATCCTTAGTGATCAGGCTGGCTGAAAGGGTCCGCTCTTTTGTCCTTTTCCTTTCACTCTAAAGTGCTCAAACTACCATAAGCCAGAGGGAGGCCAACACACACAAAGCACCAGAGCTTAAATCTGAACATAATACAAGCTTAACTACAGCAGGGATGTTCTGTTTGGTCATGAGCTGCAACCATACGTGCCTGGTTACCCCACATAAGTCCCCTAACATCCCCTGTGATTACATAACACTAGAATGGACAATTTGCTACTTCGCCCCCTCCACTGCAGCCATTGTTCAAGCTCCAGGTGACACTTTATTCAGGGACAAGACACACCCTGGAACCTCTCACCACTCTTTCAGCAATGTCTGATAAACAGTCAGCTTCTTTGGGATGGTCAGGCTGACAAACTGACTGTTCAGAATTAACAGTATTTCACCAAGTTTATTCTGAAGTCTGAAAATCCAAGAGTTAACCAACTGAAAAATCATACCTTCAGACAGCTCCCACACAATCAACAACTGAACAAGTTTCAAGGTCTACTACGGGGTACTATAGCAGTACATTATTCTACATCTACTGATCTGGTGGCAAAACTGAACCACATGAATTTCCACTAATACATGTTACTTTTTTTGATAGCAAATCTGACCAGATGGGCCATTGGGAACAGCACTCCTGGGCAATCGGCTCCGTTCAAACAACACACACTTGACTGCAATTCATGTCTGGGTTATCACTTCTATCACTGTATCAGCAACAATGCAAGTGTGGGTTGTCCCCGTCTCTATTTCTAAACTGGGCAACAAAACAAACATCCACAATGCAACCACCTTACTATGTAACCAGACACAACATGTGTACACTATTCACCCTGCTGCTTGTATGATCAACACAGTGCAGCCCACCACCTAGCTTGAACAAAGCAGACACTGACCTCTCACACACTCAGACTGTCTTTTCATTCCAACAGCAGCTTTAACTTGGGACTTCTCCCCCCCCCCCCCCCCCCCCCCCCCCCCAAGCACCCCACACACACATCGTTTCCATTCGAAAGAAATATTTTCGAGAGAACCCTGTACAGTTCACAGGTTGTTAAAACTCAAGTACTAACTAACCCAATATTCCTTCATTCAAACATTTAAAAAATTAAAAATTAAAATAAAATAATGTTCATGATCTTTTGAGTCCTACATCAGTGTGTGGAAGTTGATTAACATTAAAACGACATAATTTGTATTATAAATAATGCGTTCACTTGATTCACTCCTCTGTTCTTCAACTGAATTTCCACAAAAATCATTTCAGTTTGAACAATCTTCGGGTTAGAAATCAGCACACATTGATTATAAACTTACAGTTGCACAAACACATTTAACAACAACAGAAGTTTTCATTCAATTTGTACATTCACTTAGGGTATACTAATTTCCATTCACAATTTGTCACACACAGTGACACATTTGCTCTAATGCCTGGTTAGAAAAAAATTACGTTTGATCTGTTAGACTGTTAGTGTTACCTTCTTGATTAGTTTGTTGATTTCGTTCTTTACCACAGCATATTTGACTATATTCCAGCAGTTTTATTTAGTTTTACTTTTGCTCCCATAGAACTTTACAAATCACAAAACAGGCGTCAGGGGTAACTATGACTGCCCAGCAATTCCTATGCTACCAATAACAACTAGATTGCAACACATTTGACAAGCGGTTTTAACGAAGAACAAACGAGTATCACCTTCCCCTCCTTCTTATTAGGAATTTTAAAATACTTTCTTGCCTGCAGCACACTGCTCGAGATTTATACTATAGCAAACTAATCCCACCACCAATGTAGAAAATTTAAGATTATGCGTGTGCACCTACCAGCTGGTACGTTTCTGAGAAATGCTGAATTCTCATACACAAGTGCGACAAGTGTGTGTGTGTGTTGTGTGTGTGTGTGTGTGTGTGTGTGAGAGAGAGTACTGTGACAGATGGTAAGAGTGACAGATGGTAAGACGGGAAGAAATATATATTATATATATGACTAAGTGCCAAAAGGTGGGTCTGCAATGGGTGACTTGGTTGTGCTGAGAATAAAAGATGTTTAAACAAATATTTTGTCATTAGTGAGGGGTGAATGTGTGTGAAAATGAAACAAGGATATAGTTGAAATAATAGCAGCAGAAATTTTGAAGCGGTGTGGGAAATATGTCCGTTAAAGTGTGATTTTACTGCTGAAATTCAACCACGAAAAGCGGACAGTGGCACAGAGCCCGTCTCTGTCGGCGTGGTTTGTTAAAGAAAACGAGGAAAAGTTATATTTTTCACATCTGTTATGTTCGCGAAAGACCGTTTTACAATATCCATGCATCAGAAAAACTTCCAACAAATTATGCTTTTGCAAAAAGCATATCGAACTTTATTTGATCGGACGTCATCTGTGTCGTAATACGAAACGCGAACTTTCGACAACAGACTGAAAACAACTCTGACCCTTGACATTAGCGGAAGTGACGTCATATGCACATCAGACTCGCGGTCAATCACTCAGCAGCTTTGAAAAGATTTAACCAAACAACTTTTGTTACAGTAACAAAATTTGCCGCTCCTCAAATATTGTCGTAAGATATGACGTCCGACTATCAAACAAGTTGTGAGCGAAAAACAAAACATTATAGGTTACACTTGTCAACAAACACGAAGGTACCACGTGACACTTCCCGGTCACATTTGATTTGAATGGCGTCGAAGGAATCTTCTGCTGCGAACATTTAAAAAGGTACGTCGCAATTGTTATCGTGAGGATGACGTCCGACCATTCTTGAAGTCGATCACAATTTTACACCGTTTATTTTATTAAATCAGCTAGTTAATAGTTATTTAGATGATCTTTTGTGTTCAGGTTAGAGCGCAGTAGGACGAAGTGTCGTGTTTACGCAACGGGTGAGATTTGCGGTGGCTGACGTTGTGCTAGTATCGCAATGAAGAATTATATTGCAGCATGAGCTCTTGCTGTAATTTGGACGTCCGATCACCATGTGGCGTAAAACTAACTTCCAGTTGCACAGAGCAGACATTTGTGAAATATGACAGTTGCCATCCCAACATTGCATAGCGCTTCGTTTGACAAGATCGACTTGTGAAATCGGGGACGGCCAGTAATAACATTTAAAAAAAAATAAAAAAAATATGAGGATTAAGTCCGTCGGACGTCAGGGTTACCCAAATTTGGTGCTGATGACATTTGACACCTTTTTGTTTAAGTTTGTACGGCTACTAAGAGCATGTATGGTTTAGTAAGTACTCCTAGACTTTTTATTTTGCTTGCTTTGGGTTTAGTTAGTTGATACTTTTAATTTATGATTATTCATGTATTTGATGTATACATTATGTTGGGCATAGGAATTTTTGTTGATGAATGGTTTCGTCATGGTTTGTTTGTGATTGTCTTATTATTTCAGACAATAACTGCTGACATGGACCAGGAGTAGGACAAAAATGCCCCTAGCTTATGAGTATGACCTTGTCACAACTCCTCATCAGTAGCAGCACTGTGCCTGAAGATGGAGAACCACACTTATCACACCTGTCTTTAAGAATGCCTACCATCAAAAAAAGTGCTGACCAATTTCCTTCACAATGTTGTCATCTTGCAAACTAGTTACCAAGATACTCCATATTAGTCAGCAGTAGCATACTGCACTAAGACCACATCATCATAGCTCCTGAACAACATGGCTTCAGATGTGGTGCTCATGAATGTGAAACCCAACTCCTTGGCCTAATCACTAAAAACAGTGAACTCACGCATGACCTTCAGGCAGGGAAACTGGTAGACCTTGTGGGCTGGACTTCTCCAAGGCCTGCTTCACAAGTTGTCCCATTATGGGATCACTGGTAACAAACACGTGGATCAAGAGCTTCCTGAGAGATCAACAAGCTGTCATGTTGATGGTATGAAGTCGAACTTTGTCCCATGGGACTCAGATTCCTATACAGCAGTGACCTAGCTGCCACAACAGCCTACCTCCAGACTGAGATTGTTTGAAGATGACACATCTGTCCACGTGCCCCATCCCACAGCTGAGATCAAGCAATACTCCAAAATGATCTATAAACAATTTCTGTATGGGTAATGAGAAAGCAGATGGAAACATGTGACTTCTACCCGGGACAGATTTGACACACGAGAGTTCTCCCCACCCTCCCAAAGCAGCTGAAAACTACTACATGCTCTCCCATGGCACAGATGTAAGTCAGTCAACATTAACTCACTTCTGTGTGTTTCACAATGACCTCAGGACGCCACACACGCGCGATACAATCAACATCACACACACAGCCAGCAGGACCTGGGTGGGAAGAACCTGAAGATAGCCCCAACCCTCACCTCTTAAATAAAAGGCAAGGCTACAAGAAGTTGTCACACACAGTCCGTAATATGCAAGCTCTATCTGGCACCCCAACAACTGATCAACCCGCCTAGAGTCTGTACAGCAAAAGGCAGCATGGTGGACACCACAGAGATGCGGCAGGGATATCCAGTGTCAACAACATGCTGACTGGCTGACTAGGCACATATCTCCAACATAGGTGCAGGAAAGCAAGACTGGTGAACTTTTATAACTTCCACCATCACATGGCTCCATAGCCCACTGACACCAAGTCGCACATACACAGTCGTGAACTATCCCAGATCACAGGAGCCCAGCATTCCCCAATTCCCTGTTCATACCAGTGCCTACTGTCAAGTGTCATACTGATACAGGAAATTCTTTTCCCAAACCAATCAAGATTGAAGACTCACCTGAGGATGGGCTGCTGTGCCACCTTGAGAACTTTTTGTCACGTCTTCCAAAATCAGTACCTTTCGAGTAGGCCATGCCCCCCAAATAAGTAGTGTTATGATGGCTAGGGCTAGGGCTGTGCCGGTCAGGGTTTACCCCCCGGCAGCAGGATTGACCTAGTTGGAGATGTGACAATGACATACACAAAATTCAATGTTGTTTCATGTTTGTTTGTAAGAGTTTTTCTTTTTCTTAGTGCTGTGCTGTTTGGTGCTTTCTCTTGGAAACATTGTGCCAACAAGGTGCGGTGAGTACTGTAGGAGGTGGTATGGTGTGTTAGACTTCTGTTAAATGTTGTTGTTTTGACTGAAAGTATGAGATAGCCATCGAAGTGCTTCAAACAGGGGACAATGCCTATAATAAAGCCAGTTGTGATGTAAGCCTATCAAAAGGAAGTTCGCATGTTGAGCAGTATGGATTAAGTACATAACTACTTACTAATTAGTGTATTTTTTTAAAATTTAAAGCTGAAGAGAAAGTTAATGTTGTACTGTCAAGTCTTATGACTGCGCAAGCTGATGTTCAACATTTTATGATCTCTGCAAGTAAAACAAAGCAACAATCATAAGTTGAATAGCACTGGTTTAAATATATGTGTTAATTATGTAGTTTGTGAAGAGAACACTGTAGAATCTTTCAATAATTATTGCACTGTCAAGTCACATTTATTACATGTCAACTGCTGTAATGCTGATGTCGACACTTGTGTTAGTTTTTGCATGCAAGAAAAGAAACACAAACCTCAAAACTGACTTTCAGTTGGTCTGTAACTACGCTAGAAGTCTGAAGGCAGAAGGATGAAACGTTGGTCAGAAGAAAAAGTAAAAAAAAGCGGATCAGGATCGACAAACAGACATCAATGTAAGAAGTCAGGCTCAATCAAATGAAAAGACTTAGAGACACCTAACTGTAAATTGGTTGACTAAAACATAAACCATCCATCATCTCACTTTCGCAACCCTGACATCGAAAATACCACTCATAAAGCTCCGCTCAAAAACTAATAAACGTCCCACGAAATATTACCATATAAACATCACAAAACCCCTAATCCTACTTTACTCCTTCATCATCCCCATCTCATCACACCCTTATTCACTCTGCTGAATCCTATCACACACATGTGGCCACTCCTCCTCAGCATCTACCCCGTCCCGCCGCTAGCACACCTCTCCTCCACCTACTAGTATGAGATCTAGAAAACATCTGCCCACGATCTAGAGAATAGTAGACACACAACCAGAACCCATAAACAGTACACCCACTGAGACACGGACACTCACGCCTCGCAATGGACTATCCACCGTCAAACTCACAGCAACCGCAAGACCACAGTAGTATCACACCATCGTGAGCGGCCATACCCTGCACAAACGATCCTACGACAGCAATATTCAACTCTAGAAAACACAGACCCACACACACAATGACTATGTCGCCGACACACTCAACAAAACTGCAAAATGAGACATCACCAACTCTCACTCAGCTTCGACCCTACGCCCCGAACACCGCCCCATACAGCAGTAACTCAACACCATAGCACCGAACACACTCCACGGCAAACAACCCCACTCCACAAAGGCAGATCACAGCCATCGACACACAGCGGCATTTCACTCCCTCTCATTCGATTATACTAGCATATGTTGTTATATCTGATTCACAGACACAACTCACCCTGTGTTTTCGCCGTTGTTCCTTATCTCTACAGGCAGGCGGCAGCCACATATAAACCCCATGCCTCCTGAGAGAACAATCATCATGCTGTGTCAGGATCCACCTCGTCAGAGTCTCACAACAACACACACACCCACACAACACCTGGTGTATCTGTATACAGTACACATACATGACACACTAATGGCATAGTGGCTTTCCTGACACATCATATGTATGACAGTCCCCATTTACATGGCGTTCGGCGACCAGTAAAACTCGAGCTAACATACGCTGCTGGTTTTGTCTGGGAAAGAAAATCAATGGGTATAATGCTCCTTTGGTCTCCCCCCATCCTTTTCTGTGTAAATGGTGTATATATATATATATAATATATATATTTATATATATATATATATATATATAATTCACTGCAAGTATAACTGAAAGCATGTACGTGAGCACACTTATGTGTGTGCGCATGTGTATGCATGTGATAATGAGGTTGCATAAACCAGCCTAGATGAAATTCAATACTAAACACTCATGGAACTGGAAGCCTTCAAACACAAAAGAAAAACTGCCAGTCTCAGCTCTTTGTATTTTGTTAGCGAACTGTGACAGGGCCTGCAGCTGGTCATCTCAGATTTCTGCTCAGCTAGAACCAGAAGATTAAAATAGCACGTAGGTAAGTAAACATGCTGCTTAACGTCCACAGAAACTGTAAGGCTTATTAGGGAGGGGGGGGGGGGGGTATGAGGTGGGGGGAGGAGGGAGATTATATACCTAGCGCTACATGTACACCGAATTACTCTGCCATAAAGCGGGGGCGCGATGCGAGCCCCATTTTAATGTTTCATAATTGTGAGGGACAAAGTCACCAAACAGTGTCCACAGACCACAACTTTTGAAGACAAAGGAGAGCCGAAGCGGATTCGAACCGAGGTCCCTCTGCTTACCAGCCTAACGCCTTACCGCTAGGCCAAACTGGCTCACAAAAAAATAGCAAAGATGAGCTGTCTGAGTGATCAGACCAAGGGACCATTACCAGTAGGAAAACCCAAAAGCATCATGGCAAAACAACAGAAGCCGCAGGAGGGGCCACTGCTCTGTCAAACCCCATCCACCCACACCCACAGCCCTCCCCCACCAGGGAAATGTTACCTGTCTAGTAGTGAATCAGACAAGTAGGGTAAGCCCCACTGTACAAAAGGGAAGCCAAGCATGCCTGATGCAGTCAGTGGGAGTGACTACTGTTGTGCCCCCCCCCCCCCCCATCACTCCCACAATATAATTATCTCTCTCAAGGTCAGCAAGTGCTGCAACTACTTGTACACCATACTCGGCCATCATTTATCATCCCATGGCCAAAGAATGATAGGAAGGGTAAGGTAAGTGGGCGGGGGGGGGGGGGGGGGGGGGGGAGGGGGGAGGGGGGAATGCAGCTGGAAAGAGAGGAGGTATACATACATCAGGCAGATCAGGTAGCCTACAACTACAAGCTCTACAACAGCAGTCACTGCCAAGTGCTGAGGTCGACAACATCTAGTATCTACACTAAATTACAGCACACTTCCGATCAGGTGATCTGACGACGTGTCCTACACACGGTGCTGAGCTGGGGGGGCGGGGTGGGGGGGGAGACAGACAGGCAGACAGGGAAAGTGTGAGAGAGAGAGAGAGAGAGAGATCAGGCAGATCAGGTAGCCTACAACTACAAGCTCTACAACAGCAGTCACTGCCAAGTGCTGAGGTCGACAACATCTAGTATCTACACTAAATTACAGCACACTTCCCAGCATAGGCCTGTACAGACAAAAGGTGCACCGAGGTTACCTGTGTCTGTACACTGGCTGCATACTTGTATGTACATCATTACATGTGTACACTGTTCAAATTGTGAGTGCACAAACGTGCCAGGGATACATGCATTTGGGCAACAGAATAAACGTCCAGCTCACCCAGCCTGGACAGGACAATTGTACTCTGATTATGATTGATAGTACAGGGTCATTTTCCAGGACTTTTCATTGCAGGTTGCTAGTGCTACCAGTCCCACTTATTTAAATTAAATCAGATGCAACAGGTATTCTCCCCACACACCCCACCCCCTCTCTCTCTCTCACACACACACACACACACACACACACACACACACACACACAGTGGCAGTTTACAGAGTCCAGAACCACAAAATTATCTCTCTCAAAATCACAATTAACGGAATTAAATTTTAGGTCAAAGTGCAGAAAAACAACAAGAAGCAAGTAGTTAATTGCTGAGGTGTTATATTTAGATCTGGAAGACACTAAAGTTAAACAGAGTAAATCTGACTTAAGTCATGAAAAGCAAATGTATACTGCATGTTACTGATGAGCTACATGTATTACATTTACAACCAAGCAAGCTAAAACCAGGTCAAACAAGAACTTAATAAATAAATTGCAACTTTACCTTTCTGACACTGAGTAGATAAATCTATAATAAACTAATAAAGCAATTAAAATATATAAAGTGAAGATTAAAAATGATTGCTTTGAGTTCGACAGAGTCTGGATAAATGCCAATATGAAAGTGTGAAGAGTCGGGGAAAAACATCAATTATCTCCTTAGCTGTTAGCAGAATAACTGCCAAAATCAAAAATAGCATTCTAAATTAAATTCCTGATCTATTCCATGTGTTTAGCAAATGCAAACAGTTTGAACTTGACCAGGTAAGAACTTCCTGAGAAACAAAACCTTGTAACAGGAAGAAGACCAGGCAGCTCAAACCAGCACTGTATCAGTCTGATCAGATACTTCTGTGCACGTCAGTTAACATGAAGATCACTCAAAGAGTCAAACGGTGTACATTTAATTGCAGAATCAGTCTTAATAGCTTTTTATTTATATATTATTACACTTACATTATGCCCTTGTCGCAATCTATAAAAAACAGATAATTTAAGCTTTCTCCCTTGATTCTCTGTCATCTGTTGGGTTTTGAATTTGATAGCGTGTTTCACATAACAGAATCCTTACTGCAATTTATCTCAGATACATTATACTGATGGATGCTACTAAAAACACATAACAGAGTTGGCAGGGCTGCCAATTACCAGAGTAATGAAAAACTAAGGGAAAAGGCATGTCATGAAACCTAGTATTACTGTCATAATGAGCCATCACATAGTCTTTATAGGTCTGAAAGGAGTGAAAGTGTACTTGTTTACAACCAAAAGTGGCGCTGTCTGAGTTTCTCAAAGAACTGAACCCAAAA
>JABMCL010003077.1:20000-30000 GCA_018857735.1 Alviniconcha marisindica
ATTTTTTTTTTTTTATCAGTGTCTAAAGTGACGTAAAACGATCAAAATACCACTGAAAAACAGAAAACAGTAAGGCCATAAAGATCGGAAGACTTCAGGATAAAAAATATCGTAGACTCGGACCGATTGGCAGCATGAAAAAACACACGCTACTATGCTTTTGAAACCACGAAATAATTATGTTGTGGAGAGAGATTTTAGTAGATCTTCTCTCCTGTCCTCTCCAGCCTAAAAAAGAAACAGCTATTATTATTATGTTTACTGCTTTTCCAAGTGAGTAAGAGCATGTGTCATCGGGGGAGATCACTGGTGAACATTTTCAGTCTCTAGAATATTTGGTGCGAAAGTAATAATAATAATAATGTACATTTATCATGCGCTCATCAACGCCCTGAGCGCTCACATGATACATATTAACCTAAATATGATATTCTATACACATGCAGAGCTAGTTCTACCAAAACAATTTACATAAAGTATTATTAAAAAAAAAACAAACAAAAACGCACTACACACACACACACACACACACACACCACACACACACCAACACACAACACACACACACACACACACACACACACACACACACACACACACACACACACACACACACACACACACACACACACACACACACACACACACACACACACACACACACACACACACACACACACACACACACACACACACACACACACACACACACACACTGACTGTAGCAGAAACTGGGTACTGATATTAGTTAGGATGGAAATACTGTGAGAAGAGGAAGGTTTTCAGTTTGGTTTTAAAAGATGACAGGGTTGAGCAGTGTCTAAGGTATTGTGGGAGTGAATTCCAAATGTGGGGTCCGAAGCAAGAGAAGGCGCGGAAGCCATGAGTCTTGCGTTTGTACTGTTGGATTTCCAGCATGCGGGTGTCAGAAGAAGAGCGTAGTGTACGAGATGGAGTGTAGACATGCAGCAGTTCAGAGAGGTAAGCCGGACCAGAACCATTTATAGCACTGAAACACTTACAAGCGACTTTATATTTAATACGTTCTGAAATGGAAAGCCAGTGCAGTTTTTCCAGGAGAGGTGTTGAGTGTTGGTGATGGGGTGCCAAGAGAACAAGTCTTGCAGCAAAGTTCTGAATTTTCTGGAGAGGTTGGATGACAGAATTAGGTGTACCCATGAGGAGACAGTTGCAGTAGTCCCCTAGTGTGGCCCTACTTTCTGTAATTCAGTGGTTGCACAGCTTAGCGCACTAAATTCATAATAAACAAATGCCACAACTAGTGGCATACAGCGGCAATACTCTGAGTTGTTTCATGTAATTACAGTTTGCTTACAGGAAAAACAGGAGTACTGATGATGCGGTTTTATACAGTTTAGAAAATATATATTCGCATTTAGAAAAAACAGGAAGTACTGTAAGAATTATGTTCTTCGATTTTTCCAGTGCCTTTAACACAATACAGCCACATTTACTTGTTCAAAAACTTTTAAACATGAAATTACCGTCATCCGTTATTTCATGGATCTTTGACTATCTTACAAATAGACTTCCGTATGTAAGGCTAAATGGACTACTGTCATCTGCTATTAGAACAAACACTGGTGCACCTCAAGGTACAGGTTTTAGCACTCTTTTTGTTTGCGATGTATACAGCTGACTGTAGAAGCACTGATGAGTCATGTCCTGTAGTAAAATTTGCAGATGATACAGTACTGGTTGGAAAAATTAGTAATGATGAAGATGCAATATATCACAAGCAGATTGAAAACTTTGTGAATTGGTGTGATAAAAATTACTTGTATTTGAATGTTTCCAAAACGAAAGAGATGTGCATTGATTTTAGGAAGAATCAAAGATGCCCCAAACTAGTCTACATTAAAGGAGAAGCAATAGAGAGTAGATACATATATATAAGTACTTAGGTGTGGTTTTTGATTAGTAAATTGAACTGGAAAGTAAACATCAACTCTGTGCTGAAAAAAGTGAACTCGAGAATGTATTGTATGAGAAAGCTGAGATCATTTGGAGTAAATTCAGATATGCTAGTAATTTTTTATAATGCTGTAATATTTAGTATTGTTATGTTTGGTTCTGTCTGTTAGGGTGGGAATATTTCAAAATAAGATAGAAGGAGGTTGGAAAAGATTGTAAAAAAAGCAGGTCATGTTGTGGGAAAGCCACTGGACAGTTTGAAGACTTTACACAAAAAGAGACTGTACAGAAAAGTAATTCAAATATTAAACCACCCTACACATCCAATGAGACACTACTTTGATAGCAGACGTAGCAACAGGAGTGGAAGATTTTTACTTCCGAGAACAAATACAAACCGTTATAAAGCCTCGTTTTTACACTCGGCTCTGTCAGTTTTTAATGAAAATTATACCAGTCATTAACTGAGGGTGCGCATGTTAAGACGTCTGTTTCTAACGGAGGGTTGGGGATGTGTGAACCTAATGATTTTTCTCAGTTTAATTTGAGAGTTTTTACGTTTTGGTTTGACATAGAGAAAGCATTATTCCCGGTAAATAGACCACTCCACAACGCACCGCTTCCAGCCGTAAGCTCCGCCCCTCTGGCAAGCGACCCGAAAAGATGGCTGCAGCTGAACCCAAAAGTACTCTCGATCTCTTGCCGCTGAGAGACCTGTCGCTGTTGTGTTTTGGTCAAAGCCCGCCTATTTTAAAATAGACGGGCTTTGGTTTTGGTGAGAGAAAACTCACCCAAAGGTCAAAGAGGTCTTTTGAGACACAGGACCCTGTGTTGATAATATAAATGGTCTGCAGTTAGTCTTATCATGCCCTCCTTGGTCAGATGGGAAATAAAAAGGGAAGGGACAGTTTACATCCCAGGGAGGGTGAAATGGGTTCCAGCTTGCCAAAGCAATTAGTAACCCAAACAGACACTTCCAGCCTCTCTCCTGCAGTGGTCCAGGTTTTGTCAAGACCAAAGCCCAGATGGTCAAGACCTCTGACAGTTGGGAGTGCCAGATTACACCCCCAGATTACACCCCCCTCTTCACAGAACAGTTAGAAACTAGCGAACTCCAACTCCGGCCTAGTAGTGGAGAGAAGCAGCGAAACAAGAGGGGATGGTAGACGGCAGTGTTACTTCTATATCTGTGACAGTGTAGAGGGATTGGGGTTAATTGTGTGTGTGTTAAGCCACAGGGATTGGGGTTAATTTTTGTGTTGCTTCTGTTATGTGCAGATTTCTTCATGTGTTAGTTTAGTAGAATTAATGAAATTTAATTAATGCTGAACAGAAACTTAGACTAACTATGACATATCATTTTCTACAAGTTACTCCAGACCTGCAAGAGAAATATATCATTGAAAGCACCATGCCTTTGATAAGTGATACAGTAAAACGTTTGGCCGCCGCTCGGTCATTTATTATACATGCTGTTTATATTTACTTAGAAACTGGGACTGAACTTGTGACATATTATTATCATTGTGAGCACACTTAACGTTGGATACTTTTCCCTGTGGAATGTCACTGTCAAGTTGGATTTAACTGTATAACAAGCGTCAGAACAGGTAGGATATTTCACTGATTTAGCCGGCTTGCCCCACAGTACAGTGTGTGTGTGTGTGTGTGTGTGTGTGTGTGTGTGTGTGTGTGTGTGTGTGTGTGTGTGTGTGTGTGTGTGTGTGTGTGTGTGTGTGTGTGTGTGTGTGTGTGTGTGTGTGTGTGTGTGTGGTTTTGCGTGTGTGTGTGTGTGTGTGTGTGTGTGTGTGTGTGTGTGTGTGTGTGTGTGTGTGTGTGTGTGTGTGTGTGTGTGTGTGTGTGTGTGTGTGTGTGTGTGTGTGTGTGTGTGTGTGTGTGTGTGTCAGTGTGTGTGTGTGTGTGTGTCCCTGGGTTTCAGTATGGTTGTGTGTCTGTAAGCGCTCTGTCTGTCTGCCTGTCTGTCTGTCTGTCTCTGTTTCACAGTATGCCAGTCGATCGATGTATGGCAGTATGTCTGCCTGTCACAATTTATGCAGCAGTTATTGGTAGTCTGCATGAGCATGCCTACACATTTTGGTTTTGGTTTTACTAGAGCCATGTAGAGAATTATTCACAGAATTAAAAGCACTTTATTTTCAGCCAAAACTCTCATTACTGCTTAGTTCCTCAATATAATATATTCAGTGTAACGAGCATCTACACTGTGAGTAGTATGCCATCAGTTATATACCACTGAAAACCTCCTCTGAATTTTAAGATTTTTACCGTAGTGCGTGCACGCATGCCCCCCCCCCCCACACACACACACACTATTATTAAACCGATAATGCAATGTTCCAAGCGGTGAATGAACAATATTTCGGCCGTTATACGGCACGTATTTTGTGTTTAGCTATGTAGTCCTACACTAATAATTATTCTTCCACCACATGCACACAATCATTGACTTTGACAGCTTACAAAAGAGAAAACCGAACGCATGCATAAATTAACTGGATCATACGTTTTGTACTAAGGCTGACATATCTTGGAACACACGTAGTAGTTCTTTGTTATCACGCTCGGCTTTAGTTGACCATGGGGTCGACCACAGCCTTGATCCAAGCTTTACAAGCTTTCAGCCTTGTTTTTGGCATCGGAAGCGGCTAGAATGTGACACCTGCACATTTGTCAGGGTATCGTTCGTCTGACTTACACTGGCCATAGCAACAATTCCGTTTTCCTGGTTTCTTCCTGCCATGTCGAACACTGCCAACTGACCACTTGCAGTGTCTGGCACGAAAGCTTGCCAGGCCATTTCAGGCCTTGTCAAAACACGTGGGCACCTCATTATGCTGCGGCACGCGATTGGCTGAAATCTAAGGCTGTGTCTGCTTTGACTGACAGGAGTGGAGTCGTCTATTTTGGCCGGTTTGCTATAAATAAGTATTAGTGTATGCAGATTGAGAGAAAGGGGGCGTATGATGTCAAGAGTGTGCATGTGCGTGTGGTTCATGATTTGAGATATGTTCTTCCGTTGTGCGATCGAACGACAGCTTTAATTTCCCACTGGGATTAATAAAGTATATTGTTATTGTTATGTAATGAATGTCAGTGTCAGTGGACGTTGACAGGGCGACGCTCGGCCAGCACTGAAGGGCCCGTCAGTGGTGCCAAGCCAGTCACTGAGTCTATTGGAGTGTGAAACCGAAACTGAAAGCGGCGCACTTCACTGTAAAGCAGAACGTCTTCAGAGAAACGGCGGAAACTGACGATGCCGACTGACGTCACGCTCATGTCGTGGCAGTCAGTCTAGCCTCAGTCTGCCAGCTCGGTCCACAAGCGTTGCAACTCAGTGATAAACTTTGTAGCGGCACGGCAGAGTTCGTCAGTGAAGACCCAGGCCATAGTTGTGGATTGCCACAACAGCGGCGACTCATAAAGACTACTCCTCTACTTCTGTGAACTTGACAACAACAAGCTTGGGTGAGTGTAGGGAGTTTTGCGTCAGGGTTTTTTGTCGTTTTATCAGTGTGTCAGTGCAGGCGTTACCTCAGTCAGGGGGTTACCATGACACTCCGGGGCTCAAAATAACACTGAGCCAGACAAAAGTACACAGACCTAAAAATAGAGGGTTGCGTAACCATATCTTTCGAGACTCGCGCATCTGTTGCGCAGTCTACTCATCTAGATCCGTTATCCAGCAAACTGAAACTACAGTTGACTGACTGAGCCGCAACGGCGACGCTCGGAACGCAAGTCAGTCAGTGCCGGAAACAGATGTTAACTGTTTGCCAGCTGTTACTGGGTCCTTTTCTGAGTCAGTAATGCCGGCCGCAGTTACTGAAAAAAAATGTCATTCTCCAAAGACCTCTGTGGCGGCCGTGCTGGCGGGAACATTATTTTCATCTTCGTCATCTCTTGTCAGTCATTAGGCCTAACATCGGTTTTGCGTCTAATCATAAGTGTCGGTCAGTCGCCGGAGCGAGTAATAATCCTACCCAAAGACTCCACGGCACTGGTTTACGACATCCTTCCTTCAACCCCACTGCCGTATTTAGTTACGCCATATAGGGTCCAGAAAACTGTCCGCTAGAAAACTGTCCGCTAAGTCCCATAGTTCAGGAGCTGTGTGAGAGTCGAGGTGGCCGTCCGTCCTAACGAGCCTTCTGGTTTCCGTGGACGTAAAGAATTATTGAACCGTGCTTCGGCATTGGTCACAACTTGTCCCTCATATGTCAACTGACATCTGAGGACATTAAGCATCACTTCATCATCATCCGCTAAGTTGGAGCAGTTTTTTGTTGGTGCTCCGACAGTAGTAAGTTTGTCACAAACAACTCAAATTATTTCAGATGTTTGCTTTGTAACTGACCATGTTGCTTACGCCAGCTGAAATAAAACCAAAATCGCTTGACTGATCGAGACAGGACTCTTTTTTTTCTCCCAGTTTACCCGGGGTGGATGCGCCTCATGTTTACATGCGTGCATGTGCGCAAGGTTGCTCAGTCTAGTCTTATCAGTACCCGAACCTTTCGGAGGGCGCTGCATGACCGCGTCAGTGGACAGCTACGCGGAGATAAAGAGTGCCCCAACAGTGGCGTAACCAATTCTGGTCGCAGAGTTTGGAGCGGAAGGTGCCGGAAAGCGATGCTCGGAGTGTGAGACCTACCCACACTGACCGTCCGAACTGACACTCCGAGCTCAGGAGCTATGTGAGAGTCGAGGTGGCCGTCCTGGGCTTTCCGTCCTAACGAGCCTTATGGTTTCCGTGGACGTAAAGCAATACTGAACCATGCTCACGCATTGGTCACAGCTTGTCCCTAATATGTCAACCGACATCCGAGGACATTAAGCAACACAACAACAGCACCGCTTTTCGGGGGAAGCATGACTGACGTACCCTCATTCAGAGACGTACGTCGCAGCACGACCAGACTGAATTACTGAGTGGTCGGGCAAAACTGATGTCTGCAACTGGATCAGTGGAGGGGGAAGGGAAGGGGGAGAGAGGAAGGGCCGGAAGCGGGGGGTCCGCGGCAACAAAAGTGAGACTGCATGAGTGCATGTACACCGCTTGCATTGTCACAAGGTCTTCTTTCGGCTTCTTCTTCTTCTCTCTCTCTCTCTCTCTCTGTCTCTCTCCGGTTTCTTTCATAACTCTCTCTCTCTCTCTCTCTCTCTCTCTCTCTCTCTCTCTCTCTCTCTCTCTCTCTCTCTCTCTCTCTCTCTCTCATCCTTCTTTTCAGTGCCATCTTTCTTTCTTTCCAGCTTTTCTTTCATAATTCTCTCTCTCTCTCATCCTTCTTTTGCGTTCTTTCTTTCTTTCCGGCTTTTCTTTCATAATTCTCTCTTCTTCTTCTTTCATTTCTTTTTTGTTTGTTTCTTCTTTACTTCTTTTATGCCTTCTTTTTTTCTTTTGTCTTTTTCTGAGCAAATTTTCCGTGCCCGAAAGCATGTGACATCCCTGTTGTTGATCAACACAACTGAATCACCAGAACCCCAGCAGTCTACTGACTACTCCAGGAAACGATGAAACATTTCATCATAAGTCTTCCCCAGCATTGGTTTTACCAGTTGTAGCAGGTTAAAACATTCGTTTGGACATTATACTTTGTTGTCTAAGGAGAGAAACATTTCAGCACTGACGGTGACCGCAGCGTTTAGAACTGCACGCTGGACTGTGTAAGTGGGGCGTCTGGGTTATCTTGTAAATAAAAAAAATAAAAAAAAGGATGTCTGTTTATCTGTCTGTCAACGCCGTGAATGATTGGGCACCACAGTGTTGACTTGCACACAAAAAAGCACAGTTCAGTTCAAGATGGTATTTATGCACTTGAAAACCCCCACAGTTCAGTTCAAGATGGTATCTATGCGCTTGAAAAAACCCATGCATGCACTCTACCCAATCTCTCAGAAGTTTACCCAGTGTCGCCTTTGAAGTGGTTCCATTGTTTATCTGATTGACGATGGCCCTCTCTCATCCTTTCGAGGAAGATTGCCTTGCAAAAGCACATAAAAGCAGTAACAAAACCTGCTGAAATGAAACTGGGTGTGAAGATTCCTTGGAACTGTGCTGGCCCAAGTGGGCATTTTGCTCAGTCGTAAATACATATTTACATTAGAGCTTAGTCATTTGGGCCCATCACATTATGATTATCTTCAGATGTACCAAGCAGATTCAGGAAAACAAGAACAAGAACATTTATTTGTTAAAATATCCACTGGGTTCTCTCTCTCTCTCTCTCTCTGACACACACACACACACACACACACACACACACACACAGAGCAGAGACACTGAATATTTATTTATAAATATCATTCCCAGTTTGCAAATATAGGCTTTGCCTGTATATTTGTTGTGCATATATAATATATATTATCAGTGAAGAAAAAATCACCATGTTCCTTAATTCTTGATGCTGCTGATGTTGTTCAGGAGTTGTGATCTTATTTGTTCATATTTAGTCCATTAATTTCATAGTGGAGAGTGTTTGAAAAAGAAAAAAAGAAAAAGGGAAAAAAGAAGTTTAATTTCATTAAAGGTAGTACGTCATACTTATTGCTCTCTTAAGTATCTTACTTTTTCAGTCATCTAATTATGTACGTGCACTTATTCTTATTTTACACATATAGCTTTTTCCATGGTCAATTTAAGTGCTGGTGAATTGAGATTTGGTTGTAAAATAGACATTGATTATGTAGCCTACTATAAATTGAATAATGAAAAGCATCATAGATTTTTCTTATTCATCCAGATCAACACACAAGGGAGTTAATTAGCGCTCAAAATACGTAACGCAAATACAACAACAAAGACCTAAGTCGCCTACGGTAACTCTCACCTAGCATGCGTGTAAATACAAGGTACATTAAATCCACTGGAGGTACTTCCTCAGTTGTGTTGATTCTGCATGAGCACTCAAGGTCTCATCATGTTTCAGATTTGTTCGGCCAATGTTGTACATATTGGATTTTTTCCCAGGGAGAATTATCTTTATTTTTTATTGATTGGTGGTTCCAGAAACGATGTGTAGATGCGAGATCGAGGCCGTGTCAGTGGCAGTGTCTAGCTGTGATGATCCAGTTGCATAGCTGTGAGAAGTAAATAAAAGGCCGGAGGTCACAAGGGATGGTAACTCTAACAGTGCTTGAACGGGAATTCCCCGTCGCAATTTTTTTTTTTTTTGTTGACGTCGTACAGCCAGACCGTCGCCAGTACTTCTTCGGCGTTCCAGGATTGTTCTCAGACGTCTAGCCTGAGGGTATTGGTGGATTTTTGTCTGTAGCAAGTGCTGTTTGGAGCCCCAGAGCTCAAAGCAAGCGTACGTGGCTCCTTTGTGGGTTTGTTTCACGCTGACATTCACAGACTTGTGTGACGAACCAAGCACGCAGTCGGTGGCAGTAGCCAGTCCAGAGATACTACAGCAAGTGTAGTGTAGTGTCTCTGGCCAGTCTGGACACCTGACCCTGTGACCTCTGACCTGAAAGTTATTTTGGGCCGTAAGCAGACCCTGCCTAGCACAGAGACAACCATGGCTGCTGCTTCGATTGTACGTGCATAGAACTGATATATTACGATGAACATCCAGTAATACTTTTTTTTAGTTTTTTTAGTACCCAGCTCTCAAGTCACATACTAACCTAGCTCTTGGTGATTTTGTTTGTTTGAATGCTACCAGTCGGCCTTTTTCTTATTTTGTTGTTGTTGTTGTTGTTGTGTGTGTGTGTGTGTGTGTGTGTTGTGTGTGTGTGTGTGTGTGTGCGTGCGTGCGTGTTGAACTTTCTTTGAAGTTGAGCTCCATGTCTGTCCCCAGGGCCAGAATGCCATGATGATGAAATGTTGCTTTACGTCCACAGAAACCGTAGGTTTATTAGGGACGGGAGCTCAGGACATCCACCTCGACTTTCACGCAGCTCCTGACCTCTGACCAGGATGCCAGGCTACATCAATGACTTTGTACAGGACCCAGAGGAGCGGTTCCTGTGCAACATATGCACGGACGTGATGCACAATCCCGTGGAGACTGGGTGTGGACACAACTACTGTGGAGACTGTCTG
>JABMCL010003077.1:37500-45000 GCA_018857735.1 Alviniconcha marisindica
CTCCCTGATTCCATGTCTGTCTCTGCCTGTCTGTCTGTCTTTGTCTCCCTGTCTCTGTATCTGGCTCTACCTGTCCGTCTTTGTCTCTGTCTCTAATTCTGTCTTTGTCTCTCTGTCTCTGTATCTGTCTTCGCCTCCCTGCCTTTGCACTTTCTTCCACTAGTCTCCCTCCGCCCCACTGTCACTCTCATATACTTGCTAATACTGAGCATAATCACCCCCCCCCCCCCCCTCAACACACACACACACATACACACATGTCTACTGTACACACGCATGCACGCACGCACGCACGCACACACACACATGCCCACTGTCGCTGATACATGCACGCATGCATGCACACACACACACACACACACACACACACACACACACACACACACACACACACACACACACACACACACACACACACACACACTGCACAGACTTTTAGAAGAAGGAAAAAAATGCCACTACTCAGACTTTCGGGATGTTCTTCTTGTTTCAGCGCCACCTCACATGAGCGTTCTGAACAAAACCTGTCCCACGACTGGCAAGTCCTGCACAGATGACTCGGGCCTGAGGATGAGCTGTGACCTTTTGAACCATACGTGCTGTGAGTGTCTCCACGATGTGCGATGAAACGTCGTTTATTCATTAGACTCGTTCCGTGCTTCAGTCTTCATCCATCTCAAGTCTCTAAGCTGTCGAAATTAAGCTTTGTATAGTCATAATGCTTGTGTGTGGGGGTGCCTCTGTGTGTGTGTATGTGTGTGTGTGTGTGTGTGTGTGTGTGTGTGTGTGTGTGTGTGTGTGTGTGTGTGTGTGTGTGTGTGTGGTGTGTGTGTGTGTGTGTGTGTGTGTGTGTGTGTGTGTGTGTGTGTGTGAGTGTGTGTGTGCATGCACGCATGCTTAGAATAGTCTCTGTGGACAAGATTTTGCACTTTACAATTTATACAAAAATGATTATTATTACTGCCCAGCTGTTTCCTGTACATCCTGTTTCCTGTACATTTGTTACACTTGTGCACACAACAGTTGTCTTAGAGATGTTTGTTCACTGCATGTGTTTAACACCAGTTGTCCCTGGAGATGTTTGTTCATTGCACGTGTTTAACCCCAGTTGTCCCTGGAGATGTTTGTTCATTGCATGTGTTTAACACCAGTTGTCCCTGGAGATGTTTGTTCATTGCACGTGTTTAACACCAGTTGTCCCTGGAGATGTTTGTTCGTTATACATGTTTTTAACCCCAGTTGTCCCTGGAGATGTTTGTTCATTGCGCGTGTTTAACACCAGTTGTCCCTGGAGATGTTTGTTCATTGCACGTGTTTAACCCCAGTTGTCCCTGGAGATGTTTGTTCATTGCACATGTTTAACACCAGTTTTTCCTGGAGATGTTTGTTCGTTATGCATGTTTAACACCAGTTGTCTTAGATGATGTTTGCTCATTACTTGTGTTTAACACTGATTGTCCCCAGAGATGTACATGGTATTCATTACATTTGTTTTATACCTAGCTGTTTCCAGAGAAGCACTTGCTGTGACCAAGATCCTGGGGGTGGGGGGGGGGGGGGGGGGGGGGGGGGGGGGGCACAGGGAAAGCTGCAAGAACTCTTATTAACATTTTCATACCTTTGACAAACAAGAATGATGATGATGATGATGATATACAAATTATTTAGTAAGAACAAGAATAATGATAATAACAACAGTGATATTCGGCTGAAGTAAATAGATAAAAACATGAACAAACTGAAGGCACAGTATGGGTGAAAGAATTGAAGTGATGAATCCATTTGTTGGCGACAGTGTTACAGCCTGACGAGATATGCAGGGGAGAGAACAAAGACCTGTGTGTGAGTGATGCCACCTGTGACCAGAAGAGCCAGCGCTGCACATGCAACGAAGGATTCAGTGAGCTGGGCCATGTCTGTGGTAAGTATTTATGGACCATTCCCAGGGAATATTCATGAAGCGAGGTCACCAAGGTGGCTAAGATCAAAAGTGAGGCTTGATTGTGCAGACAACAAGTACTTCGAATGAAACTATAAAACTGAGGTCCCCTGTGTGTATACACATGCAAAAGAATCACCTGCGCATGTTAAAGATTCTGTAGTTCTCATCGGAGTTCGGTGGGTTATGCAAACAATAGAGTAAGCCATCACCAAAAGAGTCATCAAAATGTTGAAGTTAGACACTGTCAAGTCAAGTCAATAAAAAACCTTTAATCATCCCTGACAGGCAGTTCATCTTAACTAATATAAGGCTCATTCATTTAAAAACATGTAAAGGAATGCCAAAACATTTGCATTTACAACAACATGGACAAGTTATGCTGCACAAAAATCTATAATACAAATATAAAATCACATAAATTATAAATGGATGCGCAATCATGTCACATCAGTACACACAACACACACACACACACACACACACACACACACACACACACACACACACACACACACACACACACACACACACACACACACACACACACACTCACACACACACACACACACACACACACACACACACACACCAAACACACACACACACACACACACACAACACCACACACACACACACACACACACACACCACACACACACACACACACACACACACACACACACACACCACACACACCACACACACACACACACACACACACACACACACCACACACACACACACACACACACACACACAACACACACACACACAACACACAACACACACACACACACACACACACACACACACACACACACACACCACACACACACACACACACACACACACACACACACACACACACACACACACACACACACACACACACACAAACACACACACACACACACACACCACACAACACACACACACACACACACAACCACACACACACACACACCAAAACACACACACAGCACACACACACACACCACACACATACACACACACACGCACATGCACGCACACACGCATGCATGCATGCACGCACGCACGCATGCACATGGGTGGAATTCGTATGAGGAATAGACTGTTGCAACAATTACTTACTTACTTACATATGTGTGCTATTTCCTGAAAAGAAGGGCGGAACTGGTAGGAGGAATAGACTGTTGCAACAGTCACTTACACGTGCATGTTTACAGAAAAGAAGGGTTGGACTGGTAGGAGGAATAGACTGTTGCAACAGTCACTTACACGTGCATGTTTACAGAAAAGAAGGGTGGAACTGGTAGGCGGAATAGACTGTTGCAACAGTCACTTACACGTGCATGTTTACAGAAAAGAAGGGTGGAACTGGTAGGCGGAATAGACTGTTGCAACAGTCACTTACACGTGCATGTTTACAGAAAAGAAGGGTGGAACTGGTAGGCGGAATAGACTGTTGCAACAGTCACTTACACGTGCATGTTTACAGAAAAGAAGGGCAGAATTGGTACGAGGAATAGACTGTTGCAACAGTTA
This sequence comes from Alviniconcha marisindica, assembly GCA_018857735.1. Taxonomy (NCBI): domain Eukaryota; kingdom Metazoa; phylum Mollusca; class Gastropoda; family Provannidae; genus Alviniconcha; species Alviniconcha marisindica. The sequence goes on from JABMCL010003077.1 coordinate 40,970, forward strand.
CTTACTTATTTACTTACTTATGTGTGCATATTTCCTGAAAAGAAGGGTGGAACTGGTAGGAGGAATAGACTGTTGCAACAGTTATTTACATGTAAATGTTAGTTACAGGAATAGACTGTTACTGTTTGCTGAGCAGCTTTGACATCCAACCAGAACATCACCCGTAGGCTAAATATCATGATGATGGTAATGATGATTGCTTTTATATAGCGCTATTCTCCGCTCTCAAGCAGACTTACTGCACTCGCATGTGTTTCAACATGAGTGACTAGCTTTTTATAGTGTGTTTTTGAATATCCACCGAAGTGGTGTACTTACAGCGCTGGCATGCAGAAAGCTCAAACTGAAATGGCTGCCATGTTTGGCTGAGGAGCTAAAGTAGAGGAACAGAGCAAAAAACTGGTGGGTTCTGAACGTAACAAAACCTTCCAGGTAAATAACTGATGATGATGAGGGACGTAAGCTGCAATCCAGTGAGGCAAACTATACTTCCCTGTGAATGCTGGAATCAGTCTCGCATCATTTTGCATTCCACCAGCCTTCTTCCTTTTTTGCCTGCTTCTTCCTCCTTTTCTTCCTTCTTCCTCCCTTCTTCCTCCTCCTTTGTCTCCTTCCTTCCACTCCTTCCTTCTTCATCTTCTTCCTTCTTCTTCCTCTTCCTTCTTCCTCCTCCTGCTGCCTCCTCCTCCTTCCTTCCTCCTCCTCCTTTGTCTCCTTCCTTCCGCTCCTTCCTTCTTCATCTTCTTCTTCCTCTTCCTTCTTCCTCCTCCTCCTTCTTTCCTCCTCCTTCCTTCTTTCTCCTCCTCCTCTTCCTGTCAGTGTTCTTTCTTCTCCTCATTACCTTATTAGCAGGAGCGGTATTGTGGTCCTGATGACGATGATCATGTTAGTGGTTGTTAAGTGTGATGATGATGATGATGATGATGGGAGGAGGATAGTTGCGACGTTAGAAGCACGTCGCAAGCAGCTGCAGCATAACAGTTTGACTGAGGCAGTGAAAACTTGATTGCAGCTTTGAAACGAGGCGACTTCTGTTCTGGCGGCAATGAGCATCTGTGTTGGACGGGCGAATACTGCGACATCTATGATACTCAGCAGTGTCAGTGTCTCGATCACTATCACCCAAGTGGAGACTTTTGCCGTAAGTATCAATCGACCGCTTTGACATCTGGGGCTGGTTAACTGCATGACCAGTTTCAGCATCTGTCCGCTATCCGACTTTAAGGTCTGTCACACCTGGTCTGTTAATAATAATAATAATAGTAGATCACTTTTGTATGATGCTGTTCTCTGATGTACACAAACTCACTGTGCTTTACAACATTCTCCAACATTTTCTAAGTTAAGTGAGGGGGGGAAAAAATTGAAGGAAACATGATCACAAAAGTAAGACACATATATATGAGTTGTAGTTACTTTGCTCGTTCTTGTGGACATGAATGAACTAAGCATTCGCTCGTTTCGTTATTCATGTTACATGCATGCCAACAGCACCTTGCACGACATACTTAGGTCGTATATATCCTGTTGAGATTTTCAAGCTTAGGAGTTGTGTGAAAGTCGAGGTGGACGTCCTGGGCCACCGTCCCTGCTAAGCTGGCGGTTTCTGTGGACGTAAAGCAACACTTCAACATCATCTGCATTGAGATTTTAAGGGAGGGTGTGTGTGGGGAAATGGGTTAGCCCACAAGAATGCAGTCAAAGGACGCAATGTATTTCAGTGCTAAAGGCAGAGGTAACTGGTGTGGACTGCACCACAGTCACGCCCTGCGTGGAACGCGCCAGGTGTGACAGAGATACTGGCCGGTGCCTGTGTGACGAGGACTACAGCGTTCGCTGGGATGGACTCTGTGGTGAGTGCTTGATGCTGGGCATTTTGTCCTTGTTTTGTTAGTGTGGCTCAGCCTAAACCCTGAGGTGCACCCAGCGCTGGGTGAGATGTTAGCGTGTGCATCCATTTCCCTTGACCTGAACGCACTGTCATATATACATATTAGTGCAGTGTCACCCACCACTCTGGCAATGGCACTCCCAACTTTGGAGATTTCAGTAACGAGCCTATTTTGTGATGAAGATTACTACAACTGATAATGATCCTGACATGGGACTCTTAACACAACAAGCATTTTGCCTCAACGTTCTAGTTAGAGAAAATAAGAGCCACTGCAATAATGCCAATGCTAGTAGCCTCAGATCGTTTGGCTAGAGTCATATGCATGCACCAGTTACACGCACACACACACACCCACACAAACACCCACTCTCACACACACATACATACATACACACACACCACTTACACACACACCACTCACACATACATGCACACACACACACACACACACACACACACACACACACACACACACACACTCACACACACTCCCATGCTCTGCAGCATCCCACCATGCACAGCAACATCACACACACATACAACACACACCATCATCTACAGACAGACGACAGCACAACTACACACACACACACACACACAACACACACACACACACACACACCACACACACACACACACACACACACACACACATCTCTCTCTCTCTCTCTCTCTCTCTCTCTCTCTCTCTCTCTCTCTCTCTCTCTCTCTCTCTCTCTCTCTCCACACACACACACACACACACACACACACACACACACACACACACACACACACACACATGCACACACACACACACACACACACACACACACACACACACACACACACACATCTATATGGTATAATTCATTCTGTTCACAGGTCTCCACCCCTTTGTGAACGTGTCCAGCTGTGATGGTGTGGTGTGTTATAGTGACCATGATGACTTGGTGTGCTTGGTGACTGGAGTCGCATCAGCGCAGTGCCAGTGCCCAGCCAGCTTCCACTGGGACTTCAAGACTGAGAAGTGCGGTAATGAAAGTTTTAAATTATCAACAACAGCTGGGCATTTACAGCCCCAAAATGAAAGGTGCCAACTGATTAAACCCGCATGTCTCGGGGATTACCGAACAATTTACAGCCCCAAAACGAAAGGTGCCAACTGATTAAAGCCCGCATGTCATCGGGGGAGATTACTGGGGAACACGTTTACAGCCCCAAAACAAAAGGAGCCAGCTGATTAAAGCCCGCATGTCATCGGGGGAGATTACTGGGGAACACGTTTACAGCCCCAAAACAAAGGAGCCAACTGATTAAAGCTTGTATGTCATCAGGGGAGAGTACCAGGGAACACGTTTACAGCCCCAAAATGAAAGGTGCCAACTGATTAAAGCCCGCATGTCATCACGGGAGAGTACCGGGGAACACGTTTACAGCCCCAAAACGAAAGGAGCCAACTGATTAAAGCCCGCATGTCATCACGGGAGAGTACCGGGGAACACGTTTACAGCCCCAAAATGAAAGGTGCCAACTGATTAAAGCCCGCATGTCATCGGGGGAGATTACCGGTGAACTTTTTCAGTCCCTGGAATATTGGGTACAAAAGTGTGGTACTTTCTCTAATTTGGTTGCACAGCTTAGTGTGCTAAATTTATAATAAACGAATGTCGCGTCACAAATGGTGGCGTACAGCGGCAGTATCTGTGATCGAGTTGCTTTATGGAATAAATGCGGGGGTTGACAGTTAGGGCAATGCTCAGACGCCGGCATAAAATTGCACGTGTGAATGTGCACCCACAAGCACAGAAACTAGATCCGATACAAGGAACAGAGGATTGTGGACGAGCTGCCGATCGTCGTCCAAGGAGCTTCAGCCGAACAAAGCGTCACAAATAATGTTTTGTGCACAAAAAGCTTGAACTGAGATGGCTGTCTATGTCTACACACTAAAGAAGAGCAAAGAGCTGTAAAGGACCGGTGGGTTCAGAACGTGACAAAACCTTCAAAGATTTGATAAGCGATTCATTCATAGCAGCAGACATCAGCTGCAACCAAATGAGGCAAATTACTTTCGTGTGAATGCTGGCGTCAGATTTTTTTCCTTCTGTGCCTGCTTATTTATCCTTCTTTCCTTCCTTCCTCTCTTTTTCCTTCC
>JABMCL010003077.1:52500-55000 GCA_018857735.1 Alviniconcha marisindica
TGCGTCCGCAGACACAGCACTTATGACCTGAGTTTGACTGTCCTGCATCCACAGACACAGCACTTATGACTTGAGTTTGACTGACCTGCATCCACAGACACAGGACTTATGACCTGAGTTTGACTGTCCTGCATCCACAGACACAGGACTTATGACCTGAGTTTGACTGTCCTGCATCCACAGACAGCACTTATGACCTGAGTTTGACTGTCCTGCATCCACAGACACAGGACTTATGACCTGAGTTTGACTGTCCTGCATCCACAGACACAGGACTTATGACCTGAGTTTGACTGTCCTGCATCCACAGACACAGCACTTATGACCTGAGTTTGACTGTCCTGCATCCACAGACACAGCACTTATGACCTGAGTTTGACTGTCCTGCATCCACAGACACAGCACTTATGACCTGAGTTTGACTGTGCTGAGTCCACATACACAGCACTTATGACCTGAGTTTGACTGTCCTAAGTCCACAAACACAGCACTTTGACCTGAGTTTGACTGTCCTGAGGTGACCCTGTGTAGTTGACAGGATGTTAAAGTCCAGTTACTAACTGACTGACCTGGATTTAAAATGATGAACATAATAATTATGCTCTTATGTATGTATAGAATTAGAATCATGTGCCATACAGCCATATGTCTTGATACTTTTGTGTGCATCCTTATGTGTACGGCAATATCCACTTTTAGCCCCGTCGGTTCGCTGTCCTCAAATGGTTTGAGGATGCGCGTGTGCGTGTGTAGCTTGTGTGGCATAGTACGGAGTGAACTGATGTGTGGATATGCCAGCGTAGTGCATACGTCAAGTTCTTTCCGTCCACGCACACACACACACACACACACAACACACACACACACACACACACACACACACACACACACACACACACACATTCTCATACCATTTGAGGACCGCGAACCGACGGGGCTAAAAGTGGACATTGCCGAGCGATGTGGACATGTAAGCGAGTGAGCGTATATACGTGTGTATACGAGTACACACAAGTGCAGTATTAAAAGAACTGTAACTAATAAAGTGTGTTTGATGTTTTCTTTATAGGAATTTTTATTTATTTTTATTTTACCTTATTTTGTGCAGGGACTTTTTTGTGTGTATTTGTTTTGATAAAAATGTTTACCTATATATATGAGAAAAGTTTTGAAATGGGAATTTGCTTATGGCAGAGTTTTTGATGATCGTGATGCGATCCCTGTGATGTTGACAAAACGTTTAAGTCCAGTTGCTAACTGTCTTGTTTCCAAATGGCAGAAAGTCTTGTTTCCAAATAGCAGAAAGTCTTGTTTCCAAATAGCAGAAAGTCTTGTTTCCAAATGGCCGAAAGTCTTGTTTCCGAACGGCAGAAAGTCTTGTTTCCGAACGGCAGAAAGTCTTGTTTCCGAACGGCAGAAAGTCTTGTTTCTAAATGGCAGAAAGTCTTGTTTCTAAATGGCAGGAAAGACAAACTGACATAATTATTTTGTCTTTAAAGATGCACTGGAATTAAAATTGTTTAAACACTTTTGGTTTTGGTTAAATTCAGTGCTTGTGGTTGTGTGTGTGTGCGTGTGGTGTGTGTGTGTGTGTGTGTGTGTGTGTGTGTGTGTAGTGTGTATGTGTGGTGCGTGCGTGCGCGCGCGCGCGCGTGTTGTGTGTGTGTGTGTGTGGTGTGTGTAGAGTGTGCACGCGTGTGCACGTGCGCAATTTAAAGTCAAATCAACTGTCTTGAAGTACACTACGTACATTGTATCACTTATTAACATCCTTCGTCGAGTTGTGAATGTGTTGAAGTCATGGAATTTATATTCCCTGGGTTAATCCCCAAATGGGCCCCTGCATCAAACGGTCGTGACAACGAGCAGCGTGACCAATATTATTCTGCGGGCCAACACAAGAACCAGCGTTATCCACACCTACAGCAAGGAATAGTAGAGACAGGCTTCGGAACAAATGAAGTTGACTGGACCGGTAAGGTAGAAATTAGAAAGGAAGAAATTCCTGCTAGCGGCTGAAGTATTCACGGCTGTATTATTCTGATATGCTCCAGGCTTTAAAGGGACAACTTTTGTGTAGCTCTTTGTTCTCAACAGAGAGGGCCTCAATCCGTGTGTGTGCGCGCGCGCGTGCGTGTGTGTGTGTGCGTGTGTGTGTGTGTGCGTGCGCGCGCTTGTGTGTGTGTGTGTGTGTGTGTGTGTGTGCGTGCGTGCGTGTGTGTGTGTGTGTGCATGTGTGGGGGGTGGGGGGTGTACTATGCATGTGTGTGTGTGCGTGCGCGCTCGTGTGTGTGTGTGCGTGTGTGTATGTGTGTGTGCATGTGAGGGGGGGGGGGGTACTATGCATGTGTGTGTGTGTGTGTGTGGTTGTGGTACAGTAGTACGTTGTGCTTAGGGCGGTTTCCGTTCTGCACAGCGAAACGCCTGATTTGACGCACGAAAGACTATTTCTTTTTTGAACAGCGAAACGACTGGCATGACATGCCGAAAACTATTGCCT
>JABMCL010003077.1:62500-65000 GCA_018857735.1 Alviniconcha marisindica
CTGTCAGTAACACAACACAGTTATCGTTCTACTTTATACTATGTTCGTCCAGCTGTCAGTAATACAACACAGTTACCGTTCTACTTTACATTATGTTTGCCCAACATTCGTCCAGCTGTCAGTAATACAACACAGTTACTGTTCTACTTTACACTATGTTCTACTAGCTGCCCGTAATGCAGCACAGTTACCATTCTACTTTACACTATATTCGTCCAGCTGTCGGTAATACAACATAGTTATCGTTCAACTCTACACTATGTTCGTCCAGGTGTTACTAATACAACATAGTTATCGTTCCACTTTACAATATGTTCGTCCAGCTGTCACTAATAAAACACAGTTCTCGTTCTAATTTACACTATAGTCGTCGAAGTGTCAGTAGTACAACATAGTTATCGTTCAACTTTACATTATGTTCGTCCAGCTGTCAGTAATATACCATAGTTATCGTTCTACTTTACACTATGTTCGTCCAGGTGTCAGTAATACAACATAAGTAACAACGGTTCTACTTACATATTGTTCGTCCAGGTGTCATTAATATAACACAGGTATCGTTCTACTTTACATTATGTTCGCCCAGCTGTCAGTAATACAACACAGTTACTGTTCTACTTTATACTATGTTCTACTAGCTGCCCGTAACGCAACACAGTTACCGTTCTACTTTACACTATGTTCGTCCAGCTGTCAGTAACACAATACAGTTACTGTTCTACTTTACACTAGCCTTGTTCGTCCAGCTGTCACTAACACAAAACAGTTACCGTTCCATCTTACACTATGTTCGTCCAGCTGTCACTAATACAACACAGTTATCGTTCTACTTTACACTGTGTTCGTCCAAGTGTCAGTAATACAACATAATTGTCGTTCTACTTTACACTATATTCGTCCAGCTGTCAGTAATATAACATAATTATCGTTCTACTTTACACTATGTTCGTCCAGGTGTCAGTAATACAACATAGTTATCGCCGGTTGTACTTTACACTATGTTTGTCCAGATGTCAGTAATACAACATAGTTATTGTTCAACTTTACACTATATTCGTCCAGCTGTCACTAATACAACATAGTTATCGTTCTACTTTACATTATATTCATCCCAGTGTCAGTAATACAACATAGTTATCGTTATACTCTACACTATATTCATCCAACTGTCAGTAATAGAAAATAGTTATTGTTCTACTTTACACTATGTTCGTCCAGGTGTCAGTAATACAACATAGCTATCGTTCTACTTTACACTGTGTTCGTCCAGCTGTCAGTAATACAACATAGTTATCGTTCTACTTTACACTATGTTCGTACAGGTGTCAGTAACACAACACATTTATCGTTCTACTTTACACTACATTCATCCTGCTGTCAGTAACACAACACAGTTACTGTTATGCTTCTCACTATGTTCGTCCAGCTGCCAGTAATACAACACAGTTTCTGTTCTACTTCACACTATGTTCATCCAGCTGTCAGTAACACAACACAGTTACTGTTCTATTTCACATTATTTTCGTCCAGCTGCCAGTAATAGAACACAGTTACTGTTCTGCTATACACTATCCCTGTTCGTCCAGCTGTCGGTAATACAACACAGTTACTGTTCTATTTTACACTATCCATGTTCGTCCAGCTGTCAGTAATTCAACACAGTTACTGTTCTACTTTACACTATCCCTGTTCGTCCAGCTGTGGGTAGTACAACACAGTTACTGTTCTATTTTACACTATCCCTGTTCGTCCAGCTGTCAGTAATACAACACAGTTGCCGTTCTGCTTTACACTATGTTCGTCTAACTGTCAGTAATACAACACAGTTATTGTTCATCTTTATACTATGTTCGTCCAGTTGTCACTAATACAACACAGTTATCGTTCTACTTTACACTATGTTCGTCCAAGTGTCAGTAATACAACATAGTTATCGTTCTACTTTACACTATGTTCGTCCAAGTATCAGTAATACAACATAGATATCGCCGGTTCTACTTTATGTTCGTCCAGTGTCAGTAATACAACATAGTTATCGTTCAATTTTTACTTGTTGTACCTGACAATCAAAAAGTATCGTTCTACTTTTCGCTATTTCGTCCAGGTGTCAGTAATACAACAAGTTACCGGGTTTTCTTTCCCTTTGTTCGTCCAGGTGTCAGTAATACAACATAGTTATCGTTAAATTTTACACTATGTTCGTCCAGCTGTCACTAATACAACACAGTTATTGTTCTACTTTACATTATGTTCGTCCAAGTGACAGTAATACAACACAGTTACCGTTCTATTTTACACTATGTTTTACTAGCTGCCCGTAACGCAACACAATTATCGTTCTACTTTACACTATGTTCGTCCAGCTGTCAGAGTACAACAGAGTTATAGTTACTGTTAGATAACTGTTATTTTACACCGGCTATGTTCGTCTAGCTGTCAGTAATACAACACAGCTATCTCTCTCTCTCTCTCTCTCTCTCTCTCTCTCTCTCTCTCTCTC
>JABMCL010003077.1:67500-82500 GCA_018857735.1 Alviniconcha marisindica
CTGAATATCCACTGAGGTGCTGCTCCAGTTACGTGGGTCTGTTTGTCTCGACAGGGAAGCATCATGGACGACTGTCTGCTGTCAGTGTGTTGTCCGACCTGCGTCATCTGCCAGATGTCGCGCGAGATCGATTACGTCAAAAGAGTGGGAACGCAGTAAATGAAAATGGCAGCTCCGCAGAAGAAGGAGAAGAGGAAGAAGACTAAGAAGCCAGGCTGACCGACCGACAGACAGGCAAATCAAAACGAAGTAAAGACAAGAGTGAGATTAGGAGACCGAAAACAAAAGTCTACAAAAACCACCACACGCACCGCCGGACTAGTTAAAAAAACAAACACTAACAAAAAACACCACCACCGCTACCACCACCACCAACACCAACAACAACAACAACAAAGGACACAACACTCTGCTTAGTTAGTTAGTTACTGTTGTGTCCATGTTGATATGAAAAGTTTGTCTCAGCACAGAATGAGTATAAATAAATAAACATATGTATGTATGTATGCATATGGGTTATGGTATGGTTTGGATTAGCGCTATGAGAAAAAATAGAAACTGTGCGGGTTGATGGGGCTGGGGGAGGCAGGGGGGGGAGTGGGGGGGGGGGGGGGGGGGGGGGGCAGATACATTGGGCAAACATTTTTGACTTCCTGGTTTTCATATTTCATGACATTTTTATCCACAGGTCCTGATCACTATAAAAAATAAAAATAAAAATAAAAAAAGTTTTTAGAAGAGCTGTGGAGGAGACTGTCTTTGTTTTCTTTATACATACCGCGCAACACACACACACACACACACACACACCACACACACACACACACACACACACACACACACCACACACACACACACACACACACACACACACACACACACACACACACACACACACACACACACACACACACACACACACACACATACACACACACACACTCTGGTGAACAATGAGTTTTCTTGTTTTTATGTTATCGACGTTTAGCACGTCACGCTGGCAAAGTAGCACAATACATGTGATAGCCTATAACACTACCAGTATCACGACACGTTGAAAAGGTTACATTCATATGATGCACTATGATTGCTTGCCCTCACCAAGGTTTTATCTGGCTTTGAGCCGCACCCAGAATCCCTGTGCAATAATATACCATTGTATGATATACAAGACGATCGATACCCGGTCAAAGGTTTAATGAATGCGCAAGATAAATAAACCTTGTGAAATACTCCCCGTTTCCTTAGATCGTGTGTGTGTGTGTGTGTGTGTGTGTGTGTGCGTGCGTGCGTGCGTGCGTGCGTGCGTGCGTGCGTGCGTGCGTGCGTGCGTGCGTGCGTGCGTGCGTGCGTGCGTGCGTGCGTGCGTGCGTGTGTGTGTGTGTGAGTGAGTAAGTGAGTGTGTTGTGTGTGTGTGTGTGTGTGTGTGTGTGTGTGTGTGTGTGTGTGTGTGTGTGTGTGTGTGCGCGTGTGTGTGTGTGTCATTTACCGTAGCCGTTTCAGAGAGTGATTGCGTTGAGAGAGAGAGAGAGAGAGAGAGAGAGAGAGAGAGAGAGAGAGAGAGAGAGAGAGAGAGAGAGAGAGAGAGAGACAAAGACAGAGACAGAGACAGACAGAGACAGACAGAGACAGAGACAGAGAGACACAGACAGACAGACAGACAGACAGACAGACAGGGACAAAGACAAAGACAGAGAGACAGGCAGAGACAGGCAGAGACAGAGACAGACAGAGAGAGACAGAGACAGTCAGACAGACACAGACAGACGGAGAGAGAGGGACAGACAGAGAGGCAGACAGACAGACAGAGAGGGAGACAGAGTTAGAGAGAGAGAGAGAGAGAGAGAGAGAGAGAGAGAGAGAGAGAGAGAGAGAGAGAGAGAGAGAGAGAGAGAGAGACAGACAGACAGACAGACAGACAGACAGACAGACAGACAGACAGACAGACAGACAGACAGACAGACAGACAGGCAGAGACAGGCAGAGACAGAGAGAGACAGAGAGAGACAGAGAGAGACAGAGACAGTCAGACAGACACAGAGAGACGGAGAGAGAGAGACAGACAGAGAGGCAGACAGACAGACAGAGAGGGAGACAGAGTCAGAGAGAGAGAGAGACAGACAGAGCCAGAGCCAGAGACACAGAGACAGACATATAGACAGACAGACAGAGACAGAGAGAGTACAGACTGCACGATAGACCAAAAGAATGGAAGACGTACAACTCGCATCCAGGAAGACTTCACGAAAACATGATACCGTTTATTTTGGAAAAGACTGTCAAACTGACTCGCAAACAAACCCAAAATTAGAAAGAAATGAATATCGATAGACACGACACCGTGATCAAGAACACACAAACATTCTTTTTCACTGCAACGTTTTATTATTATTATTATATCTAAACAAACGCCCAACTCCTCTCTCATATCAGTCCATACATTGTGGGCATAGAATATTTTCGATGTCAGACCAGAGCATTCACTCCTTCAGTATTGGTGTCTGAGAACACGCCAGCAGAGAAACACGCACCCACACTATTGTATTTCCTCTAAACAACACTTATCACAACGATCCCAAATTCTCGCATATGATCGTGCTGTTGTTTCCATCGGTGATAAAAAGTGCTGAAGGCTGTATAACAAAATTGTCTCAGTGAACGTCACAAACTCCAAGCACTGGTTTACGAAATCCTTCCTTCAACCACTGCCGTATTTAGTTACGCCAAAGCCATAGGTTCCAGAAAACTGCCAGCTAAGGAGCAGTTTTTTGTTGGTGCTCAAACAGTAGTAAGTTTGTTGCAAACAACTCAAATTATATCAGACGTTTGTTTCATAACTGACCATGTTGTTTACGCCGGCTCAAATAAACCCAAATCGTTTGAATCGAGACGGAACTCTTTTTTTTCTTTTTTTCTTTATTTCTTTTTTACTAGGGCTGGATGCGTCTCATGTTTACGTGCGTGCTTGGGCGCTAGGTTGCTTCCACAGCCTTATCAGTACCCAAACCTTTCGGAGGGCGTTGACCGCGTCGGTGGACAGCTGCGCGGAGATAAAGAGTGCCCCTTCAGTGGCGTAACCAAATCTGACAAGAGTTTGGAGGAAGGTGCCGGAAAGCGATGCTCGGAGTGTGTGAACGTCACTGACCTTCAAGCATGCAAAGAACCCGGCTCCACAGGTCAGACTGCCGGAATCCCCTGTAACCACAATCTGGTTACCCGTAACCTTTGTTGTTGTACTTGTGTTACTTATTTCGAGCGATAATTAACCCCTTCACTGCCCGAGCGTGTACAATTTCCGGGTTGAAAGATGCACGGACGCGCCTGCACACAGTATATTTTACACTCGTGTAACATCTACTTTCAATGCTATGTGTTTCGATGAAAATCCTTTCACGTCACAGTGCGGAAAATAAGACAGAAACAGATGAGGGTTTCGAATTTGGCACTTTTATTGGTGGTTTTCAAGTGACATCATGGCAGTGAAGGGGTTAACTCTCTTGTGTGTTGGTTACCAGGTAGCGCGTAGGATATAATTCATATCCTTGAGGCCCTAGCTGTCTGTCTACCCATCAGAATTTTACGACAGGCCTTCCAGGATACCGTGACCATGCATGAATGGCTATTTTTATTTTATTTTTATTTTTTTATGAAACATCAGCCTCTTCGCGGGCCCTATAGTTTGATGACAATCGCGGGCAACATTTTTTTTCTCTCCTGTGTTGGGCTGAATTCACCAATAGTCATTGTGTGGCCATTTATTTGCCCTGTGGGGATCCCTTCATGGTGCCATACTGGCAAGGAGCTATGCATTGTTGCAGTGTCTTCTACATGTGACTAGGACGCTTGAGACGGCATTTGCCTATAATTATTATGGACTGAAATTGCCAGTAGTCGCTGGGACTGAATTTGGCTGTAGTCTCCCGGACTGAAAATGTATAGATACCATCAATCATGGGACTGAATTTGGCGACAGTCTCCCGGACTGAAAATGTGATACCCATTGTTCATGGGACTGAATTTGGCGATAGTCTCCCGGATTGAAAATGAGTAGACACCCATTGTTCATGTGACTGAATTTGGCTGTAGTCTCCCGGACTGAAAGCGTATAAATACCCATTGTTCATGGGACTGAATTTGGCGATAGTCTTGCCTATAATTATTATGGACTGAAATTGCCAGTAGTCGCTGGGACTGAATTTGGCTGTAGTCTCCCGGACTGAAAATGTATAGATACCATCAATCATGGGACTGAATTTGGCTGACAGTCTCCCGGACTGAAAATGTGATACCCATTGTTCATGGGACTGAATTTGGCGATAGTCTACTGGACTGAAAATGTGTAGATACCCATTGTTCATGTGACTGAATTTGGCTGTAGTCTCCCGGACTGAAAATGTGTTCCCCCATTGTTCATGAGACTGAACACACATTTACACATTACACAGCCTGGCGATAGTCCCCCCGACTGAAAACGTATAGATACCCATTGTTCATGGACTGAATTTGGCGATAGTCTCCCGGACTGAAAATGTATAGATACCCATTGTTCATGCGACTGAATTTGGCTGTAGTCTCCCGGACTGAAAATGTTAGATCCCCCATTGTTCATGAGACTGAATTTCTTGACTGTAGTCTCCCGGACTGAAAAGTGTAGATACCCATTGTTCATGGGACTGAATTTGGCGATAGTCTCCCGGACTGAAAATGTATAGATACTCACTGTTCATGATAGTGAATTTGACTGTAGTCTCCCGGACTGAAAATGTGTTCCCCCATTGTTCATGAGACTGAACACACATTTACACATTACACAGCCAACTATAGTCTTCCGGACTAAAAATGTGTAGATACCCGTTGTTCATGGGACTGAATTTGGCGATAGTCTCCCGGACTGAAAATGTGTAGATACTCACTGTTCATGATAGTGAATTTGGCTGATAGTCTCCCGGACTGAAAATGTGTAGATACTCACTGTTCATGATAGTGAATTTGACTCCAGTAGTCTCCGGACTAAAAATGTGTAGATGCCCGTTGTTCATGGGACTGAATTTGGCGATAGTCTCCCGGACTGAAAATGTGTAGATACTCACTGGTCATGATAGTGAATTTGACTCCAGTATTCCAGACTGAAAATGTGTAGATACTCACTGGTCATGATAGTGAATTTGACTCCAGTATTCCAGACTGAAAATGTGTAGATACTCACTGGTCATGATAGTGAATTTGACTCCAGTATTCCAGACTGAAAATGTTAGATACCATGGTCATGAATGAATTTGCTAGTATTCCGACTGAAATGTGTGTCACTGGTCATGATAGTGAATTTGACTCCAGTATTCCAGACTGAAAATGTGTAGATACCCACTGGTCATGATAGTGAATTTGACTCCAGTATTCCAGACTGAAAATGTGTAGATACTCACTGGTCATGATAGTGAATTTGACTCCAGTATTCCAGACTGAAAATGTGTAGATACTCACTGGTCATGATAGTGAATTTGACTCCAGTATTCCAGACTGAAAATGTATAGATACCCATAGTTCATGGGAACTGAATTTAGCTATAGTCTTTGGACTGAAATGTATGTGTCACTTGGGCTGAATGTACCCATAGTCATGGGAACTGAATTTAGCTATAGTCTCCTGGACTGAAATGTATGTGTCACTTGGGCTGAATGTACACATAGTCATTGTGACTGCAAGTTACCCATTGTCACTTGGGCTGAATGTACTCAAAGTCATTGTGACTGCAAGTTAACCATTGTCACTTGGGCTGAATGTACACATAGTCATTGTGACTGCAAGTTACCCATTGTCACTTGGGCTGATGATGTACTCATAGTCATTGTGACTGCAAGTTACCCATTGTCACTTGGGCTGAATGTACCAAGTCATTGTGACTGCAAGTTACCCATTGTCACTTGGGCTGAATGTACTCAAGTCAATGTGACTGCAAGTTACCCATTGTCACTTGGGCTGAATGTACTCATAGTCATTCAGTGACTGCAAGTTATCCCATTGTCACTTGGGCTGAATGTACTCAAAGTCATTGTGACGCAGTTACATTGTACTGGTTTCACATAGTCATTGTGACTGCAAGTTACCCATTGTCACTTGGGCTGAATGTACTCAAAGTCATTGTGACTGCAAGTTATCCATTGTCACTTGGGCTGAATGTACACATAGTCATTGTGACTGCAAGTTACCCATTGTCACTTGGGCTGAATGTACTCATAGTCATTGTGACTGCAAGTTATCCATTGTCACTTGGGCTGAATGTACACATAGTCATTGTGACTGCAAGTTACCCATTGTCACTTGGGCTGAATGTACTCATATTCACTGTGACTGCATTTACCCATATGTTGTTTCTCGGACTATAGTCACAGTAGCTGCATTCACCCATTGTTACTGGTCTGAAATGTACTCATAGTCCTTCGAATGAGCACCCCTTACGCGCGTACTCCGTTTTTCGGTTACCCGCGTGAAAGATCCATCAGCCATTAGAAATGGAAGGAGAAAACTTTGTTCTTATTACGTAGGCCAGGCCTACGACAAGCGATTCGAGTAGTTCTAACGGGATATTTGGGTTTTCAAAATAGAAACCACGAAATAATAGTACAACTGATAATTTAAAAACAAATGATAAAAAACGAGGAAAATCAATCCTCAGCAGAATAGAATTCAACGTGAATCCCTGTCATGCAACTTATCACTACTAGTCAGCGTGCGTCTCCTCCCTCCCTCCACCCCCCCCCCCCCCCCCCCCCCCCCCCCCACACACACACACACACCCACGCCCCACCAACCTCCCCTCCCGTCCCCCACCCCCACCCCCCTCGCCCAATAATAATGATAATTAAAAAATATAAAAAAAGTAATTAAACGTCAGTATTGAATGAAACTTTCTCAAAAGAAATAATCAACACAAACACCAACGGCGGACCGACTGGACTTAACCACAACACAAAATACAAGTTCCGCGTCATGCAAAAACTCCCAAGACCCCATATATAGTTGTGCAAGCCTGCCAACGGGCCTGATTGCATAGACTGCGTGACGCAAACGCACACCAATGCGTAATAAACAGTAGTTCAATATATATATCATAGTGAACATGCGCGTTTCAAGGTTGAAACGTCTCCTGCAACCTTTCGAACATTTTCCGCTTCCGGTCACACGCTTTTGGGAGGTGGCGCCGCGGCTGCTTGACTTTGACCTTGAACCTGCTGACCTTGGCCCTGCTGCTGACCTTGACCCTCACTGTCCTCGTCCTTCTCTCTGGCCCCGTGCTTGAGGGTGCGAGTGAACTCGTGGTAGTCGAAGCGGCCGTCAGCAATAGGGGCCCCGTGGAACAGCTCGTCTACCATGTCTTCCGTCCACCGGTCTCCCATCGTCATCAGGCACTCCTTCAGGTACTCCTCGCCGATGAACCCTGCACGACACAAAGCACTCCCCCTATTGTCATCAGGTACTCCTTCAAGTACTCCCCGCCGATGGACCCTGCACGACAACAAGCACTCCCCTGTCGTCATTAGGCACTCCTCTCCGACGATCTCTATACGAGAGAGAAAGAAAAAACACTCTTTCGAGGACTCCTCGCAGATGAACCCCGCACGACTCAATTTACTCCCCCTATCGTCATCAGGCACTCCTCTCCGACGAGTCCTATACGAGGGAAAAAAGCACTCCTTAATGTACTCCTCGCAGATGAACCCTGCAGGAGAGAAAACACTCCCGCCGTCGTCATCAGGGCACTCCTCTACGATGAACCCTGCACGGGGCAAGACACTCCCCCAGGCACTCTTCTCCTGTACGGGGCAAAACACTCCACCGGGCACTCCTCTCCGATGAACCCTGCACTGGGCAAAACACTCCACCAGGCACTCCTCTCCCATGAACCCTGCACGGGACAAAACACTCCACCAGGCACTCCTCTCCGATCAACCATGCACGGGACAAAACACTCCACCACAGGCACTCCTCTGCCATGAATCCTGCACGGGACAAAACACTCCACCAGGTACTCCTCTCCGATCAACCATGCACGGGACAAAACACTCCACCACAGGCACTCCTCTGCCATGAATCCTGCACGGGACAAAACACTCCACCAGGTACTCCTCTCCGATCAACCATGCACGGGACAAAACACTCCACCACAGGCACTCCTCTGCCATGAATCCTGCACGGGACAAAACACTCCACCAGGTACTCCTCTCCGATCAACCATGCACGGGACAAAACACTCCACCACAGGCACTCCTCTGCCATGAATCCTGCACGGGACAAAACACTCCACCAGGTACTCCTCTCCGATCAACCATGCACGGGACAAAACACTCCACCACAGGCACTCCTCTGCCATGAATCCTGCACGGGACAAAACACTCCACCAGGCACTCCTCTCCCATTAATCCTGCACGGGACAAAACACTCCACCAGGTACTCCTCTCCCATGAACCCTGCACGGGGCAAAACACTCCCCCAGCGTCATCCTCCCACCCTACAGAATGCATTTGTACGACACCACTATGATTTAAAAAAAAAGAATACGCACGCACGCACGCACGCACGCACGCACGCACGCACACACACACACACACAAAAGACACCAGGTGTTCATCATCTGGGGTTGGCTAGTGCTACCGAATCGAAACAATTTGCCTCAAACATTCCGCCACTCCGATTCTGCCTCCTCTTTTAAAGCCGCCCTCAAGACGAACCTGTTCGATAACTATTTCTAAACTGTCTTTTTCACAGCCGTGCATATCCTCCCCCTCCCCCCCTCCCCCCCCCCCCCCCCCACCACCCACTCCCCCGGCCAGTCTGTGTGTGCTGTGTTGTGTGTGTGTGTGTGTGTGTGTGTGTGTGGTGTGTGTGTGTGTGTGTGTGTGTGTGTGTGTGTGTGTGTGTTGTTGGTGTGTGTGTGGGTGTGGTGTGTGGTGTGAGAGAGAGAGAGAGAGAGAGAGAGAGAGAGAGAGAAGAGACAGAGAGAGACAGAGAGAGAGAGAGACAGAGAGAGAGAGAGAGAGAGACAGAGACAGAGACAGAGACAGAGACAGACAGACAGACAGACAGACAGACAGACAGACAGACAGACAGACAGAGAGGAACAGAGACAGACAGACAGACATACAGACAGAGACAGACAGACACAGAGACAGAGAGAGAAAGCGACACAGACACACACAGAGACAGAGAGTGGTTAGTGTTACTGTAAAGCGCCCTGTGCTCCCTCCCACTTTGTGCTGAAGATGGGCGCTCGGTCCTGAAACCCTCTTTATTACTACCATTATTATTATTATTAACACCCACCGGTATTTTTGTCGTCGAAGCAAGCGAAGGCGTTCTTGATGACCTCCTCGGGGTCAGTGCCATTGAGCTTTTCGCCGAAGAGGGTTAGAAACATGGTGAAGTTGATGGGTCCTGGGGCCATGTTGATCATGACGTCCAGCTCCTCCTCCGTTGGGTTCTTACCCAGCGAAGTGTACATCTCGAACAGGTCGTCCTTGTCCACGTAGCCGTCCCGGTTCTGGTCTATCATGTTGAACGCCTCCTGCACCCGCGCGAGGTCGCGTGATTTCATGAGCATACAATTGATTGTTTTTGAGGTCTTAATTGTGTACATCATTGTTGTTCTTGTAAAATGAGCATACAAATTGTTTTTGTTTTGTTTTTTGGAGGTTTTAATGTACTCATCATTGTTGTTTTTGTAAAATGCGGTACGGTCGCGTGATTTCGTGAGTATACGATTGATTATTTTTAAGGTTTTAATGTGTACATGATTGTTGTTTTTGTAAAATGCGGTACGGTCGCGTGATTTCATGAGCATACAATTGATTATTTTTGAGGTCTTAATGTATACACCATTGTTGTTCTTGTAAAATGAGCATACAATTGATTATTTTTGATGTACTCATCATTGTTGTTCTTGTAAAATTTGGTAAGGTAGCGTCATTTTATGAGCATACAATTGATTATTTTTGAGGTCTTAATATGTACATCATTGTTGTTCTTGTAAAATGCGGTAAGATCGCGTCATTTTATGAGCATACAACTGATTATTTTTGAGCTCTTAATGTGTACATCATTGTTGTTCTTGTAAAATGCGGTAAGATCGCGTGATTTCATGAGTATACAACTGATTATTTTTGAGGTTTTAATGTATACATCATTGTTGATCTTGTAAAGTGCTGGGTGCTCACGCTTGTTGATGAGATACGGGGCTATAGAAATGATGATGATGATGATGATGATGATGATGATGATGATGTTTATTTCGATTCACTTTTATTTATCCATCGATTGATTTTTGTTGTTTCTTGCTTGTCTTTTTCTACCAACCTGCCGCTAATAATGCTTTGTATTTGTGGTGCTTGTGGTGTGTGTGTGTGTGTGTTGTGTGTGTGTGTGTGTGTGGTGTGTGTGTGGTGTGTGTGTGTGTGGGGTGTGTGTGTGTGGTGTGGTGGTGTGGTGTGGTGTGGTGTGTGTGTGTGTGTGTGTGTGTGTGTGTGTGTGTGTGGTGTCGGTGAAAATTGAAGGGACAACTTCTCAAACGCTGTGCCACAGGTAACACACACACACACCACACACACACACAACACACACACACCACACACACACACCACACCACACACACACACACACACACACCACACACACACACCACACACACACACACACACACACACACACACACCACACACGTCACACAACACACACCACACACACACCACACACACACACACACAAAACACACACTCACACAACACACACACACACACATCACACAACACAACACTCACACACACACACACATCACACACACACACACACACACACACACACACAACAGCACACACACACAAACACACACACACCACACACACACACACCAACCAAAACCCAACACACACACACACACACACACACACACACACACACACACACACAACACACACACACACACACACACACACACACACAACACACACACACACACACACACACACACACACACACCACACACAACACACACACACACACAACACACACACACACACACACACACAAACACACAACACACACACACACACAAAACACACACACACACACACACACACCACACACACCACACACACACACCACACACACACACACACACACACACACACACACACCACACACACACACACACACACACACACACACACACACACACACAACACACACACACACACACACACACACACACACACAGATGGGGGTTGGGTGGGTGGAGAGAAGTACGAATCTTAACAACCATGAGAATAATCCAAGACTGGGTCCTGTCCGCGTGTCGCACTTATACTACTTACTAGTTATAGTGCGCATCAAGATCACAATCAAGATTACAAGAACCAGGAACAATTCTGTTCAGCGTTCAACCTCACCTTGAATTCCTGAATCTGGCCCTGATTGAACATAGCGAACACATTGGATGTGTAGCGCTGCGTTCGAGTCCTCTGCTTCTTCTTTGAACGTGTGCTCGACATCTTGGCTTCGGGGTAGGTAGATTCTCCTCTGCGGTCTCCGAACTATCAAAACAAAGCATAGGAAGAGGAATTCCTCCAGGCCGAGCATATTACTTCAAGCATGATTTGTTTAAAAAGACCTTTGTTACTCGATAGGCCTAACACGTAATATATTGAAACTGGTGCTCCGTCAGAATTAGAATATTTTGTCCGATTCGATCGGTGCTCTATTTCTTTTGGGTAGAGTTTCGTGCAGTGCTGAAACTTACTTTGTGCAGGAAAAGTCGTCGTTTTTTTCTTCTTTTCATTTCAGTAGTGACGTCAAAATGTATGTCTGCCTAAAAAAAATTGAAACAAGAATGACTGCTAGCGTTCTAAAACAAGATCCAAACGCATAAAAGGTTCAAAAGAACGTTATTTATTGGGACAAAACACAGAATGTTGTATTCCGTTTTGTCCTTATCAATAGCGTTCTCTTGAACCGTTTATGTGTTTGCATGTATGTCTGCCTACTAGAATATCTACAAACAAGGGAACAAGGGAACACATTTTGCACGTCAAAAACTACCCCCGCTGCCTAGATTATAAAATATTATATATATAATATATATATATATATATATATATATATATATATATATATATATATATATATATATATAGATATATAATATATATATATATATTATTGGATCATATATATAAATATATATATATGAAATATATAATATCAGTAGTTGCTTCTTTGTTGAATGGATACACTTATTAGTTTTTGATTTACAATTAATAATCACATCTATTTTATCTACATGTTACTATTCGTGTGTAATGAATACAATTTCTAATATATATTTACGTATCTATATTATAATTACGTATTAATGTATTATTATGCTATAGTAAATTATAGTTCAAAGAGTCCTCATAATGTGTAGATATAACATCATAACGCGACCGGTGGGTGGGGGGTGCAGACCCAGGTACGAGGGAGGCCTGGGAGACAGAAACAAAGACATGTGAGGCCGAGGGGAGACAGACACAAGGACAGGGAGGCCAGGGAACAGACAGAAACAAAGACATGGAGGCCGAGGGAGAGACAGACACAAGGACAGGGAAGCCTGGGAACAGACAGAAACAAAGACATGGAGGCCGAGGGAGAGACAGACACAAGGACAGGGAGGCCTGGGAACAGACAGAAACAAAGACATGGAGCCGAGGGAGAGACAGACACAAGGACAGGGAAGCCTGGGAACAGACAGAAACAAAGACATGGAGGGCCCAGGGAGAGACAGACACAAGGACAGGGAGGCCTGGGAACAGACAGAAACAAAGACATGGAGGCCGAGGGAGAGACAGACACAAGGACAGGGAAGCCTGGGAACAGACAGAAACAAAGACATGGGGGGCCGAGGGAGAGACAGACACAAGGACAGGGAAGCCTGGGAACAGACAGAAACAAAGACATGGAGGCCGAGGGAGAGACAGACACAAGGACAGGGAAGCCTGGGAACAGACAGAAACAAGACATGGAGGCCGAGGGAGAGACAGACACAAGGACAGGGAAGGCCAGGGAACAGACAGAAACAAAGACATGGAGGCCGAGGGAGAGACAGACACAAGGACAGGGAAGCCTGGGAACAGACAGAAACAAAGACACGGAAGCCGAGGGACAAACAGAAAGACATGGAGGCCAAGAGGGCAGACAGACTCAAGCACAGGGAGGCCGAGGGACAGAGACAAAACGAACAGGGAGGCCCGGGAACAGACAGGCACAAAGACATTGAGCCCTAGAGGACAGACAGACAAAGGACAGGGAGGCCGAGAGGCAGACAGGCACAAGGTCAGGGAGGACTGGGAACAGACAGAAAAAAAGACAGGGAAGCCCAGGGACAGACAGAAAACAGGGAGGCTTAGAGGGCAGACAGACTCAAGGACAGGGAGGCCCGGGAACAGACAGGCACAAAGACAGGGAGGCCGAGGGACAGACGTACAGACACGAGGACAGGGAGGCCGAGGGACAGACGGACTCAAGGATAGGGAGGCCGAGGGACAGACAGACAGACAGACACAAAAATATGGAGGCCGAGGGACAGACAGTCACAAGGACAAGGAGGCAGAGGGACAGATACAAGGACAGGGAGGCAGAGGGACAGATACAAGGACAGGGAGGCAGAGGGACAGATACAAGGACAGGGAGGCCGAGGGACAGACAGACACAAGGACAGGGAGGCCGAGGGGCAGATACAAGAACAGGGAGGCCGAGGGACAGACAGACACAAGGACAGGGAGGCGAGGGGCAGATACAAGGACAGGGAGGCCGAGGGACAGACAGACACAAGGACAGGGAGGCCGGGGGACAGACAGACACAAGGACAGGGAGGCCGAGGGACAGACAGACACAAGGACAAGGAGGCAGAGGGACAGACAGACACAAGGACAGGGAGGCCGAGGGGCAGATACAAGGACAGGGAGGCCGAGGGACAGACAGACAGACACAAGAACAGGGAGGCCGAGGGACAGACAGACAGACAGACAGACACAAGAACAGGGAGGCCGAGGGACAGACAGATAGACACAAGGACAGGGAAGCCGAGGGGCAGATACAAGGACAGAGAGGCCGAAGGACAGACAGACACAAGGACAGGGAGGCAGAGAGACAGATACAAGGACAGGGAGGCAGAGGGACAGACAGACACAAGGACAGGGAGGCCGAGGGACAGACAGACACAAGGACAGGGAGGCCGAGGACTGACAGACACAAAGACAAGGAGGGCCGAAGGACAGAAAGTCATAAGGACAGGGAGGCCAATGGACAGACAGACACAAGGACAGGGAGGCAGAGAGACAGATACAAGGACATGGAGGCCGAGGGACAGACAGACACAAGGACAGGGAGGCCGAGGGACAGACAGACACAAGGACAGGGAGGCCGAAGGACAGAAAGTCATAAGGACAGGGAGGCCAATGGACAGACAGATACAAGGACAGGGAGGCCGAGGGAGAGGTTCTGCCTTGCATTTATAAGACTTTGAATATTTTTTTTATCATGAACAACAAATAAAATCCTTGACCAATATTTGAAGCCGTATTGCAAACCCTACATGATAAGTACAAGTAACAAGGATGACCTGAAAACCGATGTTCATTTTGAAACGATCAGTCTAGATGCGTACAATTCAGTCCGGCACTGTTTTTAGGGTCTTAGTGTGTCAGTTCTAACCGGCACAGTTCCAATGCTCGTGGTGCGTTATAAACTACATATTTCACGTGCCTACGACATAAGTGATGTTGTTTTTGAGACTTATTCTACAGTTTCGTCAGTTTATTCTGTTAGTTTCAAGCACAACATTATCGGGTTTGAAATCACTATAAGCGCACATTTCTCAAAGTTGGAAATGCCAAGCTGGCCACGAGAGAGAGAAAGAGAGAGGGAGAGAGAGTGAGAGAGAGAGGGGGGGGGAGGGGGGAGGGGGGGAGAGAACTC
>JABMCL010003077.1:92500-95000 GCA_018857735.1 Alviniconcha marisindica
CACACACAACCACACACACACAACAACCCCCAAACACACACACACACACACACACACACACACACCACACACCACACAACACACACACCCCACACACACCCCACACACACACACACACACACACACACAACACACACACACACACACACACAAAAACACACACACACCCCACCACACAAAAAAAACACACACACCCCACACCCCCACACACACACAAAAAAAACACACAACCCCCACACACACACACACACACACCACAAACAAAAACCCAAACAACAACACAACAACAACAACAACAAACAAACAAAAAAAACACACACACACACACAAAAAAACACAACACAACAACACAACCACAAAACACAAAACAACACACACACAAAAAAAAAAAAAAAAAAAAAAAAAAAAAAAACAAAAGAGGAGAGAGAGAGAGAGTTAAAAAGGGAAAAAGAAAAAATGACCCCGTTTTTACCAACTAGCTTTTCGTGGAGGGATTCGATGATGCTTTACGTTCAGAGAAACGGCCGCTTTATTGGGAATGGGACAAGTGGGGGGGGAGGGGTTGGGGGAGGGGGGGGGGGGGGCGGGGGGGGGGGGGGGGGGGAGGGCAGCGGAAGGCGGAAAATGAGAGCTCGGGCCCAAACCTTTTGACACAGCTTGAGCTCTGATTTCCCGTAGCCAGAATGACCTTGACGGCTGTTTTAAGTAAGTAAGTAAACACGGTGCTTAACCCCCAGAAACCGTACGGTTTTTAGGGACGGGAGAAGGGGGGGGGGGGTATGGGGGGGGGGAGAGGGGGGATTATATACCATCGCTACATGTCACCCCCAGAATGACTCCTGCTTAAGAGGGCAGCGTGCCGAAAGCCTTTTAATGTTTCAGTGGAAGGATGGACAAATCACAAGACAGTGTCCTTTTTAAGAGAAAGGGGAGCCGAAGCGGTATCGAACGAGGTCCCTTCCCGCTTACCAGCCTAACGCCTTTCCGCTGGGGCCAAACCGGCCTCAAGGCTGTTATACCCACCTCGTATTTTTATTATATATAATTTTTTATATATATATATATATATATAAATAATATATAATATATATACTAATAGCTCTCACGCCCATGGTAGACCGTACCTGTTTTCTGTTGTTGTGCCCTTTTTCTTACATGGAGCTAACCTACTTACTGCCTCTGTTCGTTGCCCTGGTTTGATTTGGAGGCACCGAAGTAAACTTGGCACTGCAGCGAAACAACGGGCAAGGGTGTGAACTCCGACATTTATGTTTTTTTTAACCTGCCGCGGCATTCTTTCTTCGCAGACAGACACACTCTTGATCCGCACAGACGCATGAAAAAAAAAATGAAAAAAAGAAAAAATGAAGAAGAAAAAATCCTAGACACTTCGAATCGCGCGTTTCTTACATTGACCACTGAGCTATATTTACACTGAGCTGACAGGCAATACTGACGGACAAACGCAATACCCAAAAAAGACAAGAAAAAAGAATTGTTACACGCGCCTGTGCCTGCCATCAGACCAAGTGTTTGCAGACAACGACAATGCGATTCAGAGGGGTGGGGGGTGGGGGTGGGGGGGGGAGTGGGAGGGTGGTGGGTGGGAGGGGGTGTACAAGGGGGGGGGGAAGAGGGGGACGAAGGGGGGGGGGGTGGTGGAGAGAATGAAAGGACGGATTAAGGGAAACGACCGGCACTGTTGGAAATCTAAACAAGCAGAGCAAAGGTATTTGGCCTTTTACGATTAAGGGGAGACGGTCTAGACGGCGAGGGGGGAGGGGGGGGAGTGGGGGGGGGAGTGGGGGGGGGGCGTTGTGGTGGTGGGGGGGGGGGGAGGCGGCACGTGTGATTTGCACCGACTGCACTGTGACATGCGGTGCACTAAGTTCTGTGTGCATGCACTCACGCGTACACGCACGCACGCACGCACGCATACACACAAACATACTGAAAACGTACATACACGCACGCGCGCGCGTACACACGCACACACAACACACACCTCACACACACACACACACACACACACACACACACACACACACACACACACACACACACACACACACACACACACACACACACACACACACACACACACACACACACACACACACACACACACACACACACACACACACATGAAACATCGTTCAATGCACACGACACAAGTCGTTGACACACACACATACACAGAGGGCGTCGACTGCACCGGACGTACTATAATGTGATGTGTATTGTGGTTTGTTGTAAGCGTATGCACGTACGCAACACCGTCACATGACACTGACACCAACACACTACACACACACACACACACACACACACACACACACACACACACACACACACACACACACACACACACACACACACACACACACACACACACACACACACCACACACACACACACACACACACCACACACACACACTGCAAACATTGTTCATGCACAAAAGTCGTTCACATACACACACACACACACACACACACAC
>JABMCL010003077.1:100000-110000 GCA_018857735.1 Alviniconcha marisindica
CACGTTTCGTCGAGTACTGATTACTACTACCAGTGGTAGAAGCAGGTTTCACCGAGTAACTGATTACTGCTACCAGTGGCAAAAGCAAGTTTCGCCGAGTGAGCTTCAACACCTGTGTGGGGGGATTGTTTCTGTTATCTGTGCAAAGACTTTTTTTCTTTTTTTCTCTCCCCCTTCTTTCTTTTGTTTTCCTTCAAATGTGAAACTGATTAGGACTTTCTTCCGGTTGCGCGTAGATGAAGAAGGTAAGTGAACTGTTTCGTTTTCGCCCGTGTTGAACTGCACAACTAGAGAGTGTTGCTATTCGGTGTGGTGTCAAGTTGCGGTGGTGGTGGTGGTGGTGATTGTGGTGGTCGTGGTGGTTGTGGTGATGGTGCTGATGGTGATCATCGAGCCACTGCTGGAGCCTGTCATCGTTGTCATCGTCATGTAATGGTGTCAACAATAACAACAGCGATGACGGTGACAACGACGTCAACGGTCATAACAGACATATAGACAAACAGCGTATGACAGAACAGTAATAGACACGTAGCCAAACAGCGTATGACAGAACAGTAATAGACACATAGCCAAACTGCTTATGACGGAACACCAATAGACACAAAGACCAACAGTGTGTGACGGAACACTAACAGACACAAAGACAAACAGCTTGTGACGGAACACCAACGGACACATAGACAAACAGCGTATGACGGAACACCAATAGACACACTAGACAAACTGCGCATGACGGAACACCAACAGTCACATAGACAAACAGCGTATGACGGAACACCAATAGACACATAGACAGCGTGTGACGGAGCACCAACAGACACATAGACAAACAGCGTGTGACGGAGCACCAATAGACACATAAACAGCGTGTGACGGAACACCAACAGACACATAAACAGCGTGTGACGGAGCACCAACAGACACATAAACAGCGTGTGACGGAGCACCAACAGACACATAAACAACGTGTGACGGAACACCAACAGACACATAAACAGCGTGTGACGGAGCACCAACAGACACATAAACAACGTGTGACGGAACACCAACAGACACATAATGTTCACGACCATAACCGCTCCTAAAGCGTCATTTTCGTTGTAACTGTTATCGTCGTCGTCGTCGTCGTCTTCATATAATGATGTCAACACTGACGACTGGTAATGATGATAACGACGACGGTTAGTAGTGATGACGTCAACTCCCATAATTATGAGGCAACGGTTGTTTTCGTTTCGAGCGCGTTTTCCTCCGAAGAACCGCTGAAGATTGTGCAGTTACTGCCCTGTTTTAATGGGAAGTTTCCAGGTGTAAAGCTAAATAGGACTGCTTTGTGGCGTAAGTTACTGCCCTGTTTTAATGGGAAGTTTCCAGTAAGTAAGTAAGTAAGTAATTTGGTGTTTGACTAGATAGGAGGATGAAACGGGCCTTGTTAAAGGTGGATACATGCATAATGGATCTCTCTTTACAAATACGTCATTATTATCATTATTTTTTTGGAAAGCTGGGGGGCCGAAAGGGGTGGATCCATGGATAAGGATCGCCAACGCATCAGCTTTCTTCCGTTCCCCTCTCGATCATCATAATAAACTGCATACTCGCGTTCCCAAACAGACCCTTTGAAAAACCCAGACAAGGACTTCGTTTGAGAGCCCTTGACACATTACGGGAAATGGTTTTCTTTTTTCCCCCCCCCCCCCCCCCCCGCCCCCCCCCCCCCCCCTCCCCCCTCCCCCCCCCCCACCCCAAAAAGGGGGGGGCAAAAAGAAAAAGGAATTAAAGGGGGGTCGCTCAATAAACCTTGTCTGGGTTTGTTAAGGATCTTTAACGCGGGTATGTATTTTTTTAGACCAATGACGAAAACCACATGCAATTTTTTCAGAGAAAGATTGGGAAAGGAGGTGGGGGAGTTGGGTGGGGGTGGGTGGGGGGGGGGGGGGGGGGGGGGGGGGTTTTGGGGGGGGGGGGAGGGGGAAAACTCGTTGTCGCGTTTGTGCAGAATTTGCAGTGAGTTGGTCTTTTGGGTGATCAAAAACGAGTTTTGGGGTTCCGGGATTCTGCGGTCTGTTGCCGCTCTTTAAAATGCAAGCCTGTTAAGACCGCGCAATTTTTTTTTAAATCGGAGAGTTAATTTAAACCACAAGTTGAAGAACTCTCTTGTAAAACTGTGTAAAGAAGCGGAAGGAATTTTCCTCCAACCACCCACCCTCTCTCATCTGTCTTACTTCACGCACGCACGGCACACCACACCACCCACACACACACAACACACGTACACACACACACACACACACCCACACACACACCACACACACCATACACCACACACACACACATTATGCACACACCTCTCTCTCTCTCTCTCTCGTCTCTCCATCCTTCCATCTCTCCCTCTCCTTTATCTCTCTTCCCCTCTCTCTCTCTCATCTCGCTTGTCGTCTCTTCCTCCGTCTCCCTGATCTCCTCTCCTGCTCGTTCGCTATCTCTTCTCGTCTCTCATCATCTGCCCTCTCTCTTCTCTCTCTCTTCTCCTCTCTCCCCTCTCTCTCATCTCTCTCGCTCTCTCTGTGTGTGTGTTTGTGTGGTGTGTGTGTTGTGTGTGTGTGTGTGTGTGGTGTGTTCTGTGTTCGAGCTCTAGCTAGATTGTTCATAGACTATAAACGAACACTAAAGGAGCCATAGACAATAGCCGGATACGACAGATCGGCCACAGACCCATGGATACCCACAGACCCATGGATACCCACAAACCCATGCATACCCACAGACCTATGGATACCCACAAACCCATGCATACCCACAGACCTAAGGATACCCACAGACCCATGGATATCCACAGACCCATGCATACCCACAGACCAATGGATATCCACAGACCTATGGATACCCACAGACCCATGGATACCCACAGACCCATGGATATCCACAGACCCATGGATACCCACAAACCCATGCATACCCACAGACCCATGGATACCCACAGACCCATGGATACACACAAACCCATGCATACCCACAGACCTACGGATACCACAGACCCATGGATATCCACAGACCCATAGGCAAACAGAGTTTGACGGAACACCTACGGTCTTATAGATAGCACCAAGAGTCCCATAAACAGAACCAATAGCTTATAGTCCCATGCACATCACCAACAGTCCCATAGAACCTACAGTCCCATTGACATCAACTACAGTCCCACTGACATCACCTACAGTCCCAACGACATCACCAACAGTCCCATTGACGGAACCTACAGTCCCATAAAAATCACCAACAGTCCCATAGCACTTATGGTCCCATTGACATCAACAACAGTCCCATAAATATCACCAACAGTCCCATAGCACTTATGTTCCCATTGACATCACCAACAATCCCGTAGACAGCACCTACAGTCCCATTGACAGCACCAACAGTCCCATAGCATCTACAGTCCCACTGACAGCACCAACAGTCCCATAGCATCTACAGTCCAATTGACAGCACCAACAGTCCCATAGCATCTACAGTCCCACTGACAGCACCAACAGTCCCATAGCATCTACAGTCCAATTGACAGCACCAACAGTCCCATAGCATCTACAGTCCCATTGACAGCACCAACAGTCCTATAAACAGCACCAACAGTCCCCTTAGTGACAGCACCAACAGTCCCATAGCATCTACAGTCCCATTGACAGCACCAACAGTCCTATAAACAGCACCAACAGTCCCCTTAGTGACAGCACCAACAGTCCCATAGCATCTACAGTCCTATTGACAGCACCAACAGTCCTATAAACAGCACCAACAGTCCCCTTAGTGACAGCACCAACAGTCCCATAGCATCTACAGTCCTATTGACAGCACCAACAGTCCCCTTAGTGACAGCACCAACAGTCCCATAGCATCTACAGTCCCATTGACAGCACCAACAGTCCTATAAACAGCACCAACAGTCCCATAGCATCTACAGTCCCATTGACATCACCAACAGTCCCATATACAGCACCTACAGTCCCATTGACATCAACAACAGTCCCATAGCATCTACAGTCCTACTGACATCACCAACAGTCCCATAAACAGCAACAACAGTCCCACTGTCATCACCTACAGTCCAGTGACATCAACAACAGTTCTATAGCACCAGCAGTCCAATTGACAGCACCAACAGTCCCACTGTCATCACCTACAGTCCAGTGACATCAACAACAGTTCTATAGCACCAGCAGTCCAATTGACAGCACCAACAGTCCCATTGACATTACTAAACTAAAAGTCCCACTGACATCACCGACAGTCCCACTGACAGCACCACTGAACGTGATGCAACAACCGGACAACAGACACATGGACGAACAGCGTATGACGGAACACCAACAGACACAGACAAACAGCGTATGATGGGACACCAACAGTCACATAGACAAACAGCGTATGATGGGACACCAATAGACTCATAGAAAAACAACGTATGACGGAACACCAACAGACACAAAGACAAATAGCGTATGACGGAACAGCAATAGACACTTCGACAAACTGGGTATGACGGAACACCAATAGACGCATAGACAAACTGGGCATGACACAAAGACCGGGTATGACAAAGTCAAACAGCGTATGACGGAACACCAACAGTCACATAGACAAACAGCGTATGACGGAACACCAATAGACACATAGATAAACAGCGTGTGACGGAACACCAATAGACACATGGACAATCAGCGTATGACGGAACACCAACAGACACAAAAAAAACGTTTTGAGGGAAACACCAACAGACACAAAAAAAACGTTTTGGCAAACCCCAAACAGACACTTAAAAACAGCGTGTAGGAACCCCAAAAGGGACACAAAACCCAGGCGGGGGTTGAGGGAACACCAACAGCACTAAAAAACTTTTTCAAAAACCAAAGCAATAAACACTTGTGACAAAGCCCAACAAAAACATAAACGCGTGGAGGGAACCCCAAAAAGGGCCCAAAACACTTTGTGACGGAGAAAACAAGAACAAAAAAAACTTTCCCAGCCCAAACAACCCCATCCGGGGTTTGTCCCCGGGCCCCCCGACCCCACCCCACCTTCCTCCTCTCCCCCTCCCCTCCCCCCCTCCCCCCTTTACCCCCCCCCAAACCCCCTCCCTCCTTTCCAAGACAGTAAATTAACGTCTTCCCTGCCGGATTGAACCACATTCTCCGATCCTTCGGCTCTACACTGGCTTCCTGTTGAATCCCGCATTCAGTACAAAAATTTTCCCTTTTAAAACATTGAACAACCAAGCCCCTTTTTCCCACCCCTCTGATCTCATTCCGGGTGTATGTTCCGTCTCGCCAAAAACCGTTCGGTCCTGCCGATCTCGACTCCTTTTGTCTTTCCCTCCCTCACCTCAATCCCTTTTGGTCCGGCCCGATGCGCCTTCTTCTTAAAAACACCATTTCTCTGGGCAAATTTACCCAGTCTCTCCCAATTTTCTTTTCCATAGCATCATTTAACCCGAAAGCCGCCCACGACCATCTTTCCCCCTTTGGGCTTTTTGGAAAACCTTTTCCTTTTTGTGGTGTTGTGTGTGTGTGTGTGTGTGTGGTTTTGTGATTTTTTTTTTTTTTTTTTTGGTTGGGGTTTTATTTTTGGTTTTGTGTGTGTGTGTGTGTGTGTGTGTGTGTGTTTTTTTGGTTTTTGGTGATGGTTTTTGGTTTTTTGGGGTTTGTTGGGGTTTTGTGTGTGTGTGTGTGTGTGTGTTATTTTTTTTTTTTCTTTTTAATTTTTTGGTTTTTGGTTTTGTGTGTGTGTGTGTGTGTGTGTGTTTGGGGTGTGTGTGTGGGGTGTGTGTGTGTGTGTGTGTGTGTGATTTTTTTTTTTTTTTGGGGGGGGGGGGGGGTGTGTGTGTGTGTGTGTGTGTTGTTGGGGTGTGTGTGTGTGTGTGTGTGTGTGTGTGTGTGTGTGTGTGTGTGTGTGTGTGTGTAGGGGGGGGGGGTGTGTGTGTGTGTGTGTGTGTGTGGGGGTGTGGGGGTGTGTGTGTGTGTGTGTGTGTGTGTGTGTGTGTGGTGTGGCAACGATGGAGGTGTTAAAGGGGAATTTCCCCGTTTCTACCCCCCCCCAGCCAAAGATCCATCAGCCGGGTTCCCAAACCCAAACCCAAAACCCGAAAACCCGAACGTAAACTTCCTGGCTCTGTCAGCCGGGCGGTTCCCGGGGGAAAAAAACCCCCTCCTAAATTTTAGTTACTACCCCTTTTTTGATGTCGTGAGTTTTCCCCCAACCCCCCCCCCTAATACGATCTGCCCCCAAGTGGGCGTGCCCCCGGTTCCCGGGGTGACCGGGGGTTGGGCCGTTTTGAAAAAAGGTCACGGGGGGGGGGGAGGAAATGGAGGGGTTTAAAGGGAAGGGGGTGGGGGGGGAAATTGCGAAAAAAAGCAAAATTATTTCCCTTTCCCGTTTAAACTGATGTAATTAAATTTGTCGGGGGTCCCCTTTTTGGGGCAGGGTATGCAAAAATTTTTTCCCGGAGGTCCAAAATTTTCCCTCACTGACCTGTTTTTTTGGGGGAGGGGGGGAGGGCCTGTACTTGCTTTGGGAAAGCCATTAAGCCCTCAGCCATGAATCGTGGGGTTTTTTCGTTTTGTGTGTGTGTGTGTGTGTGTGTGTGTGTGTGTGTGTGTGTGTGTGTTGT
This sequence comes from Alviniconcha marisindica, assembly GCA_018857735.1. Classification (NCBI taxonomy): domain Eukaryota; kingdom Metazoa; phylum Mollusca; class Gastropoda; family Provannidae; genus Alviniconcha; species Alviniconcha marisindica. Next base: position 106,668 of record JABMCL010003077.1, read on the forward strand.
GTGTGTGTGTGTGTGTGTGTGGGGTTTGTGTTGTGTGTGTGTGTGTGGGGTGAGAAAAGGGGAGAGAGAGAGAAAGGAAGGGAGAGAGAGGGGAGAGAGAGAGAGAGAGGTTTTGGGGTGTGGGGGTCTGCCCGTGCGTGCGTGTTGGGTGGTGTGTGTGTGTGTGTGTGTGTGTGTGTGTGTGTGTGTGTGTGTGTGTGTGTGTGGGGGGGGGGGAAGAGAGAGAGAGAGATTTCCCAAAAGGGGGAATTATTTCCCCAGTACTGAATGCTTTTTGTCCCCAAACCTTTCCGAATCGGTAGGTCTTTTTGTTTCATTGACGTCATACAACTTTAAACAAAAGGGCCCATTTTGAAGGGTGCAGTGGAAGAAAAGGATCTGAAAAGGGTTTTGCAAGGATGATTTAAATGGAAAAACTATAATTCCCGAGGATGAATGTCGTCCTTTACAGGATATGTAACACCCAAAAATGGCCAAATAAAACATTAGAAAAAAGAATTTGGGAAAGGGCCGGTTTAAAATATTTAAAAACGTAAATGTTCGTTTTGGGGATTTACAAAAAAAAGGGGTCTGCAAGGGAACTAGCAGTATATGGGGTTCCCTTCACCACCACCCCTTTTGAATTCACACACACACACACACCCCCACACACACACACCCCACACTCCCACACACACCACCACACACACACACACACACACACACACCACACACACACACACACTGTGACACCACCGCAAAACCAAAACCCCACACCCCGCTCTACACACCCCTCTCTCTCTCCTCTCTCTCTCTCTCTCTCTCTCTCTCTCTCTCTCTCTCTCTCTCTCTCTCTCTCTCTCTCTCTCTTCCCCCCCCCCCACACACACACACACACACACACACACACACTGCCACACACACACCCCACACACACACACATTTTGAAAAAAAGGGAATTTTTTGCCCCAAAACACACACACACACACACACACACACACACACACACACACACACACACACACACACACACATTCCCCACACACACCACACACACACAACACACATGCTCACACACCCACCCCCTCTCTCTCTCTCTCTCTCTCTCTCTCTCTCCCCTCTCTCTCTCTCTCTCTCTCTCTTCCCTCTCTCTCTCTCTCTCTCCCCACACACACACACACACACACACACACACACACACACACACACACACACACACACACACACCACTTTTGCACGCCCCGCACGCACCGCACACACTTTTTAAACCGACAAAAGGGGCCCCGGTTTTTCCGGGATCAAGGCGAAAAGGGGGATGCAGTCGTCCCGTTGGCCGACGTCAGCAAGGGAGAAAAGGGCAGTGGGGAAAAAAGGGGGACTCTATCGTCTGCTTCAAAGGCGGGTTTTACGGCCCCGGGGGGCCTTTTTTTTATCGCTGGCCCTCCCGCCCCAAAATTGGGTCAGTCGTGTCGCAACCCCGGTTGTCCGCATGCTCCCCTAAGTGCTCATTAAATATGGGGGCGGTCAGCGCCAAAATTCAGTCATGTAGCAACCGGAAATTGGTGTCGCTGCATATTACACGTTTGCGGGGGAAACCCTATGTTTGGGGAAGTTTGCGAAACCTATTTCAGTTACCGTTACGGGCACAAATGGGGAGATATGGGTTTTTTGCGGGGAAACCAGCTTAATTTCAGCAAAAAACCCGCATCGTTTTTTTACACGACTAAATTAATATTTGCATGCGAAAAAACCCGCCCTAAATTTTTTACATCACCTCCCCCACCCAAATTTGCTACAATTTTCCCAAGCCACAAAAACGATCAAGGGTTTTTTGGGAAGTAAAATTTTTGTTTTTGCCGGCAAAACCACCCCTTTTTTTTGCAGCTGCAAAAGTAAAATTGTCACCTCCGCAAAGTGAAGGGTAAAGGTTGGCTGCAAGTGTTGAAGCTGCACCCAGACTAAATTAATATTTGAGCGAAAGAACCGCCCTTAAATTTTTTACCCCGTCACCCCCGGGGCCATTTAACAAATTTGCTCCAATTTTTCCAGCCACTAAACGATCAACGGTTTTGGGGAAAGGGAAAAGCTTTTTTGGGGAAAAACCACCCCTTTTTTTGGCTGAAAAAGGGTAAAATTGTCCCCTCCGCAAAGTGCAAGGTGCATTGGCTCCCAAGGGGTTAAGGCTGCAGCTCTTAAAAATTATGGCAGCGACCGCAAAACGATACTTTGGGAACGACCCCCACAAAAACCCCATTGAGGGGGACGGGGGAGGGAAGGGCCATGGTTCAGGGCTGGTGAGAGTCGGGTGGACGTCCTGGCCCGTCCGTCCAAACCGAGCCTTCGGGTTCCGTGGACGTAAAGATTTATTGCACCGTGCTTCGGCATTGGTCACAACTTGTCCCTAATATGTCAACTGACATCTGAGGACATAAAGCATCACTTCATCATCATCGATGAAGTGGAGTCTTAGTCCCTCTTACGTCACTCAACGCCCTGTAGCAGTTGGTACAGCCCCAGTCCCCAGTTTGGATCCTTGCTTTTTGGAGCCTGTACTAGTTAGATCCTGGCTTCATATTAGTAAACATGGTGCTTAACGTCCACAGAAACCGTACGGCTTATTAGGGACGGGGAGAAGGGGGGAGGAGGGGTTATGGAGGTGGGGGAGAGGGAAATTATATACCTATCGCTACATTGTCACCACCAGAATGACTTCTGCATTAAGATGGGCAGCGATGAGAGCCATTTGAATGTTTCAGTAGGAAGTGATGGACAAAGTCACAAGACAGTGTCCATAAACCACAACCTTTTTGAAGAGAAAGGAGAGCCGAAGCGGTATCGAACCGAGGTCCTTCCTCTTACCAGCCTAACGCCTTACCGCTAGGCCAAACCGGCTCACCCTGGCTTCATACTGACTTCATTCTAGATTTGTACTGGCTTGGTCCTGGTTCGTACTGGCTTTATCCCTGATTCGTACTGGCTTGGTCCAGGTAGGTAGTGTTGCTTAATGTCCTCGGATGTCGGTTGACATATTAGGGACAAGCTGAGACCAATGCCGAAGCATGGTTCAATATAGCTTTACGTCCACGGAAACCAAAAGGCTCGTTAGGACGGACAGCCCAGGACGGCCACCTCGACTCTCACGCAGCTCCTGAACTATGAGGCTTGGTCCAAAGTAAGTAAACATGGTGCTTAACGTCCACAGAAACCGTACGGCTTCTTAGGGACGGGCAAGAGGCTTGGTCCTTGTTTGATCCTTGCTTTATACTGGCTTGATCTCTGCTTCATACTGGTTTGATCCTGGATTCAGACAGACTTGATCCCTGTTTCATACTGGCTTCATTCCTGCTTTCTACT
>JABMCL010003077.1:120000-127500 GCA_018857735.1 Alviniconcha marisindica
CCCCCCCCACCCCTTGGCCCCCATCCAACGAACGTTTCATCATCCTTGGATATTTAAACGTTAATACCTGTCACAGAAGACGAGAAGAGATATATATATATAGAGAGAGAGACCCAGGCGGAAATACAGCGGCCGAATCCTCGGTGTGAAAGGTTCGTGTGTGAGAAAAAATCCGGCCAAGTTGACCGTCTAGTGAGTGGTGAGGAAACTGTGAGGAAAAGAACAGCTGTTTAATCCTCTCGAAGGCTTTGTTCAGTGTACCTTAATATCTCGGATCAAAAACCCGAGGCGAATTACGAAGAGACCATAGTTCAGGAGCTGTGTGAGAGTCGAGGTGGCCGTCCTGGGCTGTCCGTCCTAACGAGCCTTCCGGTTTCCGTGGACGTAAAGCTATATTGAACCATGCTTCGGCATTGGTCTCAGCTTGTCCCTAATATGTCAACTGACATCTGAGGACATTAAGCAACACTACCTACCTATACAGCGGCCGAATCCTCGGTGTGAAAGCTTCGCGGGTGAGAAAAAATCCGGCCATGTTGACCGTCTAGTGCGTGGTGGGGAAACTGTGAGGAAAAGAACAGTTGTCTAATCCCTCGAAGGCTTTGTTCAGTGTGCCTTATCTCGGATCAAAAACCCGAGGCGAATTACGAGGAGACCCGGCTGGGTGGCCATCTGAGCCGTGGGATGATGTTCTTTGGGAGCTCCTTACGACACTGAAGGACGGGTGTAGCCAGTGTGTACTTGCTACCTTTGATGGAGTTAAAGTAAGTAAACATGGTGCTTAACGTCCACAGAAACCGTACGGCTTATTAGGGACGGGGAGAAGGGGGGGGTGGTATGGAGGTGGGGGGGGGGGGGGGGGTGAGAGGTTTGGCCGGCCTAGCGGTAAGGCGGTTAGGCTGGTAAGCGGAAGGACCTCGGTTCGATACCGCTTCGGCTTTCGGCCTTTCTCTTCAAAAAAAGGTTGTGGTTTGTGTGACGCTGTCTTGTGACTTTGTCCATCACTTCCTACTGGAACCATTCAAATGGCTCTCATCGCTGCCCGTCTTAATGCAGAAGTCATTCTCAGTGGTGGTGAGAGTGTAGCGATAGGTATATAATCTTCCCTTTGATGGAGTTTCTGTGCCTTGTACTTTATACTTACTCTAAGGCTGGGTGAGTGTTATTACCGCCAGCGATTCAAGTCTTCTGTTGTTATGTCCCGCGTCTGTGGTGACGTCTTTCCAGCGTTAACTAACTACTGTGTTGAATCTACGCTAATGCTTTTTCTGTCTGTCTTTGTCTGTCTCTGTTTCTCTGTCTCTGTCTCTGTTTCTGTCTCTCTCTGTCTCTCTGTCTCTGTCTGTCTGTCTGTCTCTGTCTGTCTCTGTCTGTCTCTGTCTCCTGTCTCTGTTCTGTCTCTCTGTCTGTCTCTCTCTCTCTCTCTCTCTCTCTCTCTCTCTCTCTCTCTCTCTCTCTCTCTCTCTCTCTCTCTCTCTCTCTCTCTCTCTCTCTCTCTCTCTCTCTCTCTCTCTCTCTCTCTCCGTCCTGTCTGTCTGTCTGTCTGTCTTTCACTATCTCTGTTTCTGATCTGTCTCTCCGTCATCCTCTCTCTCTCTCTCTCTGTCTGTCTCTCTTTCACTGGGCTATCTCTGTTTCTGATCTCTCTCTCCGTCATCCTCTCTCTCTCTCTCTCTCTCTCTCTCTCTCTCTCTCGTCTCTCTCTCCTCTCACTCTCTCTCTCCTCTCTTTCTCTCTCTCCTCTCATCTCTACTCTCTCTCCGTCTCTCTTCTCTCTTCTGTATCGTTCTGATCTCTCTCTCTCTCTCTCTCTCTCTCTCTCTCTCTCTCTCTCTCTCTCTCTCTCTCTCTCCTCTCATCCTCTTTCTTCTCTCTCCCCTCATCCTCTCTCTCCCTCTCTCTCTCTCTCTCTCTCACTGGGCTATCTCGTTTCTGATCTCTCTCTCTCTCTCTCTCTCTCTCTCTCCGCTCTCTCTTCTCCTCTCTGTCTCTCTCTCTCTCCTCTCCTCTCTCCTCTACTCCTCTCTCTCTCTCTCATCTCTCTCTCTCTCTCACTGCATCTTCTGATCTCTCTCTCTCTCTCTCTCTCTCTCTCTCTCCTCTCCTCATCCTCTCTCTCTCTCTCTCCTCTCTCGGTCTCTCTCAGCTCTCTCTCCTCTCTCTCTCATCTCTCTCTCTCTCTCCTCCCCTCTCTCTTTCCTAAAAACAAGACAACGCAACAGCAAAAAAAAAGAGAAAAAAAAGAAAGCCCGTCTTAATACGCCGGAAGGTAATAATACTCCACGCCAAAAACACTCCTGAGTGCAAATTGTCTGCATAGCTGGGACAGCTTGCGTGATACAAGCTGTCCTTTTCACCTCACGCGAAAACGATTTCTGGGTGGTTTCGCTTTGAAGTGTTTCTGACGCTCACCTACACCCACAGCTGCAGAGGTCTACCCGCTATTCTCAGCCACACCTACAGGGGGTCTACCTTTTCTCATCGACACCCACAGAGGTCTACCCGCTATTCTCAGTCACACCTACAGAGGTCTACCTTTTCTCATCGACACCTACAGAGGTCTACCCTTTCTCAGTCACACCTACAGGAGTCTACCTTTTCTCATCGACACCCACAGAGGTCTACCCTTTCTCAGTCACACCTACAGAGGTCTATCTGCTCTTATCGACACCTACAGATGTCTACCTTTTCTCATCAACACCTACAGAGGTCTACCTTTTCTCATCGACAGCCACAGAGGTCTACCCTTTCTCAGTCACACCTACAGAGGTCTGGCCTTTTTTCATCGACACCTACAGAGGTCTACTTTTTCTCATCGACACCTACAGAGGTCTACCTGCTCTTATCAACACCTACAGAGGTCTACCCTTTCTCAGCCACACCTACAGGTGTCTACCTTTTCTCATCGACACCCACAGAGGTCTACTTATTCTCAGCCACACCTACAGGGGTCTACCTTTTCTCATCGACACCCACAGCGGTCTACTTATTCTCAACCACACCTACAGAGGTCTACCTTTTCTCATCGACACCTTCAGAGGTCTACCTTTTCTCATCGACACCTAAAGAGGTCCACCCTTTCTCAGTCACACCTACAGAGGTCTACCTGCTCTTATCGACACCTACAGAGGTCTACCTTTCTCATCGACACCTACAGAGGTCTACCTTTTCTCATCGACACCTACAGAGGTCTACCCTTTCTCAGTCACATCTACAGAGGTCTACCTGCTCTTATCGACACCTACAGAGGTCTACCTTTCCTCATCGACACCTACAGAGGTCTACCTTTTCTCATCGACACCCACAGAGGTCTGCCCTTTCTCAGCCACACCTACAGAGGTCTACCTGCTCTTATCGACACCTACAGAGGTCTACTTTTTCTCATCGACACCTACAGAGGTCTACCTTTTCTCGTCGACACCCACAGAGGTCTACTTATTCTCAGCCACACCTCCAGGGGTCTACCTTTTCTCATCGACACCCACAGAGGTCTACTTATTCTCAACCACACCTACAGAGGTCTACCTGCTCTTATCGACACCTACAGAGGTCTACCTTTTCTCATCGACACCTACAGAGGTCTACCTTTTCTCATCGACACCTAAAGAGGTCTACCCTTTCTCAGTCACACCTACAGAGGTCTGGCCTTTTTTCATCGACACCTACAGAGGTCTACCTGCTCTTATCGACACCTACAGAGGTCTACCTTTTATGATCGACACCTACAGAGGTCTACCTATTCTCATTGTCTCAGTCACACCTACAGGGGTCTACCTTTTCACATCCACACCAACAGAAGTCTATCTTTTCTCATCAACACCTACAGAAGTCTACCTTCTCTTATCGACACCTACAGAGGTCTACTTTTTCTCTTCAACACCTACAGGTGTCTACCTCTCCTCAGTCGCACCTACAGAGGTCTACCTTTTCCAGTCACACGTACAGTGGTATACCTTTTCTCATCGACACCTACATGGGTCTACCTTCTCTTCTCGACACCTACAGATGTCTACCTTCTTTCAGTCACACCTATATTGGTCTAACTTTTCTTGGGGACGAAAGAGTGAAGGCTCGACCGCGGATACCGCCCGAAAAAGACCGGAGAGACCGTGGACCGCCGCCAGAACAATGGAAGTGTTAAGGCGGTGTCTCCTCGCCATTGCGCAGCGACTAGTGCACTGCGCAATGCTGTTTCAACTGCCGTGCTTGGGCAGAGTCACAAAAACAATGTCCGTTGCACTGCGGTTGAGGAACAACCCGAAGCGGAAGAAGTCCCACTTCCGCAGCCCAGCTCCACCTCCCTGCTCGTGATCTCTTCTGGGCTAACTTTAGGGTCCAGCTCCACCCCCTTGCTCTTGATCTCACCTCAGTGTGTCCCTGTGTGTGTAATACAACCAGGAACATGACACAATTGAATATTGTCAACGTCACGTTCACAACTCTTCCTGGTGTGTTCCAAATGCAGGAAGCTCACATTTAATAGCGATACAATATTCATGGCGCGATTCCTGTCTGCTTTTCAGTCGCACTGAGGCGCGAATGACCAAACAAGGCCGTTTCACACACAGTATGTTATTCTGGGCGGAGGGGGGGAGGGGGGGGTGGGGGGTAGGTGAGGGGCGTGATCGCCTACGCTTCAAACATTCGTCAGATGCCGCTCTTGCTAAAACGGCCTTGTTGCGCTGTGTTTATAAATAAGTGTCCAACGGCGTGTGAACAAGGCCCGATACCAGGTGTTGCTATGCCGCGGGTGTCCCCTGGGCTCACCCGGCCCGAAGCTAACATCCCTGACAAGTTTCGCAAACACTGCCACACACACAATTAGTGCTGTAGTGCAAATGACTGGGTGTACAAGTACTATGCACAGCCAATAATTATGTAGATTATGTGATCTTATTTCATTTTTTTTTTTTTTTTACGCCACTAGGCTAATGTCTGAAAGGGTATTGCGATGGGTTGCGCGGGCGAGTGTGTGTGTGTGTGTGTGTGTGTGTGTGTGTGTGTGTGTGTGTGTGTGTGTGTGTGTGTGTGTGTGTGTGTGTGTGTGAATGAGTGGGTGAGTGAATGAGTGAGTGTGAGTGCGCGTGTGCGCGCGCTTAGAACAGTCTCTCCGGACAAGATTTTGCGCCGTAGAAAAACCTTCATTGTTATTATCATTAATGAATATATCGTAAAACTCTACTGTTTGTAACAATAACGAGGGGGGGGGGGGGGGGGGGGGAACGAAGCCATTCAGGCTGTCACTGACGCCATAACATACCGTGACACAGATACTTGCAACAGATACAGCAAGCCGGGAAAGCATATTATTATCAGAACGAAACAAAATTAGCGAAAGCTAAAGCTGTCTAGCTGTCGTGTTCATTTGTTTTCTGTTTTATCTGAAGATAAGAGGATTTGGAGGTTGTGGGGAGGGTAGGGGGGGGGGGGGGGGGGGGGGGAGGCTGGAGTGACGAAGAACATAGGAAGATAAAGTTTTCATCATCAGCTGCTGAGACACGCGATGCTACATACGCTGACCTTTAAAGAGAAGGGATGGCTGATAGCTCCAGGGTTTTCATCTGAGGAAAGCTGGGATAGCTCAGTGGTTTGAGCGTCGGACTCGTGATCGAAAGGTCCCGGGTTCGAGTCCCGGCAGGAGCGGCGGGAGAATTTTCTTCTCCAGGGTCAGCTTTCGTTGCTGACTCTAATTTCAGTAGCCGTTCTACCCCCGTGTTACCGCATTAGCGCGAAAAAGATCCCGGTCATTCTGCCAAAAGTGCAGGTGGCAGGTCACGGCGAAACACACATACACTCTACTTATGTGGCTTTACATGAAGTGACACTGTAAACTTGTGCATGGTTGAATGGTGTACACAGAACTTGCGCCGAGGCGGCAACAGTTTCACGTGGCACCAGCCATGCAACAACCAAGAGCGCTATCAGTACACCACTTCCGTGGATATTAGTAACACGCGCTATAAAAGGATACAGTCACTCGTTCAGAATTACATGCGACAAGTGCGTAGTGAGTCTGCTCGAGAGCAGAGAATAGCGCTATATCAAAGCGATGAAAATAAGTAAATAATAATAACATAATTATGGTGTGTGTGTGTGTGTGTGTGTGTGTGTGTGTGTGTGTGTGTGTGTGTGTGTGTGTGTGTGTGTGCAGCAGGGCTGAGCTCAAGCGTGATGTCATCGTGGTTGTCTTTGTCTAACAGGGACTGGGGAGATCCCAGAAAATGGAGGAAGGGGAACTACACTGTCACCCCAAAAATATTCAGTTCAAGATGGTATCTGTGCGTTCAGAAATGCCCATAATTATACGCTCCACCCGGTCTTTCAGAAGTTTTCCCAACGTTGCCAACGGTTCCAATGTTTATTTCATAACTGACGATTCTGTTTGTCACCGCCAGACTCGGGACTCGGGATTCTGTTTGTCAATTCAATTCAAGATGGTATCTACGCGCTCGGAAAAGCCCATATATGCGCTCAACCCCGTCTTTCACAAGTTTCCCCGAACGTTGCCTTTGAAACGGTTCCAATGTTCGTCTGATAGCTGCCGATTGTGTATCACTGTATTATATAATTACAACCAGAATGATTCCTGCATGTATACATTCAGATGGGCAGCGGTTTGAGCCCGTTTCGTTAACTGTGGGGGACAGACAAAATATTGTAGTCTACCATAAACATGTGTAATGGTGTGGAGTGGTAGAAGGACAGGACACAGGCAGCGGAGTCTGTCGAAATGGAGACCACAGCAGGCGGACGGCAGCAATCAGGCTTTATTTGCTCAGCAGCAGACAATTTTCAGCACACCCAAAATCATCACGCGCACGCATAGATAAGAGAACGGCGCGGGCCGCAAGGAACATACGCTGTCGCTACAATGAAATCGGCTCTCTGGACCACAGAATGGCTGACAATTGTGTTTCCTTGGCCGCACAAATACATTTTCCTCTACAATAACTAAACTAATTAAAACATGAAAAACATCAAATGAAAGCTACAATACAACCTTTAAGCCGTATAAACAAAATGTACACACATGACTGACTTATTTTATTTACAACAAGAGTGGGAAGCGTGGCTTGCACCTGTCTATAAGCAGATTCGTACAACTAAATCACAACTAACACAATGTACGAAATATAACTGTCAATAAAACTTACATCAGAATAAAGTGCACGCTCCCACGGTTAAAACGGTACATAACAATTACAATACAACGCTCTGTAAGAGAAGCAAGACACACTCAAAGACTAGCACTAAAACAATCGGTGCGAACTTTCGCCTGGGGCGCGTTATTTAGTCGCAGCAGCGCTGATAGTGATATCAAGTAGTCTATGAATACAACTTAGCTTCTACAGTACACAATACTTAATAAGTTAATTTCAACCCAAAATAAACACTAAACATGAAGTCAGCTAAGCAAAATACTATACGACAAAGCATTGATCGACACAGAATTACTTTAATCGAGTCAAAACAACGATTCACTACTATTCACTAGTACTA
>JABMCL010003077.1:137500-190000 GCA_018857735.1 Alviniconcha marisindica
CAGCAGTGCCCCGAGATTCAGTCTCCATCGAGTCGATCGCTGGAATTTTTGAGTTCCAGCAGTGCAACTCAGTCCCCATCGATCGCTGAAGTTTCTGAATTCCAGCAGTGCCCTGAGATTGCCTCCATCGAGTCGATCGCTGGAGTTTCTGAGTTCCGACAGTGCCCGGAGACTCAGTCTCCATCGAGTCGATCGCTGGAGTTTTTGAGTTCCGACAGTGCCCGGAGACTCAGTCTCCATCGAGTCGATCGCTGGAGTTTCTGAGTTCCGGCAGTGCCCTGAGATTGTCTCCATCGAGCCGATCGCTGGAATTCCCAGGCTGAGTTCCGGCAGTACCCCGAGATACAGTCTCCATCGAGTCGCTATAACTGAACCGAAAAGGCTACAGAAACTCATTCAGAATCATCTCGTGAGCCGGTTTGGCCTAGCGGTAAGGCGTTAGGCTGGTAAGCAGAAGGACCTCGGTTGGATTCCGCTTCGGCTCTCCTCTCTCTTCAAAAGTTGTGGTCTGTGGACACTGTCTTGTGACTTTGTCCCTCACAATTAATGAAACACTAAAATGGCTCTCATCGCTGCCCATCTTAATGCAGGAGTCATTCTGGTGGTGACCGTGAGTGTAGCGATAGGTATACTCCCTACCTCTTCTCCCATCTCCGGACCCTCCCCCCCCCAACCTTCTCCCTGTCCCTATTATGCCTTTTTTTCTGTGCACTTAAGCACCATGCTTACTTACTTATCAGTTCAGAATCAGAGCTCAGGAGCAGTGTGAAAGTCAGGGTAGCCATCCTGGGCTCCCCGTAAAGTAAGTAAACATGGTGCTTAACGTCCACAGAAACCATAAGGCTTATTAGGGACGGGGAGAAGGGGGGAAGGGAGTATGGAGGTGGGGGGAGAGGGAGATCATATACCTATCGCTACATTGTCACCACCAAAATGACTTCTGCATTAAGATGGGCAGCCATGAGAGCCATTTTAAGGTTTCAGTAGGAAGTGATGGACAAAGTCACAAGACCGTGTCCACAAACCAACAACCTTTTTGAAGAGAAAGGAGAGCCGAAGCGGTATCGAACCGAGGTCCTTCCGCTTACCAGCCTAACGCCTTACCACTCGGCCAAACCGGCTCACTTGGCTCCCCTCCCGGAATAGTCCTTATAGTCTCTGTGGATCTCAAGCAGGTCGCATGACTGAGTGAGTTGACCGAAGGTTCAGAATCGGTCACATCAGTGCGACAAGAGCGAGTTGACGGAAGGTTCAGAATCGGTCACATCAGTGCGACAAGAGCGAGTTGACGGAAGGTCAGTTCAGAATCGGTCACATCAGTGCGACAAGAGCGAGCTGACGGAAGGTCAGTTCAGAATCGGTCACATCAGTGCGACAAGAGCGGGAGCGAGTCTGCTCGATAACAACAGAGGATAGCGCTATATAAAAGCGATGTGACAAACAAACGTATATTAAGTGAGCCGGTTTGGCCTAGCGGTAAGGCGTTAGCGGCTGGTAAGCGGCGGCGGAGGGACCTCGGTTCGAATCCGCTTCGGCTCACCTTTCTCTTCAAAAAAGTTGTGGTCTGTGGACACTGTGACTTTGTCCCTCACAATTATGAAACATTAAAATGGCTCTCATCGCTGCCCACCTTAATGCTTAAGTCATTCTGGTGGTGACAGTGTAGCGATAGGTATATAATCTCCCTCTTTCCCTCACCTCCATATCCCCTTCCCCCCTTCTCCCCGTCCCTACTAAACCTTACGGTTTCTGTGGACGTTAAGCATCTGATGTTTACTTACTTACTTACAAACGTATATGACATCCGGGGACATTAAGAAAGAGATGTGATCAACTGACAAACGCGACAAATCTGGTTATGTTGGAATCATTTTATGCCCCAAGAGACTCAGTGATGCGTCAGTGCCGGAGCCAGTATGTTCGTACGGCACTAGGCGGCATGCTGCTGTTGTGTTGCTTAATGTCCTCGGCCGGATGTCGGTTGACATATTAGGGACAAGCTGAGACCAATGCCGAAGCATGGTTCAATACAGCTTTACGTCCACGGAAACCAGAAGGCTCGTTAGGACGGACAGCCCAAGACGGCCACCTCGACTCTCACACAGCCGCTCCTGAACTATGAAGGCGGCATGTAAACATAGTGCTTAACGTCCACAGAAACCATAAGGCTTATTAGGGATGGGGAGAAGGGGGGAAGGTGTTACGGAGTATATACCTATCGCTACACTGTCACCACCAGAATGACTCCTGCATTAAGGTGGGCAGCGATGAGAGCCATTTTAATGTTTCGTAACTGTGAGGGACAAAGTCACAAGACAGTCAACAGACCACAACTTTTGAAGAGAAACTGAGGAGAGCCGAAGCGGATTCGAACCGAGGTCCCTCCGCTTACCAGCCTAACGCCTTACCCGGCTAGGCCAAACCGGCTCACGAAGGCGGCATGGACCTATATCTCCTATATATAGGTCCATGGCACTAGGCCTGTTTCAGTGTGAGCCGCCGGTTTGGCCTAGCGGTAAGGCGTTAGGTTGGTAAGCAGAGGGACCTCTGTTCGAATCCCGGCGTTTTGGCTTTCCTTTCTCTTCAAAGGTTGTGGTCTGTGGACGCTGTCTCAGTTGTGACTTTGCACCTCACAATTACTGAATGAAACAATACTGAAATCAGTGGCTCTCATCGCTGCCCATCTTAATGCAGGAGCCATTATGGTGGTGACAGTGTGGCGATAGGTATAGTGTAATCTCCCTCAGTCTCCCCCCACCTCCACATCCCCTTCTCCCCGTCCCTAATAAGCCTTGTCAGTGGTTTTTGTGCCAGACGTTAAGCACCATATTTACTGTTTCACTGAGAACATCAGTGATAAAGTCTAATCCCGATTACTGGCATTATAAGATTTACAAAAAAATTTGTGGTCACTGAGTATTTTGTTTGGTTGGTTCAGTGAATGTTGCTTTCGTTTTGCACGGTCAATGATCCTTCTCTGGTTTGTCGTTGTTTTTTATTTTGGAAATGCGTACGATTTTGTTTTTGTTTTTGCTGCCGTTTGTTTCTTTTTGTTGTATCACTTGTATTTTATGTTTACTGCCGTGTCTTACCAGACGTCCTTTCATTGACGTTCTTTCACTGATGTACCCCCACTGGGGTTTCTGAAATAAAGCACTTGACTTGACTCACTTTACTCGTCCACAGAAACCGTAGGCCGCTTATTAAGGACGGCGCAGCCCAGGACGGCCACCTCGATGACTCGACTTTCACACTGACACGGCCGGCTCAGTCCTGAGCTCTGATGACTCAGTATCGCATGCCGCAATTCAGTATAACCTCCCACAGAGATTTATACCTTTGCCGCGGGTGCCGTTTCAGTCAGTAACGGCTCGTCAGTCTCAATCAGTCACTGAGTCACTTCGAGTCACACACAAAACAGACATAACTGACAGAGAAGCCTGCACAACTCAGTTCAGTGTCAGTGTCAGTAACTTGATAGGTCTAGTTTTGTCTGGCAGTTGCGACGGACTCGGTGAGAGTCACGATCGCGTGCTGATCGTGTCAGCTCTCTGTCAGTCACTACAGAGGCGGGGCGGGGTACCTCAGTCGTAGATTCGGCTGTGCTCTAGCCGCCGTAGACCCGACCACACCACCGGCCACAGCCCGTGACAACCGCGGCGGCCGTAAGTAAGTAAACTGACATGGTGCTTAACGTCCACAGAAACCATAAGGCTTATTAGGGACGGGGAGAAGGGGGGGAGGGGCGAAAGTGGAGGTGGTAAGTAAGTAAACATGGTGCTTAACGTCCACAGAAACCATAAGCCTTATTAGGTACGGGGAGAAGGGGGGAGGGGGGGGGGGGGTATGGAGGTGGGGGGGACTGACTCGAGAGGGAGATTATATACTGACCTATCGGTACACTGTCACCACCAGAATGACTTCTGCGGCATTAAGATGGGCAGCGCCGACTATGAGAGCCATTTCAGTGAATGTTTCAGTAGGGCGTGATGGACAAAATCACAAGACAGTGTCCACAAACCACAACCTTTCTGATGAGAAAGGAGAGCCGAAGCGGTATCAGTCGAACCGAGGTCCTTCCGCTTACCAGCGGCCTCAGTAACGCCTTACCGCTAGGCCAAACCGGCTCACGCGGGGCGGCCGTGTCACCTACCCGCCATAATATAATACCGCGCTCCCGCGCTACGGAGGAGGCAAAGCCGGGCCCAAGGAAAACCCTCCCTTCATTGATAAAGTGCCGCGGGATCCCAAAGAAGCCGCATAGCTGACCTATTTGAAGCCCGCTGAATCGAAAAGTCCGCCCAGAGGTCACTAGCCAGTCTGCACCGCTGTCGCCGCGCGGCACCGGCGCGAGCTGGTGCGTTTTCTTTACTACGGCCGTGACGTGCGGGTTTTACCGGTGACTCGAACTCACGTTAAAAGCGTTTGGGTGACCTCCAAACCAAACGCGCTCCCCCCCCCCCCCCCCCCCCCCCGCCCCCAGTGCTGCGTGTACGGGAGCATATGTGTGTGTGTGTGTGTGTGTCAGTGACTCGAGACAATGTGTCAGCGGTGTCTGTGTCAGTGTCAGTCAGGGCGGCACCGCGGTGCACGCCGTGTGTGTGTGTGTGTGTGCCGTGTGTGTGTGTGTGTGCGCGCGTGTGTATGCCGGTGTGTGTGTGTGTGTGTGTGTGTGTGTGTGTGTGTGTGTGTGTGTGTGTGAGTCAGAGAGAGAGAGAGAGAGAGAGAGACGTGCGGCGGCACTGAGTCGCCGGTTTGTGTGTCTCGGAGCCGATCTCAGCCCCCCCCCCCCCCCCCGGCCTCCCTCTCCGCCGCAAGCAAATGATGCAGGCAAAGCTTTAATAACACAGAACAACGGCTCTTAGCTCACACACACGCCGCACACACACACAGACACACACATACACACTGACACACACACACACACACACACACACACACACACACTACACACACACACACACACACTGACACTCACACACACACACACACACACACACACACACACCGGATGTGACATACCACACACACACACACACACACACACAGTTGCACTGTGCTGACTTCTAACATCAAGTAAAAACAGAGCTGTGTGCATTGTACAGAACTCAAATACTATGATAAACTACATCCATGTTGTGACACCAAAAGTGAAAAACAACAATATTATAGTGACTACAAGCAATTCAAATCACAAGCTATACAGCAAGACCTACATTACACACACACACACACACACACACACACACACACACACACACACACACACACACACACCACACACACACACACACACACACACACACACACACACACACACACACACACACACACACACACACACACAGCACATTAGTCAACTGAAATAATTTAAAAACAAGTTGGGCAACAGGTTTTAAACTGATGGGTTTTCAGAGTGGTTTTAAATGCAGTTGTTAACTGAGTGTGTCTAACTTCATGAGGCAGAGAATTCCAAACAGAAGGGGCAGCATTGGAAAAAGAGTGATTGATGTCCAGATGTTTTGGTCTTAACAATAACATGTGGAGTGTATAGAGTTCTTGAGTCAGAGGAAGAGCAGAGCTGTCTTCATGGTTCAAAAGAGTGATTGATGTCCAGATGTTTTGGTCTTAACAATAACATGTGCAGTGTATAGAGTTCTTGAGTCAGAGGAGGAGCAGAGCTTCTTCATGTTCAGGAGCTGTGTGAGAGTCGAGGTGGACGTCCTGGACTGTCCGTCCTAACGAGCCTTCTGGTTTCCGTGGACGTAAAGATTTATTGCACCGTGCTTCGGCATTGGTCACAACTTGTCCCTAATATGTCAACTGACATCTGAGGACATAAAGCATCACTTCATCAGAGCTGTCTTGATGGAGGGCACACATGAAGACTATTAGTGGTTGTTGACATATTCCTGAAGTCAGAGCACAGCATCCTTAATGGCAGAAATACATCACATACTTATACTGGAGAAATGTTTCCAAGATCTCATTCTCTGAGCTGAACTCTCAAGGTTACTTGGTGTGATAACTCTGGGTGTCATAAGGTGGCATGCACATATATAATTATATATTGTGCGTGCATGTGTTTGGATCTTCATATTTGTTATGACCATACAACTTAAATAAATTAAAAAAATGTATATGAATACTTGTCGAGCACCTTGGGATGAGCCTGAAACGCCGCTTCACAATGGCAACTATATAGGCTGTTCTCTGCTTCCGAGCAGACCTACTCTGCTCTAGTCATATATATATATATATATATATATATATATATATGCAACTCTGATTGAGTGTAACTTTACACAGTGCTTTTTTGAAAATCCAGCACAATGGTGTATGTGACAGTGCCACTGTTTGGTTATGTGGCAGGTGCCATGTGAAACTGCTGCTGTCTCAACAATGTCACTTTATTCAAAGCCATAGAATGCATGTTTAGCTGTAACCTGCCACCTACAGTTTTGCCAGAATGACCAGGATCTTTTACATGTATGTTACTGTGGTAACATGGGGGAGAAACGGATACCGAAATGGGAGTCACTGAGTGAGCACCAAAAGTGGCCCTGGACCTTGGACTGAGAAGAAAATTATCCCACTGTTCCTGCCACTGAGAAAGTGAACCCGCAACCTTCCGATCAGGAGGCCGGCAATTCGTCAGTCTCGTCTGTCTGGTAGTTTAACACCTACCCGTTTACTAACACAGTAATAGTGGCACTGGTAATGTACAACTCAAAGCTGTCGCTAGTGACATTTAGTGTTTACTTCATATTTTATATGTGCATCTTGACCTACTGATACAGCAACAGACGAGATGGAGATTGAAAACGAATGACTGACTGATGCGTGCTGCTCACTCAAATGTAGTAATGAAAACGCATGCAAGCTCGGCGAACTTTCATTCAGTACAACACACCTACTAGCTAAATATTCTGTCATTATCGGTTCAGTCGAGACTGAGATCACCAAACCCACAGCCACAGACGGTCCTCTCAAACAACCGTGGAATTTTCTTACCCTTTCACTGCCCCCAAATAACCTTCAGCGTTGCCAGATGAGACCCTAAAACGAAACTAGTGGGGGAGTATTATTCTGTCCCCCCGTCTAGCGAAAACCGTGCAGACGATTTCTTGTCCAGGCGAATGACCCTGTTGCCCCCAAGCACGCACCTACCGCGCGCGTGGCGATGGCGTGACTCGTGCCAAAGTTTACTGGAAAGAACAACTGCAGGATATAAATCCAGCCCTATCAACGCTGTGTTCGTTTATGTGCTATCCGAGCAGAAAATCAGATTTAGGCACGCAGGGAAAGGCCATAGGCCTAACAGGTGGGAATACTAGCGAGCTGTTAACGACGTCAAGGAAGTGGTTTGTCACGTGACTCGGTCATTTACGGCATTCCGCAGCTCGTGACGTCACAACACGGCCATCTTTGCCTGTGTACGCAGACAGACTCAACGCCCGTCGTATTTTCCTCGCTGGGAAAAGCGAGAACACTATTACTGCTGCAACTAATGTGCAGAAATATTCTGGTAAGCATTTTCCTTTCGGGTTCCAGATATTTTACCGAGTTTAATGCTGCGATTTCAGAGCTGGTCGATTTTCTTTGGTCCCATACGCGGCATTTTGCTCATTGTTGAGAACTTGCCTTCACCCCCTCCGGCACAGGTTTCAGTCTTATGTGGTCAGCAAAAATGTACTAAAGTGTTGATGAAACAGGTATTCAAGTCTCAATATTCCTGAGAAATACATATATAAACCTGGTGCGCAGTATGTCCGCTATTTCACTGGATGTGGTCAGATGCCGGCCTTTTAATCAGCATCTGAGTCATTTTCTCAATGTGATTTGAGGTCATGTGTCCAGATTTCTGGTAGTTGTGTCTACTGATGATGAAAGCGCCACAGGGAAACCCGGATATTAATAATAAGTAGCATGGCCGTTTTGCGCAGTTTCTTCCCGTGTGCGATGTCTTACCAAGGTCAAAGAAACGAGATACCTGGTGAACACTCGAGTAAATTCGGAACAGTAAAGCCTAACAGAACAGAGCACTTGTGGTTGTACAGCTTTTTGGCGTCTTGGTTCAGGTATGATTTGCGTTTCAACAATCCATATTCCAGAGGCAGACTTGCATACTCAAGTTTTGTTATTCAATGTTAGGCTTTTATTTGTTTTTTCTTCTTCTTTTTTGAGTTATTATTACAGGTGTTGCAAATACACAGATTTTTTAACACAAAACAGCCCCCTCTTACGCAGTTGCTCAAACCCCATGCATTAACTAAATATTACTAACTACTAAGTCTGAGACTTTTTTGTTTTGTTCATACTAATCATAGTCATGAGTTCCACTTGCTCCGAGCGGGTTGACAATAGGTCGCCTGTTCAAGAAGGTAAACAAAGTTACACACACACCAGGAACCTGCCAGTACACTGCCAATAAAAGGCCAAGATCTAACCAGGCACCAGTGAAAAATGTACCACAAACCTACCTGGATCTTGGACATGTATCTGGACACACTTTTGATGATAATTGATATGCATAGTGTTACTGTTAGTGTTTGTTTTTCCGTATAATACTTTATGGAAATTGTTTTGGTAGGACTGTGCTCCACATGTGTATATAATATCGTATTTAGGTTAATAATAATATGTATCATGTGAGTGCTCAGGCCTTGATGAGCACATGATAAATATACATTATTATTATCAGCTATCATTGTATACAAACAGTTTGAAAAAGCCTTTACCACAACCACTCACATTGTGTGGTCAACTGGCACTAGTGGCAGTTTTGAGTTGCAGTCTTTAGCCAAGTTTAGGCAATGTGCTGGACCCATATTTTGGAGATAGGCATTAGTGGCCTGCCCAGAGTGAGGTTGTACACTTGAAACAGCATTACAAATAATAATTTCAAGTATTTATCAAGCACAAAATCTTGTCTGTAGAGACTATTCAATATAGATCTAAGTGCATACACGCACACACACACACACACATGACACAGGCACCCTCCCAGTCCCACACAAGCATGCTGACTACAAAGCTTAATTTACACACAAAATGGGCAGCAAACACACTTGAGACGGATGAAGAACAGAAAACATGGCTATTGTTTTGGGAAAAGAAATGTATCAACTAAACAGCACCAACATGTTTACCAATGTCATGAATGTGTGTTAGTAGTGCTCACCAAGTTTGTCTTTGTAGAATTTGTGACCTGGCTGCACACCAGGGAAAATGCTGTGTATGGATTGGATGTTGAAAAACTTTGCTGTGGCATCAGTGTTGATCATAGTCATGTCAACAACTGTATTTATCCCAAGGTTTTGGCCAGTTAGGGGGTAAGACTTGCTGTGGCAGTGTGAGCTTTTGATTGAGCAACTTCACACTATTAGTATTACTGTATTAGTATTACAAGGCTCAGAGCCATTAGGCCCAACTTGACCATACCAAAGTCTGATAATGTGATCATGATAGAACTGATACAGGTACAGTCAAGCTCACAGCATTCAGTGTGCACACTGACAAAGACAAAAAACAACAACAAAAAACCCACCCTTAAGGTGTAACTCAATAACTGACATGACAAACAGACCCATTAACTTATAAAGTTATAAATGTATTATAAGTACTGCAAAATTTTATGTGCATTGTCAAAAATGGCATGCATACAGGTGACCCACACTGCCACGGGTAAGAAGTTTGATGCTTTAGGCTCCAGCATAGTGCATCAGATTGTGCATACATGTGTTAACTGTTATGTGTAGACTTGATTAACACCGACTGACTGAGCATGCTAGTGTCTGGTAATAAGTTTATGGCAAGCCCTACCTCAGTACTTGGACACCAGACTGAGGAATCTGAAGCTCCCAGCGCTCGAGTAATGCAGAAGATGGAATCTCACTGTTAAGTAGATCATTGCCTATATTACTGTTGGTACAATAATAGTGTTTGATTGACCTTATATAATAATGGCACCAGGACAGCAGTCCCAAAGTCACCCTTGCATTGCACCATACACCAGATTGAGCATAAGAAATAATAATTTTAAATTTACAAAGCATGATCTTCAAGGTAAAAGCTGTTGCAAAGTTGAACTAAGCTTAGATTGTCTTTCTTCTTCTTCTCTTCTTCTTCTTCTGTGTGTGTGTGAGAGAGAGAGAGAGAGAGAGAGAGAGAGAGAGAGAGAGAGAGAGAGAGAGAGAGAGTTTTGGCTGACTAGAACTGTAGAACAGTCTTCCTCAGAAAGTGAGGAAGTAGTAAGTTAAGTAACACTAAAGCCAAGGTGAACACTTAACACTTTGTAACACTAACAGCAGCCAGTGACAGTGTCCCCTGCTTCAAGCTGAGGTTGGACTTGTTTGAGTCTCACTCAGGCAGTGAAAGAACCTGTTGTGTATTTTTGAGTGTTAACACTAACAGTAGTACTTAGCTGCCCTTCCCACACATGCGGCAGTGAGATGTCTTTGGTTACAAGTTGAACAGGTCTGGGCCCTTGTAAGTTGTATGAAGAGCAAATGACCCCCTTCATCATGTTTATCTTCTAAACAGTGTGGCATTGCAAAATCACCATGTGTGAAGTGCAAAGAGGACAATTGAGCCAGCCTAAACACATTTTAAAGTTTAGCCATAGACAGATCTTCTGATGTTTAAACATCCTGAATGGTGTATACAAATGGCTGCACAGGTGCTCCAGGTACCAAGGGAGACAGTACCATGGAAAACCACAAACTATTCAAGCAGTTTGGGTTCATGCATCAAGACACATCGTTGTCAGTGCAGACAACCCAAGAAAATCCTGAATGGGAAGAGGTCATTGGGTCACTCATGTCTGCTACAAGCCAGCAGTGCTTCTCATATTTTGATGAAAAACAGTTTGCAGCACACAGGTTATAACAATGTTGGATGTAACTTGTAAGCAGAACAGTCTTAAAAACAAAAATCCAAAAAATTACAGGACTTCATTATCCCTTGCTGGAAATTCAGATCGCCTTACCTGGGTAAGGCACAGCAACTGCAAGAGCAGCATGACCCATTCCTGTCAGTGTGTGCAGGATTTTCATGTGTGCAGACAATGGTATGGCTGCCAGTGTTTGTGTTTTTTAATGTGCGCACTGATGTTGATGAATGTGGTTGCACACGGGCTGTATGGACACCATAAGACCAAGAGTCTCAGAGAGTCTGCACTGACTGTTACTCTGTACTCTGACTGAGGGTTGACTCTGGGAGAAAAATTATTTGCTGCTTGGGGGACTTGAGCCCATATCAGTATTGTGCCTGGCTTTCCAGTTGGACACACTACCAAATACATTTGCACCAACTGAGCTATGCCCATGGTTCACCAGTTTTTCATTTTCAGTGGAAGTTCTAGTCTTCTACTGTCCCATTGACTTTTCCACAGAGGCTGTTGTAATCGAACGATGCAACTTGACTGTATTTCACGTTCTGAGTGAACTTCTGACTCTTGGAAATTGACACATCTTCATCATGCAGTGTCCAGTCAGTTTTGAGTTTTTGACACTGACTTTTAGTATGAGGGTTTCGTTGTTGGGGAAAACAGTGGAATTTCCCTATCTAAAAACACACCGGCAAATAACCATTTTGGAGCCTTTTGATGACTTGTGCATGGTGGAACAAGTGACAGAATTATGTACTCTTTAGCAAATGCCAAATAAGTATTAGAATGTTACTATTAGGGGCTATCCCCCTTTAACCTCATTTGCAATTCATAATTATTTTGCCTGATAAAATTGATATGGGCCCCGATGACTTCTGCCAGTAAAGGTGTTCAACTTCAAGCTGAAGACATCAAAAAGGTATCAAGTATTCCATTTTGTAGTATACCAGAGTGGTCTGACAGCTGAGAAGTTGGCATTTGTACAGAAATCTTGAGGAGATGTATGTGTTTGATTTAGTAAAAGTGTAGTTTTGTTTCATGTGTGTGTGTGGATTTTTTTTTTTTTTAATTTAAAAAGAAAATCTGTGCTGAATTTAAGCATGCAAAAGAATAGACACAGAGATCTATCTTGGTTCACCTGATTTGCATAGTTGTGCTCACTTAGCTTAGAACACCTTTCTTTCCTGTGCAGCTTGCACTTAGAAGGCCTGTATAATCCTCTCCATATTGCCCCAAGGGACTATTATATGAATATATTGCTGTTTATTGCAGGTGTCAGGCTATTTTTAACATCACATAAAACTATGTCTGACTTGTGGAGTGAGAGTGTATCCGGTACTGTAGCTGTAGGGCAAACATGCAGCTTATTGTATTTATGCCCTGGTAACAAGTGGGGGGGGGGGGGGGGGGTTATACTGGAAATGTAATCAGCCTGTGCCTGTGACATTCTGTCTGTCTTTCATGTTTCTGGTCTTTGTTCAGAAGACATTCACTGAACCGCTCAACCTTTGGTAACCAAATGTGGTATGGTGGTGTGTATCATCATGAGGCTGAGTGTTGTGCAGAAAAGAAAGAAAAGCAAACAAAGGGTTGCTGTCAGCTGAGTATCCTGTCCCCCCCTTCCTCCCCCCCCCCCAAAAGGGGGGGTGGGGGGTGTTGTTGCTGTCATCATGGTGACAGTGAGGGCTTATATATATAATTTAAAGATGACTGTACTAGATGTCTTCAGAACTAATGATTGTTTTGCAACCAAATTTACTTCAATAATGGTAAATTATAAGCCAAGGTGTTGAGTGAAAATGTCGGATTGCTGAGGTGAATGTTCAAAATTGAAGTTAATGTTTGTCAGGATGATACATTCTCAGCTGCTGAACCTTTTGAACCAGACTTTGTTTTGTACAGTAATGATACAAGTCACCTGATCATAAGCGAGTGTCATGCGGAATATTCGGGTTGCATTTTCTGTTATATATCTCAGTATCTTGTGAACTTATTATTATTTTGTCACACAAAGCAACAAACCTTGTTCGGACAGTAAATACTGTATTATAAGTATACCAGTTGACATGAATAATGGATTTGGGGTTGAAAATGGAAACAGACTGGATAATCTAATGCTTTCCAGTTCCAGTTTCCTGCATGGCAAAATGTGATGCGACATGCCTTACAAAGAATGAAGACAAGGGGTGTTTGCTCTGTTTCAGTTTTGTGGAGAACTTGGCCACACCTTTATGGAGTTTGTGACCAACAGTGGAGACTACTGTCAGGCACAACACGTGTAATGAGCTAAGCTGCCACGGCTCGGTCTCCTTACCGAGTCGTCTTCCCCTTACTCATCGGTGCTGTCTTTGTATGAGGCCCGGCGTGCCTGGAACACTGCTCGACGCTGGCGTGCCTGCAGTTGGATCACCCGTGGTTGCTGTTCCATTCTCTTGGAGTGATCCTTGGATTTTGTGTTGAATGGGGTGAAGTGCGGCGGGCTCCCTTTTTTCTGTTCCCGTTGTGACTCCAAAACTGTTCATTAATTTATCAGGTTTAAAGTTAGCCCCTGCTCGGGTTGTTTTATTTTTTTCGCGGCCTGCAGTGGTTAAACTGTGAACACCAAAGTGATTATTTTGTTCAAAAAGACGCCGTGTTGGAGATTGATTCTAAGTCAACATCGCCATCCAAATCACCATCTTCAGTTTGTGTTCAAGGTAAGACTTAAGTGACATGAGACACACAGTGATAGGTGAAGTGCAGCTTTTGCTTGAACACCCCCCCCCCCCCCCCCCCCCCCCCCCCAGCCTGTTCCCCGACTCCCACCCTTAGACCATTGTGTAGCTTTAGTTGTCTTAAACTTAAAGCTTCTACTTGTTCCATTGCTGCTTGACCCGTTGGGTCTTGAAGTTTTCTTTCAACAGCATCAGTGACCAATGACCTGCATTACTATTATGTTCAAGGTACCCCAGTCCATTCAGAAAGATGTAAATCACACACTGTCTCTAAGTTTGATTTGTAAATGAGTACAGTGGGGAAAACGAGCTTGATATTATGTAATACCTATTTACGTACCACTTCTTTCATAGAATTAGTTTTCTACATGCCCAAACGGTGAGTGTGTTTGCCTTCTGCCTAGAATTTGTAAGCAAACAATAGGGTGTTCGCCACAGCACTTTTTAAAAAGCGTTTCAGAGTTATTTTCCCTTGCTTCAGCACTGAGCAAGCCTTCTGTGCCCGACACATTAGACAGTGTTGTGACATGCCATGGATTTTTTTGGAAATTGGACTAACAGCCTCAAGTGTTATCTTTGAGAATGAGGAATTACTCCATTAGTACAACAGGAAACAAGAAGCATGTTTGTGAACCAAACAGTTTATCGTAAATTTGAGATTAAACTGAAGTTATCTGTGAGGACGTGTTGTTTAGTTATAAAGGAAACAGCCAACCCGTTAAAACGATCCTATTTGTTAGACATATATAACAGTAATATTCGCAGCAAAAATGGGTGTGAGTATGTTTAAATGATAAAATGTAACACTCCCTTAGATTAGAATGTAGATTAGAATGATATTGAAACTGAATTTCTTTTTGATCATGAACTTAATTTATTAAGAATTATAAAAAAAAACAGAGAAATATGATAAGGATTGTAGACAACAATGTATGAACAGAGCAGTGTGTTCTTGCACTATTTATTTTATACACGTCAGGAAACATTTTTTGAAGCTCAGTGTTCATATATGACTTAGTGCCAAAAGGTGCGCAAGAAAAAAGGACAGGTACTAGAAAATAAAGTTGACAGGATGTGAGTGAGTAGTTGAACAGTTAACTTAAAAGTGAAAGAATTAATAATAATAAATAGAAAAAATCGTAATAAATATTACTAAAACAAAATCACAGCCAAAGAATAATGCTATTAAGATCGGCACCTTACATTTTTAGAACTCTGGAAGGCAGACAGGCATGGTCACTATAATTATGTCGAACGTTATTATTTCCACAGCTCGTGTTGTCATCGTAATGATCAACATCTAACTTGACGACTTTAACCTGCGTAAATTCGAATTGTCTACCATATATGATGATTTGTTTGAAGACGTAGTTTGTAAACAAAACGAACTGCGTTAAGCGCAAGCAAAAAATGTAAAGAGTACGATCAGAATATACTGTTTATAACCAGTCTGCTGTCGCACATTACGATTTCAACACGCACCCATGTTGTAAGAAACTCGGTGAAAACAAATTTTCGAAAGCATCTGAACAAACTTTAGATCGACAGCAACAAAAACTCACTCTGTATGCTAACATTCCGATACTTTTAAAAGATTCGGCATATACCAATATAAATATCGTATAACCGGAAGATTTGACTAAATCTCCGATGAATGTTTAAATAAAGTTGAACGTTACAGTCTTCAAAAATATTACCACACACCTTTCGCATATCAGAACGTCTCTTCCATGCAGCCATGTGCTAAAAGCAAATGACCCGGATGTATAACATGGCTGACCGGAAGTAGGGCAAAAGTGCAATTATTTTTTTTCCTTTTGCTTGTTTAATACGATGTTGAACGTTATTTATTGCAACAATTTTATGAAGAATGGCAAAATATATTTTAAAAACTACCCAGACATTTGGCAGTAAAATAAAACATTGGCGCCTGATGCAGTGACGTACCACAGTGACTGGAGTAAAGTTTCGATGAAAGAGAAAGTCCGTTCTTCACTAGATTGTCTGCGAATGCTGGTCATGAAACATTTCAACACTCACAACGTTCGACTGAGGGATATTTTGGAGCCTCTAACTCCAAAATCAAAACTTAGTGATACTCGATTTTACATGCACTGTGTAAAGCGATATCTCCTCTGTGCAAATCGGTGACTGAGGTAATGTTTTGATTCGTCATGTACATGAATGAAAGCATCGAAAGCACTCACCATGAGCGTGTCCGTTTTCAGGGGTCGAATTTCATGGCGCTTTTCACTTTCAAAAAATAATATTTCTCCAGCTGCTCCAGATTTGGAGCTCATATTGTTTCCACTGTGATACTGACCAATTATGAACGCACACACAAAGCAACAACAAGACAAAGTGTTTGAAATGGATTTTATTGACGGTCAAAAATCGGACCCCCCATTTGCGCACCTTTTGGCACTAAGTCATATATAATCATAGTCGTATTGCTGATTGTTAATAACAGACACACACACACATATATGGACATACAAACACATAATGACATGTGCAACTTTTCGCTAACCGCTACAGTTGAATTCAGCTTTTAGTTTAAGCAGAGTTCACATTAGATTACTTCATTAAGTGGGAATTTCTGGTATTTCGCTGGTTAATATCAGCATAATATATATTATAATTTATATACCAGAAACAAAGTCAGCAGTCAGTCAGATGTACCGTTGTGAATCTTTTGACTGGTTCTAAAACTAGTAAAAGAGAGAAGATTTAAAACGCAACACAGTGAGGGTATGTTGTCACACGTTGTGCGTGTAGATGTGTATGTGCTGGTGTGTGTGTGCTAGATGAGGAGGGAGCTGGTGTTCGCTAGTACTACTAGTAATAGTAGTACCGCACTTGAAGTAGAAATAGTAAATGACACCCTTGCATCTGAGTCATTTTGACAAGTTATAGTTATCATCTGACTGGTTCCATGAATCACTTTTGCCACCTTATACTATAGGTGTCACACTGGTTCGTAAAATGTCTAGCGCTATCATTGTTTAAAATTAAAGTCAGTTTGGTGCCTGAAACTAGTGAAAGTGAACTGATTTCACTGACTTTATTGAAAATCAAAAACTGCCATAGTTGACTGAAAAATCACTGACTTGCTTTGGCGTCTCCCGAAAAGAGGTGGATGGGGTGGAATCTATCATTGATATTCTGGTGGTCAGTTTAACTTTAGTTTAAGCCTGCATTGAACATTCATGTCCATGAAAAGGATTTTTTTATTCGCTTCAAAAATTATTTTGCTGGTTTTATAGTTTTTTTAGTGTTTTTTTAACACTTTCCCTGCTAAAGAATTAAAAGATTGTAGTTTGCATGGCTGACCTGTATAATTTCTTTCCAGTAACAGCCATGAACTAAGGTGAAGCCAACCAGAAACAATTATTTTGAGGAGTTTTCATCTGTATGGTCATAATGCAGGGTTCACACGGTCTTTGAAGGTATTTGAAAGTTTGGGGAAAATGGGATAAGCTTTTCAATTTCAAGGCCTTGAAAGTCTGTGAAAATGGAGTGGGGTCTGTGAAAGTTTGTGAATTTTGTGGTATTTAGAGTGCTAGGGAAAAACTATCAGCTTATCAGTCAGAAACTGCATTTCCTGAGACCAAACAGTAGTTTAAACAAAAGAAATTGCTGTGCAAAGTCAGAAAGAACACACACTTCCTGTCAGTTTTGACTGATAGAGTGTGTCGGTCATCAGCTACAGTAAGGGTTGCACCCCTTTACTGGATGTGGAAGAGTTGCATACCTTCATGTTGCTTTTCCATGCCATATCGCAAGGGTTTGTGAAAAGTTTGTGAATTCTGAAAGGATTTTTCTGTATGAACCCTGTTAAATGCAATGTGTGTGTGTGTTTGTTTGTTTTCAAACTATTCAAAATCAAGGGACATCAATCAGAATTCAAAATGGAATTCAGTAGAACAGGTAGAAGAGTGCACATTTTGCACCACAGTAAAAAAAAGAAGTTTAAAAGTTTAAAAAAAAAGATGATCGGAATTGATTTAGTGCAAGTTACTGCAACAGTAACTGAGTAAAGTGGAGACTCCTGCCATGTTACTAAGAGTAAGACTAAGAGTGCAAGACTACAAGTACAACAGAGGAAGAAGAAAAGAGTGAATCCGGTACCACAGTAAGAAATCAAAAGAACTAAGAATGGTACAACAAACATTGCACCAGTCTAGGGCACAAATATTATTGCTATACAATGTACACTAAAGGTGTGAATGAGAAAAAGACTGGCAGATATGGCACCATGGTGAAGAGAAAATGGGGGCAAGTATGGTACCACAATAAACAGAAAATAAGAAAAAAGGTGCATATATCGTACCACAGTGTGAAAAAATCGTGCAAATATAGTACCACTTTATACTGAAACAAAACAAAAAAGTGAAAACATTGTAGCAGTGTAAGAAAAGAGTATGGTAGTTAGTGCTTGGATTTTTACATACAACCAACCCCACAGGGTCACATCAGGATGAAGAGATACACAGAAAAATGGTGCAGATAATAAAGTACCACAGTAGCATAAAAGGTGAATGCACTTGATAGTTAATAGTACTTGGTAATAGTAGTATCACTATCAGACGTCAGTGCTGTCACTCTGTCAGTTCAGTGTGTCATGGTAAGAAAATATTCAAAAGTATAGTGCTTTAGTGGTTATAATGCTAACACAATTAATAGATTATACTTTTTATGATTTAATTTTAATTTTAATTGTAATAATACTGTGTGTGATAACTCATCATCTGTAAGAAAAAACAACAACTGCAGATATGATACCAAAATGAGAAGACGCTGTTGCCTAGAAATAGGATAGAACCTGGGCAATTTTATACAACTAGTACCATGGTCATGTTTGTGAGGTGAGGTTGTAATTTTGCACCTTCGCTGGAAAAGAATTTAAGAAGGGTGGTAGACTAAGGCCTGTGGACAATGACAAGTGAGTCACACATCGTAAAGCTCTGCTTTTTGGGTTGCGTACAAGCTGTAGAACTTTGTAGACCTGTACTGTGTGAAAGGAAAGACTTCAAAAGTCTTGTGTAGTCCTTGATTTGGTATTTCTTTTTCATGATTTCATTGATGATTTTGACAAATATGTTTGTTTCCTCCCCCTGTTTCAGTGTAGTACCCATTTGCTCACCACGTGAAAAGTGCAAAATACTCACCACATCACCATCATGAAGGCTCGGCGCCCTGAACCGGCGGAGATTGAGTACAAGAACATGAGGTTCCTCATCACTGACCGTCCGACAGATTCTAATCTTGACAAATTTATTGAGGTAAAGACACCTTTGCTTGGATTTTAACTAGTTTCCACCCATACTCCATAGTCAGTGGTTTTTGCTAAGTAAAATTGAGGGGAAGGTAAATTTTGTATACCAGTATATTTTAAAGCTTAGAATAGGAGTTAGGACATGATAGAGCAAGACTATAGTAATTGCTGAATTAGGAATTATAGTATAATTATAAGTGTGTGAAACTGAAAGTTAAAAAACAACAACGTTTTGTGAGGAGGGAGATGTGGTGTATCTGTCCACACACTATAGTGTAAAGTGTAAAATAAAAAGGTAATACCAGCTACTTTAACTAGTTTAAGCCAGTAGCTTCCTTCTAACCTTGTTAATGTTATATATATATCTTACATTAGTAATATTTATGTGATTTCATCTCCCACTCCCAGCATTCTGTGTGGAATGTAGGTTTCAGCACAATTCAAGAGCTTATGTGAGATCCATCATTTTATTTTGAGCAGTTGGAGGGTTAACGCTTGTAACGTTTTTCTGCTCCTTGGCTGCGAAAAGGAAACTTCTACCAGTTCTGGTGTGTTCTGTTACAAATTCTGGCAGTGCTAAAGTTCATGTACTTAATTAAGTTTTATTAGTTTGCTTCCTTTTTGTTCTCTCTGTTTTTGAGCTGGTTTTAGGTAAGGTAGATGGTATCTCAAGTCTCATTTTACATTACATGTAAATTACGCTGCAATGTGAAATGTTTTTTGAAAGACAGGTGTTGATTATTTTGGAAGTGAAAGTGCTAAAGTTCATGTACTTCAGTTTTATTAGTTTTCTTCCTTTTCGTTCTCTCTGTTTTTGAGCTGGTTTTAGGTAAGTCAGATGGTATCTCAATTCTCATTTTACATTATGTGTAAATTACACTGTAGTGTAAGTGTAACACGTGCTGATTTGAAACACGTGTTGACTATTTTTGACTCGCACTGTCACGAATGTCAGTGTTATAGGATGAAGACTGTGTGACTTGTGTATTATATGTTACTGTTAGTATGTTGTGGTGACTAGATGAGTCATTGAGTATGCTTGCTCTGTCAGTATACAATGCCCAGCTACTTGTCACATAAACTCTGATGTAACATGTAAGTCATTAAGTGTGTGTTTTTCAGATGAAAATGGTGGGAGGGGTCCAAGAGAAAGTAGGATAATGTGCTTTGGTGTTTGAGAGTTTTTAAGGGCACAAACAAAGCAGGTTTTGTAGGCAGCATTACTTTCAAGGCCATCAGAGATATTGCCCCCTACCCCCACCCTCCCTCTCAGAAGAAAATAAATTACTAATAGTGACAGCAGTAATACAGATTCAGATTCTTTATTCACCAAGTTTAACAACAAGAAAAGTGTCTTGAAATCAGCCATACTTGCCCATGTGCTGACTGATCATTTTGGAATTCGCTTGTTTCACATGTTGCTAATAAATGAATGAATTACAGTATTTAGTTTTGATTTGGTGTTTTCTGTTCCGTTTCCCCAGGAACTGCAGAGGCATGGCGCTAAGAACGTTGTACGTGTATGTGACCCAACATACAGCAAGGAAAAACTGGAAAATGAGGGCATCGATGTGCTGGTGAGTCATCTAGGGAAGGTGTGCTGTGTACCTAGACCTGGGCTGTACCTAAACCTGAACAAACCCTTTATTAATCCCTTCAGTGCCCCGTGTAAGATTTCCAGCAAACGGTATCTTTTGTGGTCCTGTAACACATCTACTTTCAGCACTATGCATTTTGATGAAAATCCTTTCACGTGCCAGTGCGAAAAATAAGACAGAAAGGCTTACGGGTTTCATATTTTGGTCTCCTCTGGTAAATGACATCAAGGCAGTGAAGGGGTTAAGTGTAACTCTTCCTAACATCCAACTTCAAGGGTGCGATTTTTCTCATGAGCTGCTATTTGTAGATCTGTGCTACAGTGTGCCCAGTTTAGTCAGTGATCCCCAAATGACATCATGGCAATGAAGGGGTTAAGTGTAAGATGGTAACTCTTTCTAACATCCAACTTCAAGGGTGCGCTTTTTTTCATGAGCTGCTATTTGTAGATCTGTGCTACAGTGTGCCCAGTTTAGTCAGTGATCCCCAGGGATTGCGCTAGGTTATTTAACACTGCATATGGCATACACTAATATGTCCAGAATGTTTACAGGTTAATCGTTTTCATGTTCATGTTCTGTAGCACCATATCTCACCGACAAGAGTGAGCACATCATGCTTTACAAGATCAACAAAAATGTAAACATTAAAGCCATATAATTAATAATTATATTGAGTCATACTGTTGTATTTTTGGCACCACCACCCCTCCTCCACACACACACACACACACACACACACACACACACACACACACAGAGGTGCATAGGACTTTAACGAGGAGTGAGGGAGGGTATTTCAAATTTTAACATCCAGGAAACTGCTTAGGGTCACAGCTAGACTAACAGACATTACTGTTTTGAACTTGAAGTATACATTCAAAAAAGAATGGGGGGGGGGGGAAGTCATGGGTTGATGAGTTGTGAAATATCAAATTTTACTAATTAGCGGAATGATTGGAACCCCTTTTCTCCTGTCTCCAGGACTGGCAGTTTGACGACGGCAGTCCACCCCCAGCAGAGGTTGTGAGCAACTGGTTCAACTTGCTGAAGACTCGCTTCAGGGAGGACCCTGGCTGCTGCGTGGCCGTGCACTGTGTGGCAGGGCTGGGCAGGTCAGTGTTCGCCTCCCACTCCCACTCCCAGCATTGCCTTCCAGCACCTTCCTCCAAACTCGGCCAGAATTGGTTGTGCCACTGAAGGGGCGCTTTTTATCTCTGCGCAGCTGTCCATTGATGCTGTTGGCGAGCTCTGATAGGTTTGGGTACTAATAAGACTGGGGGGGGGGGGGTACTAATAAGTATGTGAGGGCAATAATAAGACTGTGAGGGTACTAATAGACTGGGGGGGGGGGGGGGTACTAAGTAAGATATGTGAGGGCAATAATAAGACTGTGAGGGTACTAATAAGACTGGGGGGGGGGAGGGGGGTACTAATAAGTATGTGAGGGCAATAATAAGACTGTGAGGGTACTAATAAGACTGGGGGGGGGGGGGGTACTAATAAGTATGTGAGGGCAATAATAAGACTGTGAGGGTACTAATAAGACTGGGGGGGGGGAGTGATATAAGATGTGAGGGTATAATAAGTACTGTGAGGGTACTAATAAGACTGGGGGGGGGGGGGGGGTACTAATAAGTATGTGAGGGCAATAATAAGACTGTGAGGGTACTAATAAGACTGGGGGGGGGGGGGTACTATAAGTATGTGAGGGCAATAATAAGACTGTGAGGGTACTAATATGGGGGGGGGGAGGGGGGGGGGTACTAATAAGTATGTGAGGGCAATAATAAGACTGTGAGGGTAGTAATAAGACTGAGGGTAATAATAAGACTGGAAGCAGCATAGCAGCGCACACGTTAACATGAGATGCACCCACCCTGGGTAAGAAAAAAAAAGAGTTCCGTCTTGAGTTGAACGATTTTGGTTGTGTCTGTGTTGGTTTAAGCAACATTGGCAGTTATAAAAGAAACGCATGATATAATTTGAGTTGACTGCTACAAACTTGGAGGAAGGATGTTGTAAACCAGTGCTTGGAGTTTGTGCTCACCTCACTTCCCCTGTTTGGAGCATCAGCAGTCTCACTCGTTACTCAGCTGCTGTTGCATGCTGGCATCTGTGGATTTCCCTCCAGTCCTGCTACTGGCTCTTTGGCCTTTTCCTGTTGAAGGGTGGATGTGGGATAGGCCTTATGTTGAAAAGTAAACAGGGGTCATGCAGAATACTTGATTTCCTGTCTTGCCAGTAAAGGCCACAGTGAGGGCTCACTTTACAGTCAGAATGACTGTCTGTTTTTGATGTGTATATTTTCTGAACTACTGATTATATTGTATGCCAGTGTGTCTGTAAAAAGATGGGATTGCTGTGTTCAAGGTTAAGGCCACAGCGATGGTTAAAAATGGCAGTGTCGGTCCATATCTTCTGAACCGCTGAACCTGTTGTAACCAAACTTGATATACTGATGCATCATTGTGAACACCAGTCAAATGTTATGCAAAAGGATTGCTTTGCTATCTTCAAGCCTGTCAAGTTCAGGGTCACATGATCAAATAATGACTAAATTGACTGGGTCGTCTTTCTGAACTGCTGATCCTTTTGGGACCAAATTTAAATTTGATGATAATTATGTTGTCATGAGCTGGAGTTTATTACGAAAAGATACTGCTGTGTCAAAGCAGGGGTTCAGATTTTTTTTTTTTTTTTTTTAGCCAGCTCAGGTTGTTTAGTGTTTGTTTGCTTGTTTGTTTTGGGAAGTTTACAATTTTGAGAATTGTCTGACAGTTTTTTTGTTTTGTTTTTCATGTTGTTGCTGTTGGTGGCTGCTGGTTAGTTGCTCCCCTTGACACTGTGCACTTTCAAGGGAAGGACTGGAGGTGCAGTGTTGTGTTTGCGATGAAAATGAAGTTTCACTGTTGGTTTTGATGGTGTGTTTTTTACCATGCGGTCTCCGAGTGGTCATGGGCTGACACCGTGTTGTTGGTTCTGTTTTTTCTCCAGAGCTCCTGTGCTGGTGGCCATTGCCCTCATGGAGGCAGGAATGAAGTATGAAGATGCTGTGGAACTCATTAGACAGTGAGTATCTCATTGCCAGTCTCAGCCTGTTCTTGTCTAGTCTTACGGACCATCATTCCCAAGGAATATTCCCAAAGGGAGCAGAGATTAAAGAAACTATTTTTTTTTAAACACAATGAAGAAACTAATTGTTTTTAAACACAGTGAGGCTTAGAGGTGTAGGCTGCGATGCAGACAACAAACGGTCTGTACGCCGCTCCCGTGTCGCCATTTTTACACATCCCAGCCTTTGTCACTATTGCTCTCATGACCTGTCATGACGTAGCTCACTAAGAATGGTCCAGTTTCAGCATGTACTGCGTAGTCTTCTAGGTAGCCAGTCGAAATGACTGCTACTGTAGTTTTAAAGGGCTCACTTTAGCTGACGCTGATATTTCACAGCCTCTGGTTGACTTGGCGCAAAGCAGTAATCGGCAATCAGGCTGTGATTGGTTGAAATGTTGGTCCCATCACTAGCAGCAGAATTTATGTTCCCAGGTGCCTGAATCTGACCCTGCCACTCCTGCCAGTCAAATGATGCCCTTTTTGTTACCGTTTTCGGTCCAGATTTCGGGCATCGACTATAGAGTCACTGGCTTGCACTTCTACAGGCCAGTTGGACAGGCTAGTCTTAAGGTTTACTGTTCAGCTAAAATATGGTTCCTTCAGTCACGATCAAGTCTGTGCTAATCCTGTGCCCTCATCTATTTCCCCAGCCCCCCCCCCCCCCCCCCCCCAGACAAAAAACAAACAGGGCTAGTTATTATGCAGCCAGGGCAGAAATAACTGGCATATTTAGTATTTACAGCTCACCGGTGTGTCCTCTCAGAATAGGCTTGTGTGTCATTGTTTTGACACAGCTGTCTCTGTGCTCTCACAAGGGAGTTGATGTATGGCAGGCCAGTCAGTCACCCTCTTGCATTCCTCTGTGCTGCAGTCTTGACTGTTTTCATTCTCTGAATTTTTTGGGGTGTGTGGGCGTTGGGCCGCTACCTGTCCTTGAAAGGTAAAACGTCACAGCTGTAAGGGTGATAGCTTCAACCCCCCCACCCCCCCCCCCCCACCCCACCCCTCCCCTCCCCTCCAACAAAGCCTAGCAGACTGTAAATTTTTCAGATCACTTTTTAGTTGTGTTCATGTTCCAGACACTTTCTTAAGTATGATTTTAAAATTCTGGCTATAGGTCAGTTTTAACTTGTACACATTTTTAACGTTTGTATGCTGACAAAATGTGTATCGCCCTGATTTAACCACAGTGGTTGACTGGGCGTAAAACACCAAGTTAGTTACTTACTCCCCACCCCCCACCCCCAAGCCCCTTTGCCCCTTTGCCCCCTTCCCCCAATAGCCGAAATTATCAAGAGACTGTGACTTTCTTTCCTGAAAGGTCACAAGGAAAGCAGGGTAAGTAAGTAAGTTGGTGTTTTACGCCCAGTCAACTGGTGCGGTTATATCAGGGCGATGGGAAAGCAGGGTAAGTAAGAAGTTGGTGTTTTACGCCCAGTCAACTGGTGCGGTTATATCAGGGCGATGGGAAAGCAGGGTAAGTAAGAAAGTTGGTGTTTTACGCCCAGTCAACTGGTGCGGTTATATCAGGGCGATGGGAAAGCAGGGTAAGTAAGTAAGTTGGTGTTTTACGCCCAGTCACCTGTGCGGTTATATCAGGGCGATGGAAAGCAGGGTAAGTAAGTTGGTGTTTACGCCAGTCAACTGGTGCGGTTATATCAGGCGATGGAAGCAGGTAAGTAAGTAAGTTGGTGTTTTACGCCCAGTCAACTGGTGCGGTTATATCAGGGCGATGGGAAAGCAGGTAAGTAAGTAGTTGGTGTTTTACCCATCAGCGGGGTTATATTGGGGTGATGGGAAGCAGGTAAGTAGTGGTGTTTTACGCCCAGTCACTGTGCGGTATATCAGGGCGATGGAAAGCAGGGTAAGTAAGTAAGTTGGTGTTTTACGCCAGTCCACCGTGCGGTTATATCGGGCGATGGGAAAGCAGGTAAGTAAGTAAGTTGGTGTTTTACGCCCAGTCCACCAGTGCGGGTATATCAGGGCGATGGGAAAGCAGGGTAAGTAAGTAGTTGGGGGTTTACGGCCAGTCAAATGCTGGTCTGTTTATGGCGATGGGAAAGCAGGGTAAGTAAGTAAGTTGGTGTTTTACGCCCAGTCCACCAGTGCGGTTATATCAGGGCGATGGGAAGGCAGGGAAACGTTAGGGGTAAAACGGCACTGTTTGGAAAGTGACTGGTCTCTGTTTTGGGAGGAAAGCTGACCGCGATGCATGTCACTTTTTTCAGTGCATGACTGCTTTTCTTTGCAGAAAACGCCGAGGGGCAATCAACACCAAACAGCTGACGTACCTCGAGCACTATCGCCCCAAGTCTCGTCTTCGCCACAAGTCCATCCGCAATGGTCACGTGCAGTGCCTCATCCTATGAGTGGCATATGCTCATTGCCAACTCAGTTTTCGCTCCACCCCCACTTCCACTACCCCCCGACCCCTCCCTTCCAGGTCACCTGCATTACCTCAACTGTTGTGTCAGCTTGGATCTCTCTCTCTCTCTCTCTCTCTCTCTCTCTCTCTCTCTCCATTTCTCCTTCTCTATTGTTCTCCCCTTGAAATGGGGCTTTTAATCAAACTCAGTCATTAGATTTTTTTTCTTTCTCCCACCTCTCCTCCTCCTCCTCTCTCTCTCTGTCTCTCTCTCTTTTTCACTTTCTGTCTCATTTTTCTCCACATGAAATGGGCCAATGGCCTTTATTCATTGAATCAGCCATCACTCTCTCTTACTTTCCTGTCTCTTGATCTTGATGCGCACTGTAAGTGCGATTCATCGACAGGACCCAATCTTGGGTAAAGCGCCAGCATCTCTCTCACTCTCTCTTTCACTCATGCTGTTTTAAAGAGGAATAGAAGAAAATGGTTCTGTCAGTTTTAGCTAGTATACATAATGTTGTTCCCATTCTATAAATTACTGAACATGGTTGGAATCTTGTTTTGAGAAGGTCAGATATTTTGTTTGTTTTTCTGTGGAGGTAGTACATACATCCTCTTCCAGAGTTAAATCGTACTGTTGGTATCTAGTAAAGTCATTGAGTTTGACAAGTCTGATTCTTGAATTGTAAATACTTTAAACGTGTGGTATACATTTTAGCAACTAGAATTTGAACTGAGAAAAACTAAAAATGATGGCAGAGACCAAGGTCTGATGAATTCTTGCTGGTTTTGGGGTGAAGTTGAACATTACTCATACAAACCTAAAGGTGTGGTTTGCTGCAGAAATACAACCGAAATGTTACTGTAACTTGATATTTATTGCCCAGTCAACTGTGCCGGTGAAGAGAAGTTGCTGGAATGTTGACATCAGTAGCTAATGGTTATCAGGCATGCTCAGCCTCCTGGACAGCAGGGTTTATGTAGGCGAACTGGCACGTCCAGATCTCCACCAGGTGAAATTTAGTACCCTGGGAATTGCTTGTGTTAGATGGTAGGGAGTCAGGCTGTGACAGGCATGCTGCACTCCCCTTTGGTCAGAGTAGATTACCTGCTATTTCAGCAAATGGGAAGAAAAAGATCATGAATGGTACAGGCTAGGCTCATGTGCAACGTTTGTGGTGTTACAGAGTTCATTCAACATGCGAACAGTCGGTAAAACCCAGTTGTTTTTTCTCTCTCATGGAATTGATGTAACTCAGTCTATGTGGTGGCACACATTTTGTTGTTGTCAGTGTTTTGATCCCCAGTCATTGGTATCAATTCTCTTTGATGTCTGGCACCATGTACATTTGACCACCCCGCTAAGACAAAAGAAGCAGTGGAAATTGCAGTTTGACAGCCATTGAAAGAACTAGTCTTCTCCGAATAGGCCAGCCATTTTCCAGTGTGTAGAACAGGTGAAGATAAAAGCTCAAAATCAAGGATTTTGTTTCACAACGCCCCTTTGAATTTATTCTCAGTTTACAAATCCTGCTTTTGTCATTGTCAATGATAAAAGCTCAGAATCAAGGGGCCAGTTTTACAATGCCCCTTTGAATTTATTCTCAGTTCATAAGTCATATTTTTGTCACTGTCAGTGATAAAAGCTCAAAATTGAACATATTGCTTCGCAAAGACCCTTTGAATTTATTCTCAGTTTACCAACCCTGCTTTTGTCACTGTCGGTGATAAAAGCTCAGAATCGAGGGGTTTGTTTCACAATGCCCCTCTGAATTTATTCTCTGTTTACAAATCATATCTTTGTCACTGTCAGTGAGAAAAGCTCAGAATCGAGGGGTTTATTTCACAATGCCCCTCTGAATTTATTCTCAGTTTACAGTCCTCCTAGCGTCAGTGACTGTTGGTGGGACTGGCTGTGGTAAGCACTGTCAGATGTCAGAGATGGCCCTGCAGCCTCTTTGTGGGTCTTGCTCCACAGGTGACATCAGCACGCAGCATCTGTACTTGACGTTGAAGAGGCAGCATGCGCAACACAGGCAAGCAGGGCTCCAACCCTGTCGTTGGGTGCAGCCTCTTCTGTGACCCGTTTTTTTGGCCGAAGCTTGTTTTGTGAGAAGGCTAGTTCCTTTCACCCTTTCCCTGCCAAAGTGTTTCTGGCATTACTGCAGTTTCTTCCACTAATGTCAGATCACGTTCTCCACAAACGCCCATTTTGACCTCTTTGCTGCATGTCACCGTGCATGAAGAGTCAGACTTAAAGCATGATGTCATGCAACGTCCTTTCGGCAAAGCAGAAAAGATTTTTCAGGGACGTCGTTTGAGGTCTTCAGCCGTTAAGGGCAGGGAAGGGGTTAATCTGTTCGATGGACTGGAGCATGGAGTAGTTAGAGGGACCCCGGGCCACTGCTCATTATATAGGAATGGCCAGCGAGCTTCATCCGTTGGCCATGAGTTCAGCATGAGTAGGCAGATGTAGATCTGTAGTTCCTGGGACTTGCTGCTGGCCAGCCATCTGGTGTATCTGTGCTGAAGTTAAGTCTGCCAACGTTTGAACATTATGCTGTGAGTGATGACTGCAGGCGCTGCAAGAGTGCTCTGAAAGGCAGGTGTTTTGTCTGCACTGTGCGCTCTCTGAGGGAACATTTGAGGGGGCAGGTGTAACGTGTTAAGTGCTACGATTTGATCAAAGGCTTAGGCCGGTTTTGTAGTCTGCACTGTACGCTCTCTGAGTGAACATTTGAGGGGGCAGGTGTAACGTGTTAAGTGCTACGATTTGATCAAAGGCTTAGGCCGGTTTTGTAGTCTGCACTGTACGCTCTCTGAGTGAACATTTGAGGGGGCAGGTGTAACGTGTTAGGTGCTAGGATTTGATCAAAGGCTTAGGCCAGTTTTGTAGTCTGCACTGTACGCTCTCTGAGTGAACGTTTGAGGGGGCAGGTGTAACGTGTTAAGTGCTATGATTTGATCAAAGGCTTAGGCCGGTTTTGTAGTCTGCACTGTACGCTCTCTGAGTGAACGTTTGAGGGGGCAGGTGTAACGTGTTAAGTGCTATGATTTGATCAAAGGCTTAGGCCGGTTTTGTAGTCTGCACTGTACGCTCTCTGAGTGAACGTTTGAGGGGGCAGGTGTAACGTGTTAAGTGCTATGATTTGATCAAAGGCTTAGGCCGGTTTTGTAGTCTGCACTGTACGCTCTCTGAGTGAACGTTTGAGGGGGCAGGTGTAACGTGTTAAGTGCTATGATTTGATCAAAGGCTTAGGCCGGTTTTGTAGTCTGCACTGTACGCTCTCTGAGTGAACGTTTGAGGGGGCAGGTGTAACGTGTTAAGTGCTATGATTTGATCAAAGGCTTAGGCCGGTTTTGTAGTCTGCACTGTACGCTCTCTGAGTGAACGTTTGAGGGGGCAGGTGTAACGTGTTAAGTGCTATGATTTGATCAAAGGCTTAGGCCGGTTTTGTAGTCTGCACTGTACACTCTCTGAGGGGGCAGGTGTAACGTGTTAAGTGCTACGCTTACGCATTCTACAGGCACTGAAAGAGTTACCTGAACTGGCTGGTGTTACGTACTGTGGGTGATCGCTTGGGGCATCCCACATTGGTCTGAGGGGGCAGGTGTAACGGCGTTATATATGCTGTGATTTTTCAACTGTACAATAGGCAGGTGTTACTGCGAGTGATCGTTTGATCAGGCACTCACGTTGATCTGAGAGGGTAGGCGTAGCATCTTGTATGCCGTCAGTAGTCACTCTCCAGTCGCTCAAAGAGTGGCATGAGTAGGCAGGGGTTAGGTAAGAGGAGTCATGACTTGGTGCGGCACTCAAAGAGCGTTCTAAATAGGCAGGTGCAGTGTAACGTGCATTATAATTATTACCAGTGATCTCTCTACAGTCCAGACACTCGAGGAGAGGTCCAAATAGGTGGACGTTACGTATGCTGTAGTGTGACCGGTCACTTGATGGAGTGTGCAAAACATGGTCTAAATAGGCCTGTTTAATGTGTATATATAGATATAATATTTGTTACCAGTTACCATTCCCTAAGTTCTGAAAAGGCAGGCGTTACATGTGCTATAAACAGAGGGTCCCAGGCTGCTGATCAGCTAAGCACCTCAGCCAGTCACACCATCATAATTAATATTCCACGCCAAAAAC
This sequence comes from Alviniconcha marisindica, assembly GCA_018857735.1. Lineage (NCBI taxonomy): Eukaryota > Metazoa > Mollusca > Gastropoda > Provannidae > Alviniconcha > Alviniconcha marisindica. Next base: position 167,614 of record JABMCL010003077.1, read on the forward strand.
AAATTGAGAGGGCCATCACTTTTTCATCACAAGCCTGTGACACAAACGAGTGCTTTATTCCAGACGACGCTTTCAGTGACGACAAGAGATATCGGGTGAGGCAAATTACTGTCATCTGAACGCTGAATCAGACTCGGATCTCTAGGGCGTTCCACCAGCCAGTCTGATGGAAAGCTTTTGTTAGGGAAAAGAGGCAAGGCTTAGATCTGGGCACGGAACCCTCTGTGACCACTCGATGGGGCACTCAAAGAGTGGTCGGAATAGGCAGATGTAGCTTTTGCTGTTAGGTGATCACTCCACAGATCACTCAAAGAGTGGTCTCGATAGGCAGAAGTAAGCTATGATTTCCGGGTTGCGAGTGATCACTCAGTAGACGGAACTGAAAGAATGGCTTGAAGTTGAAGAGGCAGGTGTTCTTTCTGTGATGAGTCAGAAGTGTGAGTGTGGCAGGTCCTGGTGATGGTCTCCAGTGATAAGTGATGTTCATCACCATGGGCCATGTTACCGAGCTAGGTCACGGGGGGTCAGAAGCCAGGCCGGGGTGTGACGATGGGGAGATGGTGTCGTGTCAAGATGTTGTCGTCCGCGCTGCAGCCTTCCCTCCGAAGCCTGGCTTTCGATCTCGTTCTCAGTGACCTTTGTGGCCTCACCTCACGCCCGTTGCTTCGCCATTGCCCATTGCAGGTTCTGCAGACCAGTGAGGCTGTATGTCTCGAGTTCATCACTGGAGCCACAGGGGTTTAGTGTGGATCATAGCATTGCTAGGTCAGTGATAGCGGTGCCTTTCAATCTGAGCCCAAGTCAGGAACATTTTGACCTGGGAAACAGCCGCCACTTTTTTTCCTGCCCTTTGGATGGCCTGCGAACTACTGACAAAGTGCTTTCCATCGGCTTGCAGAACGCGGGATACATTCCTGCTTGAAGCCTTAGCTTCTCGCGAGCTGTTGTGTGAAGAAGAAAAGGGTCTCAAATCCAACGTTTTTAATCACTTGACCTTTTCTGCAAGGTGTTCTTGAAAGGATGATGTAAAATTGTTGACAACGAATGGTTTGAAGCCCCCAGGTTCTATTTTGTAAGCTTGATGGCCAGATCCGCGAGGGCTCTGCATCGGTGTATGCCATGCAGAATAACAATCGGCCGCAGTATACCTTTCTTTATCAACACCTTAGTTTGAAACTGATGCAATGTCTTGAGCAGACTGGGCTGGGAGAGAGAGCTGTGTGTTAAGCAAAGCCCTCCATTTTTATCATTTAGCAACAGGGCGACGAGGATTGTGCCTTGATTAGAATGTAACGGTGGGATGCAGTAATAACCTAATTGTTTGAAGACAGGTTTCCTTTTTACAGGACCCTATCTTTTTGCAACAGCCCCTTTGAAACTAAGCCAATGTCTTGAACAGGCTGAGCCTGTAGAGAGCCCATTTAAAACTCTCAGTCGTGTGAAACTTCATTGCCAAAGCTACCAGAGTTGTGTACATGTGCACGTGTATATATATATATCTCTCTGTAAAATGATGTCACAACAGCACCTTTAAATGTAAACCCAGGTCTTGAAAAAGGGCCGTACAGGCCCATCTGGGAGAGAGCTGCTTCCAAGATTAAAGTCACTGACACTGCCCCAAAGTTGAAGTTTCTTCCGCATTCCCTCATCCTTGGCCACCCACTCTTCCCCCAAGCTCCGTGTTCATGTGTTTTGCCTAACTGCCATGGACAAAGTATTGGTGTGCAGTTATCTGTGTTGTTAGCTAGCATGCTGTTTTACCAGGTTTGCATGAGCTTAATAATTATGAGGAGCGATTGTTGAGGAAATTGCGTAGAGAGAGTGTGTGTGTGTGTGGAGATGGCTTTCAGGAAGGTTGGTTTCAAACTATGTGAGCTCCAGTTTGTCATAGGACATAGTATTCTTTTGCCCCGCAATATTTTGTCACCAAGTGTGAAAGAAAGAGAGTTTGTCTGCTCGAGGTGAGAGAGAGGTCCAGGGTGCTTCGGAGTGAGTGGAAATCGAAATATGAAGTGTGTTTTTCCTGACATGTTTAGTTCCTGTCAAGCAAGTGGGAAACGTTCTTACCCTCGTAACGTTCAGTGTTGTGCTCCTCGGTCAGGGTTGCATTCCTTGTCTGGTAACGTTGTGCCTCCTTGTCTCGTCTCGTCTGGGGGATGTGTGTGTGTGTGCGTGTGTTTTCCTGTGCTGAATCGCTTGCCTCCTTTCCTCTGGACTGTTTTCCTCAAGTGCTTCTCCACACTGACGGCGTGTGGGTGCGAACTGACAAAGTTTGGTTGACCTTTTGTGTTTACGGTGCAGATGGACGTTTTTGGAACATGAGCTGGTGAATGGTGTAATGGGCATCATCCTACACAACACCCCTGTATGTTCACAACCCCCCCCACCCCCACCCCAACACCCCCCTTTGGTGTGTGAATGTAATATACTATGCCTGTGTGACCCAGTCTGAGACGCACACGTTCAAGCCACGGTGGTTTGTTGCAACCTATTTTTCCATGCCTTGCAATACAACATGCACACGTGCAGACGTTTGAAGGGTGGCTGACTGGCCGTTATTTTGATCTCTGTGTCCCAGTTGTTGTTTTTTTAGAAATTTAGCCGGATTAGGGAGTTCATCTGTCATACCCCATTCCTTGGGCAACAGAGACTTAGCTCTGTTCTGTTGTTGCAGTCCTCCGTAGAGGAATCCCAGCTACTGTGGATTTCGATGGAGGCAAATTTGACTTTGTTCGACACGGAGAGTGCTGTTTTTTCCCCTTCTCTTTCTCATTGGCTGATGCCAGCTGTTGCATATATCGCGGGCTCCCAAAAATGAAAAAAAAGAACTTGACACTGCTCAGGAAGTACTTCCTAAGATGCGGTGCTTGCTGCAGAATTGTCCAAGCCCACAGGCTGTTTGTACCTTCAAAAAACTAAAACTTGCATGTGTGCAGAGGTCTGAAGAAAATCATCACATTAAAGATGTTTGCATGTTTGGCTCAGCTGTTCTTTCTCTCTTGTTTTTGCGTGTGCTAGTGCGATTGTACAGATTTTGGGACAGAGGTCAAAGGATGCTGGCGACTGCATAATGTTCCAGCTATGAAGATTGTAATATGATTGAACTAGTGTGTGTAAAATGAACCAAAATTCAGAGTGTTGATTACTCCCTCGCTCTCTCCCTCCCTCGTGCTACACAAAGAACAAGGCTTTGTATTTTTAGGGTGGATTTGAGGTAGGTGTTTTGTAAGCTGCTTCCATAGTGTTGTGCACTCGGTTGCAAGTTAACGTAAATTGCAAGCACAAACACCTTTTATAGTAGTCTGCATTCAGAAATGAGTCATAGCAGCATATATATCCTTATTGTGGGGGGGGGTTAGGGAGCTTCTCTCCTGCCCTACCCCCCCCCCCATCCCTCATGACATGCCAGTTTGTTTGTTTTTGCCTTTAAAAAAAACACTTTATGTATGCTTGATATGTCAAACCATGTGCAAGTATTTTTTGGTGACAAGTTTTGCCCCACCCCGCCCCACCAAGATTTTTTAATTTTTTAACATATTTGATTAGTTACTCAAGTTGGATATATATAAACTACCTGCCTTAGAGAAAGAAAGAAGAAGAAAAAAAGAAGAGGAGGAGTACTATGTTTGTAAAAGATGAAATATTTTTATACTGTCATCACTGGATGAAATTTGTGTTGTATTGCATTCACCTTCACAACGCCCACAGCAATGATCCTGCGATGCTGTGGTTTTGGGTGGGGTTTTTTTTTGGACCAGAGGAAAGTGATGGTAGCACACGTACACACTCACTCACTGGTGGCTCTTTCATGGCACTGTTTTTTTGTGTCAGCAGGGATGGGAAATAGAATATTCCTCAGTGACCCACCAAACAACAATTTCACCCATGCTGTCACTGCTTGTAGCTCAAGCTGTAATGTCGCAGGATAGCGACACTAATTTTTCTTATACATTTCCAGACTGTTCTTACGGAACAGTAGATCTATTTTCAGATGTCCTTTGGTGTACTAGGAGGAATCAAATCGGGTCTATGAAGGATCGTGTTCTGCTGTGCTAATTGAACAGTGTCAATCAATGTCTTTTATTAATTTTATACAGCTGACAAAGCGGCACTGAATTTTGATCACAGCGCCCACCCATCCCCAACCCCAACCCCGACCCCCATAGTTTTTTTTACTGTCATTGGAAATGTGCAAGGCACAGCATACATATTTGCACTGATAGGTAAAGTTGAATGCCGTGTTGGAATCCCACAGGCAGGATGGTGTGCTTCAACGTGCCCCACCTGGAGTAATCAAAAAGCAGTAACTTAGTGAACACGTATGATGGACCAGTGGTGTCCAAGGCTTCCACAGGGTTTGTTTTTGCTTGCATGGGTGCCCCCCCCCCCCCCCCCCCCCACCCCACTCCTCCTCTGTTGGTGAAAGTCTCCCCACCCCCACCCCCTCCCCCAAACCTGTGCTGGCACGAAATGACATTTGACCACGTTGCTCTCATTTCCTTGTGTTTTGTTTTGTTGTGTACAGACTGTCGATGGTTCTATGCAAAGAGCTGATGGGCGTAGGAGAACAGAAACTGACCCGACCTGTTATCCGTTAATAATCTTCCATGGTTTTATATCTATGACCAATCCCCAGCTTCTGTTTTCCTCTTCCAGTTCAGTGTCCCTGCTGCGTCTGCATTCTCTCTGAGCAGTTTTGTTTCTACCCGGAGTATGATTTGCTCATCAGAACGGGTCTAGGTGTGTCGGGTTCTGAGGTGGTGGTGAGCAGACTTAAAGGATTTGTCCACACAGCACGGCAAAACTTGGGCTAGTCAAGTTCACAGTGCATTGTAGCACTCAGATTGTCAGCCTCTGATGAATTGGTTCCTTTAGATTAAAGGGCGACTGAAGTGAGGAAGCAGCACAGGCTATATCTGTAGCAGTGGAATAAACAAATCTTTTTACTTTTATTTTTACTTGATTTCTGGTCCAGTTTGTTACAGATTGATGTGTGAAATCTCAAAAAACAAGGCTTGAGTTCTGCATCAGGTGACATCATGAACAAGGGCTGAACTTGTGGCAAATGTATCTCAAGCCAACCTCTTTTTTTCCCCTGCTCATCGCTGGTAAAGGACAAGCCAGTGAAGCTGCAAGAGGAGTACTTTCTTTGTACAAATATTGATAAAACTACCAAAATGAAGCTTGCAGGTGGAAATATTGGCACCTTTTCCACGTTTTTACAGGCCAGTCTGCGTCCTTCCTTCAGTTCTGCTTTAACTGTGCCTGGTCAGTCTGAAGACCTTTTTCAGAGTGTCACCTCAGTCTGAAGACCTTTTTCAGGTTGTCCCCTCAGTCTGAAGACCCTTTTTAGTGTCCCATCAGTCTGAAGACCTTACACAGATTATCTGGTCAATCTGAAGACCATTTTCAGAGTTCTGTATGCTCACTGTTATACAGTGATTATAATGCCACTATTTTCACAACATATTTAGGCACTTTTTTTTTCCCTTCTTTTTTTTTTTTTTTTTTTTTTTAATTTCCATGAAATCAAAAGTTTTTGCACAAGAAGAGATTATAGAATCATGGTGCTGACTGCACTAGTTATTTGTGTTTTGGTGTTTGTGCTTGCAACATCCGGTACAATTTTGTTCTTTCTGTTTGTTGTCTGGTTTTGGGATGGGGTGTGGTTTAGACAAAAACGTGCTTCTTTTTTTGTTTGTTTGTTGTGCTTTCAACAGATGTAATACGCATTATAGCTTTTTTTGTGGTTTTTGACGTATGAAAAGCTGAATGTGTGCGATGATCAGTGTTGCTTAAGCTGTTTGCTGGCTGGGTGCGGCCAGAATTTTAGCATAGCGATTTTCTCAGAAAATGTCAATGTGATAAAGGTAACACATTTGCAGTGTTACGTGCACTCCTCATCGAGCTTTACCTGTGCATACCACTTTCAGTGACCTTGATATTTCAAGGTCATATCAGTGTCAAGCACTCTCGGACTCTGTTTAAGCGAGGTCTTTCAAAATTGGAGTGATTAGGTCTTTGCTGGGAGTCTGCCAAGCCATACCATGAAACTAGGTTGAGAAACACCTTGGTCTGCACACTGTGCTATTTTTGTCCTTGTCTGGTGTAGTTTCAACTGTTGTAAGGTTGTTACATACGTCAAGGAGATCTTGCACCATGTGCTTTGTGTGGCTCTGACGGGAAATAACACCTTTTTTCCCCCCTTCATCTTGCTCATGAATGCGTCGTCTGAACTGAATTGCTGTAGTCTTTGTTTTTGTTGTTGTTGGGCTTTGCCGACGGAGGAAAATGCCAGTGTGTGCTTTGGACATGCAGTGCTGTCATGAGCCTGTTGCAATAATCTGCACCGCACGTACCCATCGTCTTTGTGTTTGCAACCCTGAGCATCAGCCCGCTCGCTCAACCCTAAGGTGCTGCACCCACCCGTGATGTAGTGCCGCTGCTGGAAGAGCCATGAAACGGCAGCACCAACACAGATCTCTCTTATCAGTTGGTGAAGCCGTCGGTTCCTATAACAGCAGAATTGTTGGAAGGTTAAAAGTTGATCCCCGGAAATAAGCAGTTTGTTCGATCTGTAGTGTGACTGCGAGGGACAATTTTTTTCTTTTTTCTTCTTCTTATGATCACAAATTTGATTCAGATGGCAAAAGGAGATGTGTAGGAGTGAATACAGTTTTTAAATAATTGACTACAATATCTGTAAGAGCTCTGCTGTAGTGGGCAAGGTATAAACACAAGTATTTGATTGCTTATACAACGTAGCAACATTGTTTGTTTCTCTCTCCCTCCACCCTACATGTATTTGATCATGGTAGAAATGACAGTAAGCGTTCTGGTGTTCTTTCTGACCGTTGCGGTACTTCCATTTTTATTACATGGGCTGTACATCCTGGGCACCCGACTACAGAATTTTATACATTTTGAATGATGGGAGGCTACTGTGTGTTAATACTGCATACATCATGGGACATTTTCACCCAAATTATCTTCCTGGTGGCGTCAATCAGAGACTGCAGTGATGTGTGAATAATGATAGTCACAAAGTTTGCATTTAGTATTAAGATTGACCTAGATAAACCATGTTGTGTGTGTGGGCTTTTTTTAAATTTATTTTTTAAAGATAGATTGAGATAAACTGTGTTGTGTACAAATAAATGTTAGGTGTTAGTTGAGGAATGCTTACAATTCCCCCCCCCCCCCAACCAAAAGAGTTGCCAGTATTTGAGCAAGATGTTCCCCCCAACCCTCCCCATTGAACTATTGTGAAGGTTAATACACAAGTTGTTGTTTTCCTAGTTTTTTTTATGTCTTTATCATAATTATGTCACCTTGTATAAACCTCATGATTGTGCCTGTGAAAAGATGTCTGATCAGATTTTCTGTAACAGTAACGCTCTTCTCTCTCTCTCTTCTATTTTGGATAGTTGACCCACTTGATCTTATCAGTTTGAAGTGTTGAATTAAGTGAACGCAATCAAGAATTTGACAGGTCAAGCTTAGGTTTGATGCTCACCTTTTCAAAATTTGATGTTTATTGTGCAAGGTGAATGAAAAAACTTGGCGTAAGCCCAACACAAGCTGTTTAGCCTGGTTGACCTGCAGTGGGGTTTTTGTGTGACATTTATGTAGAAAAAACCCTGGGTTCAAGGGATAACTGTGTACATTTGGACGTGGAAGAGTGCTGTTTCATTTAGAGAGACTGTGTGCTTGTATGTGTGCATGGCAAGAGAGTAATAAAGTATGTGTTTCATATACATCTCGTGTTACGTTTTCTTTCTTTTTCATGGCATTTGAAAGAATGTGTTCTCAGATGGATCATCTTTTTTTACTCCTTTGTGTGTGTGTGTGTGTGCGTGCACACATAAAAAGAAAGGGAAACATTGCCTTCACAGAAGATCCACATTAATATATGGCCACATTTTACAAAGTGATATGCTTTACACATGTAGAAAAGCCAGTGAGAAATATCAAAACTATGCCTTCCAGTCCACACAACAAACTTCTTCAGTTCAAGCAAAACAGCATCTTTGTGTGAAGTTTGTTTTATTATTCATTTGTGAAGTGCATGTAAAATGTTAACGACACGTATCTTCTCCTCGATGTGTAATGTAAAAAGTAAAATAAAAAGCAATGCCAGGGATTTGCCTTCCCCTCTGTGATCTATTACTATTTGCATATTAAAGGAGGTTAGTTAGTTAGTAATTGGATTTAAACATCCGTCAATCAAACACTGTCATAAGCAAATGCACATGTAAAAACTCTTCTCGTATATATTTATAAACCCTTTCTCGAGTCGGTCCACAATGCCAATCCCTACGCAAACGTGAAACAAAACATGCATGCATACACGAACAGGAGATGCTACAAGTAAATCATAAATGACGCAGTAAAGTGCCTGAGAACAAGAACAAGAAGAAGATTGCTTAATCCACACAAAAGCAAAACTTGAAAGACATTCCTTATTATTCCCATCCAAGGGGACTGCCACCCCCTCTGGCAACTGTTGCTATTTGCATATTATATTCCCTGGGGCGGGAATAGCTCAGTGGGTAGAGCGACTGACCGAAAAGCCAGGCGCAATACTGATGCGGGTTCGAGTCTTAGGTGCGGCAAGGGATTTTTCTCCCTGGGTCCACTTTCAGTGCAGACTCTTTCGGTGTCCGTACAGCCCCCCCCCCCCCCCCCCGTGTGCAATCGCATGCATCAACGTCTGGGCACGTTAAAAATCCCAAACACTGGCAGCCATACCCTTGTTCGACATAAAAATACTGCGCACACTGACGAGTGGGAAGTACTGCTCTTGTGGTCACCGTGCCTAACCCGGGTAAGGTGACCCAAATTATCCGCACGGGACAGTGAAGTATCAAGACAACGAAACAAATTTGCATGTATCATTAATTACACAACAATGACTCCTGTAAAACGAAGCATAGCGGACGGAATTTGCAGGCACATGCGGTTCTATGAGTGAACGTGTAAAAGTATTCGTATTGTATTGCTGAAATCTGTATTATCAGGACATTTTTCAGCAGTATCCCTGAATAATATGGAATTCCCTTTGACCATTTTTGGAATTACTAACTCACCGTGTCCTGCTACTGATGAGTAGGAGAATTTCCGATGCCTCAAAAATGACGCGTGTCCAAAATTGCACTGCTTTCTGTTGGATTGACCATTAAAATAAGTGACCATCACTCTTTACCTAAGTAGTACTGTGCAGCTAACAGACAGTTCAGACAGAAGTGCCAGTGCCATTGGTGGTGTGAGTACCATTTTGTCTGTGGTTGTGTGGTAGGTAGTTAGCCTTAGTACCAGCTACCTACATAATTCCGTTGACTGAATTCCAGAGTTTGATTAGATGTGATGGTTACTATTCTGAGCATCTTCTAAAAAACAAAAACAACAACAACAACAAAATATACACACACAAATCAATGCCCTTAAAGTTGTAAACAATAGAAATAGCCACAATCATCAGTTTGATTATCCTGCATCTATTATGCATCACATGTAGGTCAATGTGTCCTTACAACTAGCCACGGGCCTTCTCACATCAAAAGGTGTAATCTTTAACAAATGCACAATGTTCTTAGTGCGTGCTGTGCACACAAAGGCGAGACAGGCACTGCTGAGCCTGCGCAAGTGTTGACGCAGACACAAACTGAAAAATGGTCCTTCGCCCTGTCCTGGGGCCAGGATAGCTCAGTTGGTAGCGCATCTGACTGAAAAAGCAAGGCTTGATACTGACACGGTTTGAGTCCCCAGTGCGGCAAGGGATTTTGCTCCCAGGGTCAGATTCCACTTCAGACTCTCTTACGTTGTCTGTACAGCCCCTGTGAGCAAAGGCATGCACCAACATCTGCGTGCACATTCAAGATTCATACCATTGTTCGGACGCACAAAAATACTGCACGCACGATGCAAGCTCTTGTGGCTGCTGTGCTGTACCCAGGTAGGTTGACCCAAATTTCCCATATGGGACAAAGAAGTACTGGAAAAAAGGTCATCAAAATTCTCTGGAGAGGAGTAATAAGCGGATGGAGAGAGAAAAAAAGAAGAAGCTGATTTGTCACCACCACAGCCCCAAAAGTGAAAAAAAAGACAGGCACAAAGATGTAGGCGTTGTGATACCCAAGTGGGAACACTGCTAGTGGTGAAGTGATGCTTAATGTCCTCAGATGTCAGTTGACATATTAGGGACAAGTTGTGACCAATGCCGAAGCACGGTGCAATAATTCTTTACGTCCACGGAAACCAGAAGGCTCGTTAGGACGGACAGTCCAGGACGTCCACCTCGACTCTCACACACAGCTCCTGAACCGTGAGAACACTGCCTCTACTGTTAGGTTTAAGTAGCACGGCCACCAAAAGCAGACCGCAGTGTTGAACGTTGGAGCTAAATGACCATGCTCAGCATCATGAGATGCTACAAGCGGTACAAAGATGGAGCAGTTTGTTAAACCCAAGTGGTTCCAGCTGCAGTCGGGTTCGAGTAACGCAGCCACCAAAGATGCGGTTTCGGCTATGTGAGAGAGAAAAAATGACCATGCAGCCTAACGAGAAAAGTGAGAAGGAAAAAAAGAGAGAGAGAGAGAAAAAAGCAAGTCATCCATGTTTAGGCCAGAGGAGAAAAAATGACAGGCAATGAGAAAAATGCGGGGAAAGTAGTAATCCGTGTTTGGGCCAGAGGAGAAAAAATGACCATGTGACCTAATGAGAAAAATGCGGGAAAAAAGTAAGTAATCCGTGTTTAGGCCAGAGGAGAAAAAATGACCATGTGACCTAATGAGAAAAATGCGGGAAAAAAGTAAGTAATCCATGTTTAGGCCAGAGGAGAAAAAATTACCATGTGACCTAATGAGAAAAATGCGGGAAAAAAGTACGTAATCCGTGTTTAGGCCAGAGGAGAAAAAATGACCATGTGACCTAATGAGAAAAATGCGGGGAAAAAGTAAGTAATCCGTGTTTAGGTCAGAGGAGCAGGAAGGTCATCTTCCATGGGAATCACATTATTCTCCAACACCTTCACTGAGAATTTTTTTTACCACGCGACCTAATGAGAAAAGCGAGAAGAAGAAAAATGAGAGAGAGAGGGGGAGAAAGAAAAAAAAAGCAAGTCATCAATGTTTAGGCCAGAGGAGCAGGAAGGTCATCTTCTACGGGAATCACGTTATTCCCCACCACCTCCACCGACTCGGATTTCTCGCTCTCTGCTTCCATCCGCCCCTCCTCCCTCTCCTGATGCCGCTTCTCCTTCTTCCTGCGCTTCCTCTCCTTCCTCTCGTGCTTCTCTTCCTCTTGCCTCAGTCGATCTTCCTCATACACTGGGTTGGGGAGAGGGGGCAGCGCGTTCTGGCGTGGCAACACCCGATCCTCATACTGCGGGGCCATCTCCTGGGTCATCGCCAGCTTGGTCGGAACTGGATTGGAATCGTACCTGCGGGACCGACAGAGAGGGAGGGAGGATTTAAATCAGGAAAAAAAGACAACAGGTTGTCAAAACAAACAAACAAACAAAAAAGGCTAGGTGCATAATTATCAACAACAACAACAACAACAAAAATAACAGGTCAACCTTGCACGTGACATTTTCATCTCTCAATATAAAGGTATGAGTTTGAACACATTAAATAATTCTGATTTGTCACTTGTAATGCATGAACAGGACAAAAAGGGAAGAAACTAGACAACAGGAAACACACTCAAGGAAAGCATATATCAATAAGATTATAAAAGGAACTGACTGGCCTTCTCAATGCATGTCTTGTCCGGGAAGGCCAACCATTCTACATCAAGTGAAAAAGATCAAACTAAAAACCTAAAATCAATTTGAAAAACTTGGCACGTAAACAAAGAAATGGACTTACAGATGAAGGAACATGAAATCATCAACACATAGAAAGATGCGATCGAAGTTTTCTCTCAAGCACTTTGTGGCACTTATAAACATTAACAATATGGTGTCATGCTGCAATACTGTAATTCATACATCCAGGAAAATCTGCTTATAAATAATTATTGGAGTCTGTATTGAGCCACAGAGATGGGGCTGCTTGTGTTTATATGAGGACTGATTAATATTGAAAGAAAGTGAAGGGAAAATAACTACACATGCATAGTCTTTGGTATACAGACCTGTCTCAAATATTCATTCCAGTAAAAACTAGGTTTTGTTTGGTCTAAAAAATACATGGCTTCCCTTTGCTAAATAATGTGTTTGTGACCTTCACCTCAAACTGATCTTTTCAGGCCATGATGAGTGAACATGCTAAATAATATATAAACATACAATGATAAACATACAAATGATAAATAAAGATCAAGAAGAATTCAACACCTAGATTTACTGTTTAAAAAAATCAAATGATTTGTAACTGAAATAAAATCTGTTCAGCAAGACATAGTAATTACCCCATAAAACAATATTTATTTAGGTAGAAGTGTAGGAAAAACAACAACAAGGAAGGAATTGATTGTCGAGGCATTATCATTAGATCTGGAAGATCTTAAACAGAGTAAATCTAAAGGGGGGAAGAAAAGAGATGGGGGGGGGGGGGGCAGAGAGAGAGCTCATACTCAAACTTGAAAACTTTAATACTCAAAGATAGCAGCGTTAGGTCCATTTGGACCTATCTAACAGCCAGTCCTTGCTATACTACAAACACAAACATGCACGATTTATTGACTATACCACAAACAGATATTGTAAGTATGAATAAGCAATTGATTAATGAAGAGAGAGAGAGAGAGAGAAAAGTCCTACTCCCTTCATAATGAGAAATATTTATTCTTTGGTGACACATATAATACACAGTGAAACAAATACATAGATTCTAATCACTGCTATCTAACTAAAGGTGAAATGAAAATGTCACCTTAATTAAAGTTACCCACACACAGTTCTAATGCTTGATTTCATTCAGTCAAACATCAAACTGCTGAGAATTAATGAAATATTTTGAAACAATTTAAATTGAACAGTCATTTTGTCTTACATCAAATTTAGACAATAGCTCTTGTGCATAAAGAACTACTAACAAAACTCCAATTTCCACTTTGATCCAGCCAAATAACATCAAACCCCTGAGAATTAATGAAATATTTCGAAACAATTTAAACTGAACAGTTAATTCATCTTACATCAAATTTAGACAATAGCTCTTGTGCATAAAGAACTACTAACAAAACTCCAATTTCCACTTTGATCCAGCCAAATAACATCAAACCCCTGAGAATTAATGAAATATTTCGAAACAATTTAAACTGAACAGTTAATTCATCTTACATCAAATTTAGACAATAGCTCCTGTGCATAAAGAACTACTAACAAAACTACAATTTCCACTTTGATCCAGCCAAATAACATCAAACCCCTGAGAATTAATGAAATATTTTGAAACAATTTAAACTGAACAGTTAATTCATCTTACATCAAATTTAGACAATAGCTCTTGTGCATAAAGAACTACTAACAAAACTACAATTTCCACTTTGATCCAGCCAAATAACATCAAACTCTCAAGAGGAGTACTAACTACTCTATAGTGAACTACTCTGAAACAAAATGAGGCCCAGAATCAGAATCGACACACAAGGGAGTTAATTAGCGCTTGAAATACATAACACAAGTACAACAACAAAGACCTGAGTCGCCTATGGTAACTCTCACCTGGCATGCGTGTAAATACATTAAGTATATAAACTCAGCCAGAGGTACATCCTTTACCCCGTCCCTAATAAGCCTACGGTTTCTGTGGACGTAAAGCAACATTTTAACATCCTTTACCATTTTTTAATTTTTTTTTAATTCGAGTATGTACCTCTGGTGGAGTTTATGTACCTTGTATTTACATGCATGCCAGGTGAGAGTTACCATAGGCGACTCAGGTCTTTGTTGTTGTGCTTGTGTTACGTATTTCAAGCACTAATTAACTCCCTTGTGTGTTGATTCTATATGGTGAACTAATTCAAAATCCCACCACACATTAACAAAATACATTAACCAAAGTTTTAGAAAAGCACCATCAAGTACCAAAAAGCAGGGCTGTAGGGATTCAAATGCTATGTCATAAGCCAGAATCCATGTCTCCACTAAGAAAGCTGAAAAACAAGGTTAACCTTCAACTTTTGTGTCATAGCCACATACACATCAACTGTCTGAGGAGAAAGAATGACCAGCTATATGACAATAAAACAAATAAACCAACACAAAAACTGGCTGCATGCACACACACACAAGATTAGTTACAGGCAACACACATCAAATGTTTTGGAACCAGGAATGGGTTAAACTGTGCAAGACCAACAAACAAGGGAGTTATTTAGAGCTGGAAAATAAATATCACACACACACACACACACACACACACACACACACACACACACACACCACACAACACACAACACACACACACAACACACACCACACACACACAACACAACAACACACACACACACACACACACTACACACACACACACACTACAAACACACACACACACACACACACACACACACACACACACACACAACACACACACACACACTACACACACACCACACACACACACACACACACAACACACACACACACACACACACACCACCACACAAACACACACACACACACACACACACACACCACACAACACACACACACACACACACACACACACACTCACACACCACACACACACACACACACACACACACACACACACTCACACAAAAAAGCCTGAGTCACGTACAGTTACTTTTAGCTGGCATGCGAGTCAATTGTGCAAGGAAAATTTGATAACATGCCTGAGTTCACTGCCTCAGTTCGTATTGAGTCTGCTAATGCATCGTACAACAGGTTCTTCACCCAGTAAACTACTCCCTTGAACTCATTCTATCCACAGGAGATCCAAACACATTCAAAGTTTAAAAAGAACGCTATTTATTAGGACAAAACAAAAAACCTAATTTGTGTTTTGTGTTTTTTCCTAATAAACAGCGTTCTTTTAACCGTTTAACCGTTTGTGTTTTTTTTTTATCCACATGAGGATTGGATTTTCATAACCTGTCCACTGCACAGGGTCCCCTTAGTATGATCAAACTGCCGTAAGTAAATCCATATTTCAAAACTTCTCATGTACGCAAACCCTTTCTCGGGTCAAATCCACAAAAATCAATCCCTACACCAATATGAAACAAAACATACATACACACACACATACATGCAACACAAATGTTGGAAGAGTTAGTCGTGCCAATATTGCCTTTGTTAGCGTGTGATGTTTTCTTCTTGTTTAATTTTTATACGCACCTAAGCATCAGTTTTATACCTATATCATTATCACATCTGCTTCTACGCATGCACTGGGTGGGGAAAATGACGCATATATATTGTCATACATATGATGTTTCAACAACGCAGGCTGCAATACTGCGGTGCAACCTCATTGATGCCACATAGCACCTCCTTGTCTTTGGAATGATAAATTGTTTTGACCAACAAAAATCATAACCAGCTTCAATGTCGGTTCAGTTCAGTTACACTTCTCCTGATGAAGTGGGTTTCGGGCAAAAGTCCCATATATATACCTTTTACAGGTCACACCAGTTCAGTTACACTTCTCTCAACAAAGTGGGTTTTGGGGGAAGGTCTTATACCTGTTACAGGTCACACCAACTCAGTTACATTTCTCTTGATGAAGTGGGTTTCAGGTGAAGGTGTGATACCTGTTACTGATCACACCAACTCAGTTACATTTCTCTTGATGAGGTGGGTTTTGGGGAAAGGTCCTATACCTGTTACAGGCCACACCAACTCAATTACACATCTCCTGATGAAGTGGGTTTCAGGTGAAGGTGTGACATGTGTTACTGATCACACCAACTCAGTTACACTTCTCTCGATGAGGTGGGTTTTGGGTGAAGGTGTCGACACCTGGGTCACACCAACTCGGTTGCACTTCTCTGGATGAAGAGGGTTTCAGGTGAGGGTTTGACCCCTGCTGTGAGTCCACACCAACTTTGTTACACTTCATTCTCCTGCTAGGTTTCAGGTGAGGGTCTGATCCCCATTAGAGGTAAAATGACATTCCCTTGATGAGGCCAGTTCCAAAATAGGTTTCAATAAAGGGAACGGTGGGGGTTTTCTCCTCTTTTTTGTTTGTTTTATTCTGTCTTGTTTTCAGGAAGAATCTATCACAGCTGTGAAGCAGGAACCATGTCTAGTGACTTTGGACTCTGCAATAAGTGAGTGAAAGCGAAACAAAAAATGGAGGGGAAGGGGGTTACATTACTGCATATGGCCAGCCAAAGCGACACTGGTAAAGCATCTGAGACAGGGTGGACAGCGTGTATGGGCATTTCTTCGGCCTGTACCACTCTGACTAACTCAGCCCTGTTTGATTTGATATGTGTGGGGTGTGCGTGTGTGTGTGTGTGTGCGTGTGTGTGTGTGTGTGTGTGTGTGCGTGCGTGTGTGCGTGCGTGCGTACGTGCGCGCGCACGTGCGTGCGTGTGTGTGTGTGTGAGACTCAGTGTATATGTTTAATTTTTGCTTTGTTTGTTTGATTTTTGTACATGTACATTAACCAACTCCCCCCGCCTCCCATCATATTCTTTGTAAAGCGCTGAGTGCTTTTTAAGAATTTACGCTTTAGAAATGAGTAAGTAAGTAATTTGGTGTGTTTTTACGCCCAGTCAACCATTACAGTTAAGTTATATCAGGGCAAGCTTTAGAAATGATCGTTATTATTATTATTATCATGAGCACACTGAAGAACTGAACTGAACTGAAATGACCCTAGTGCAGAATCATTTTGGTGGTGACAGGGTAGCTGTCAGTAGCCATAGCTGTAGGTAACGCTATAACTCAGCTCCCTCCACCAGAAAACTGCAAGGAATTAAACCCCTGCCATGGCGTACATGCACAGTACTATGCAACCTCTGTGGAAACAACTTGGTGTTGAACAGGTCCAACGTGACCAATAAACTCAGGACGGATCTTGGAGGCACTATTAAGCATTGACGTTGAACCTGGCACGGAACAGGTCCAATGTGACCAATAAACTTAGGATGGATCAATCTTTGAGGCACTATTAAGCATCAACGTTGAACCTGGCACGGAACAGGTCCAACGTGACCAATAAACTTAGGATGGATCAATCTTGGAGGCACTATTAAGCATCAACGTTGCCCTCATAGCCACAGTGCTAAAACAACTGCCTACCTTGAACTGTGCTCTGTTTCAGTACAAAACAAATGTATGGTTAGAATTATACAATATTAAGCCTGAGGCAAAAATCAATCAATCAATTTTACTGAAAAGTAATACAAAACGTAATCAACCCTTCTCCGTATTTTTTCTTTTAAACCTGTAAAACGAGGATGGAAAATGTCTTTTAAGCCATTTCTGCTGATCACAGTTCATTTTCATTTTAATCTTACAAGACCTCATGGTGGGGTAATGTGGATAATGAAACTGCGGACCCAGTTCAGTTGGGAATCCAGAGCAATCAAAAGTTCTTTCTTCAGTTTAAGCTTGGAGGAGGACAGAATATAGCTTTGCATGCTCTGTGCACTGCCATAAATTCTGCCTTTCTCAATTTTGCTGTCCCAGTTCATTCAACCTCATTTCTCTCCTCGTATCTTCTTCACCCATGGAAGTTACTCTGAATGTACATAGCTTTGCATGCTCTGTGCACTGCCATAAATTCTGCCCTTCTCAATTTTGCTGTCCCAGTTCATTCAGCCTCATTTCTTTCCTTGTATCTTCTTCACCCATGGAAGTTACTTTGAACATACATAGCTTTACATGCTCTGTGTACTGCCCATGAATTCTGCCATCTCATTTTTGCTGTCCCAGTTCATTCAACCTCATTTCTTTCCTTGCATCTTCTTCCCACCCATGGAAGTTACTTTGAACATACATAGCTTTACATGCTCTGTGTACTGCCATGAATTCTGCCATCTCATTTTTGCTGTCCCAGTTCATTCAGCCTCATTTCTTTCCTTGTATCTTCTTCACCCATGGAAGTTACTTTGAACATACATAGCTTTGCATGCTCTGTGTACTGCCATGAATTCTGCCATCTCATTTTTGCTGTCCCAGTTCATTCAACCTCATTTCTTTCCTTGCATCTTCTTCACCCATGGAAATTACTTTGAACATACAGACCTTTTCCCTGATGTGACCTTGTATCTTTTTCACCAATGGAAGTTACCTTGAACGTACAGACTTTTTCCCTCATGTGACCTGGGCGGTTGAGTATGGAGATGAACAGTCAAGAGCCAAGCAACCAGTAGCCATTCCAGCCACAAACCCTGTTCAGGACTTGGTTCCTTGCATGTATTCAGGTCATTCTCACCATTTTGAAAAAAATCACTGTTTTTACCCTAAGCAACAAAATACACACAACTAAACACCTGTAAGGCTATGGCTGCCACATCATGACACGGAGGAGGTGAAAATACTTACACCATCATATTCGTCTTCATGGACAATGTTGGGATATTTCCATTGGGTGCAGAAGCTGCCTGTTTTGGGGCCTTCTTTTTTCTAGATCTTCGCGGCCAGCTGTAATAATGATAATGTGTGCAAGTGACATTAATTAACCATGCATCTCCATCATTTCAAACCTTGGACACTGCACCTTGTCATCTGCTCAGGAACAGGTTTTTGATGTTGAATTTATTTTTCCTAAGTTGTTGACAGGGACACCCAATATAACAACACTTTGCTGGAGTATAATTGGAAATATTTCTATGAACGCTAACTCTAACCCAATACGACATCGCAATAGTCCAGTGGAAGACATTTCTTAAGCTACTCATCATTCATGTCACTATATTGGGGTGTCCCTGTACTTCATTCAGTGTTGCAAAAACTGTCCACTGTGCTTTGAGTGCCAAGTGACTGAGAACATGTCATCAAACAGTGAACACATCAAACAGTGAACACATCATCAAACAGTGAACACATCATCAAACAGAGAAGACATCATCAAACAGAGAAGACATCAACAAACAGTGAACACATCACCAAACATTGAACACATCATCAAACAAAGAAGACATCACCAAACAGTGAACACATCATCAAACAGTGAACACATCATCAAACAAAGAAAACATCACCAAACAGTGAACACATCATCAAACAGTGAACACAACAAAGAAGACATCATCAAACAGTGAACACATCATCAAACAGAGAAGACATCACCAAACAGTGAACACATCATCAAACAGTGAACACGACATCAAACAAAGAAGACATCACCAAACAGTGAACATCATCAAACAGTGAACACATCAAACAAAGAAGGCATCATCAAACAGTGAACACATCATCAAACAGAGAAGACATCACCAAACAATGAACACATCATCAAACAGTGAACATGTCATCAAACAAAGACATCACCAAACAGTGAACACATCATCAAACAATGAACACATCATCAAACAGTGGACATGTCATCAAACAGAGAAGACATCATCAAACAGTGAACACATCATCAAACAGTGGACACATCATCAAACAGTGAACACATCATCAGAGAAAACATCATCAAACAGTGAACACATCATCAAACAGTGAACGCATCATCAAACTGGGAAGACATCATCAAACAGTGAACACATCATCCAAGAAATCAAACTGTGTCTGTGAGTGCGACTTTTGTTCGCTCAACACACATGGCACAAAACCCTGAAATTTCAAACAACAAACAAGACAAACAAGTGCCGTAACTGAGACATGCCTAGCGCACATAACTGTATCATACTCATGTTACAGCTTGTGTACTTCCTCCTTGGATACTGTTCATTAAACTTCTGTCATAAAAAAAAATGCTCCACAAACTTTCCTTTGAAACTCCCTTTTCTCTAGCCATTTTCGGCAGTTGTCTTCCAGAGACGCTGTTTCAGTGTTTGCTGTGCACACATCTGCAAAACCTTCAGAAAAAAAAAGAGAAAAAAAAAAGTGATTGTACGTTTCTAGTGCTGCGCTAATGCTGCTGCTGTTCCCAATGCCTCAGTTGGAAGAATAGCTCAGCTGATAGAGCATCCGACTGAAAAGCCAGGTGCAATGCTGATGGGGGGGGGGGGGGGGGGTACAAGAGATTTTTCTGCCAGAGACAGGCTTCCAGTGCAGACTCTCTTACGGTGTCTGTCCAGCCCCGTGCGCGATCACACGCATCGACATCTGCGCGCACGTTAAAAATCCCAAGCGCTGGCAGGCATACCATTGTCTGGATCCATGGAAATTCTGCACAAGCTGATAGGAATGGGTAGCGCTGCTCTTGCAGCTGCTGTGCCTCACCCAGGTAAGGTGACCCAAATTTCCCATAAGGGACAGGGAAGTACTATAAAATAAAACTAAATTAAAAAAGGGACCAAAAGAGTCGAATAAACTGATCTATGGAAACACTGCAACTGTGGTGCAATCAAAGTTAAAGTGAGTACAGTGGAACAACTGAAAAAGGGCATCCTTCATGAGAAACAGAAATATCTCGAAACAAAATGGTTCTGCATAAACTCTTCTCTTCGTATTTCTGTACTGGTCAACATTTCGCCAAAACGCCATCTGCTGATATTTCTATATTGGTCAACCCTTTGCCAAAACACCATCTGTTCTCTGTTCATGTTTCTGTATTGGTCAACCTTTCACCAAACACCGTCTATTCATATTTCTGTATTGGTCAGTCCTTCACCAAACACCATCTATTTCTATTTCTATATAATATATTGGTCAACCCTTCGCCAAAACACCTCCTGTTCATATTTCTGTATTGGTCAACCCTTCGCTAATGCACCATCTGTTCATATTTGTGTATTGACCAAACCTTCACCAAACAACATCTGCTCATTTTTCTGTGTATGGGTCAACCCTTCACCAAACACAATCTGTTCACATTTTTGTATTGGCCAACCCTTCACCAAACACTATCCTTTCTCCAAGACCATCTTTGTTTCATTTATTTGATCATTCATACATTCTTTTATTTTCATCTATTTAATAATCAGGCTCTTCCATCAGAAATTCCACTGTACCTAGCAAGAAAGAACGTCAAGAAATTTGAAACTGGCAGTGCAACAGTTGGACGGCAAAAAAAAAAAAAGAAAAAAAGAGAGAAAAAAAAGGGGCACGTCTAAGTGGCAACAGGCTGGACTGGGAAAGACACCGCACGCTGTGTGCAATGCTCAGGCCACACAAGCAGAGACGTTGGTCGCCCAGGCGCGGGTGTCACTTACAAGTTGATGGCTTGCTTGTTGTCGTTCTCCGTCGTCAGGACCGGTCGGATGCGGGAGTTCTTCTTGCGCTTCTCAGAAATGTGCTTCTTTTTCTTCTCTGCTTCCTCCTTCTTCTTGCTGCAAGTATGATGATCAGGAATTTATATGGCGCTTTCAGCGACTCGAAGTGCTTTGCAACTTAATGAAGGAAGAGCATGGAGCATGTAAATACTTGCATGGAAATCAATGGCATAATAATGCATTAATAAACATACTTATTCATTGAAAGTATAATGAGAAACACACACACACACACACTCATTCGCATGATCATGCATGCACACACACACTCATTCACATGATCATGCATGCACACACACACACACACACACACACACACACACACACACACACACACACACACACACACACACACACACATTTAAGCATTGCATACATACACACCACACACACACACACACACACACACACACACACACACACACACACACACACACACACACACAACAATGCACACACACACATACACGATTGCACACACACACACACACACACACACACACACACACACACCACACACACACACACACACACACACACACACCACACAAACACACAACACCACCAAACACACCACACTCATTTACCTGATTGCAGGCACACACACACACACACACACACACACACACACACACACACACACACACACACACACACACACACACACACACACTGCATAATGCATTACAAAACTCATAAACCTTTGCACCACTTCCATGTACAGAAATGACTGAGATTCCAATCAGTTTTTTTATGCACTAAAAGGGCAAGACAAATTTGCTGGCTAGTTTCTCAAATAATCACTGGCTGA
Source organism: Alviniconcha marisindica (assembly GCA_018857735.1). NCBI lineage: Eukaryota > Metazoa > Mollusca > Gastropoda > Provannidae > Alviniconcha > Alviniconcha marisindica. The sequence continues at coordinate 189,737 of JABMCL010003077.1, forward strand.
AGAATCTCATGCCTGGTTTTCTGACCTTTACAGCTCATGTCAGTTCTCTCAGCAAACCTATGTGCAATGTTGGTGGTGAAATTCAAAGAGTTAGCGCACATCAGTTATCTGACCAAAAGTACCTTCAGTGTTAGTGGATAGGTTAAAATTGAGTTCCCATTGGTTATGAAACCAAAAGTACCTGTATTGTTGGTGGAAAAGCGGAACTTTGAGCTCACATTGGTTTTGTAACCAAAAGTACCTACGGTGTTGGTGGTTAAGATA
>JABMCL010003077.1:197500-255000 GCA_018857735.1 Alviniconcha marisindica
CAGGGTGGCAGCAACATGCAAATATGGATAATAACTAGTTTTTGCTTTTACCAGTAATACTAATAGTGATAGCTCATAAAATAGTGATAACTTATAAAACACACACACACACACACACACACTATATATATATATATATATATGGCAACTATCACACACACACACACACATGCGCACGTTCACGCTCGCACTGTCACACACACACACACACACACACACATTCACTCACTCACTGAGTCAAGCAACTAAAGTAAAAACTTCAAATTTCAGTCTTGGCTCAGCTTCTATGGTGACATTTAAAACAAAAAATCCAGCACCAAGCCAGTTTTGGTGACTATCATGACAGTTTTGGTTAGATGTTACAGTTGAGCACTCAGGAAGTACACGCAAAAACAATGAATCTTCTTTTCTTCCCTTTTTACCTACTTTGACTCGCTCTCCATATTGTACAGCTCTTGACAAAAGTACTTCCTTGGGGAAGATGTACCAACCGTTACCAGTGTCATCTATTTTGACTCACTCTTCATACTGTACAGCTCTTGGTAAGAGCACTGCCTTAGGGAAGATATATAACAGGTGCAAACCATTACCAGTCTCATCTATTTTTTTTAAATTGAGGACAAATGGAGTTTACTGGTCAACATGTGTCAGCATCTGTCTCTTGGATGCTGCAGCTTTGGGTCTGCAGTCTTCAGCATTCCCCACCTGTGGGTCCTGAGGGGATTGTCTGTCCACCTGCATAATGTCACAGTGCACCTTCCGCAGCTTCACACTTCTCTAGAGTGCTCTGTGTAGAATGCTTCAACGGACAATTCTGCTGGGGAAGCGGTCGACCTGAATGAACTGGACTGGCTAGGCACGGGTCGAACCTCAATGATGCTGTCATGGATGACCCCCACTCTTTCCAAGGTGTGCTCGTCGTTCATCAGTTTGTTCCGGTAGAACCACTGTTGTTGTGAGGCTGACATTCCAAGCTGCCGAATTAAAAGGTGAGGTGGTGATAACAATGCTGTGAGACTTAAATGTCCTCAGACGTTGGGAGCAGTGAGGTGAAAAACTCCCCACTTTTTCTGCTAAGAGTCTGAATGCAGCTGCATGAATGGTAGAGCATACTGCACAGTCTGCACTATTTCAGAAAACTACTGAACAGAACAGAACATTCATCATTTCGTGATCTCATACGGCTCTGTCTTAAATCTCAGGGATGGGGTTCTGTCGATACGCCACGCACACTCACTCAGTGTATTGGTGCACTTAAGTTGTAACTATTATAAATATGGCAGTGTTTTGGGGACAGTAGGCACTTTCAGCTTACAGGGTATCACTACCAGTATATCACTACCAGTACAATCACATAACTTCATAAACACTCTCATATTCTAATATTGTGCAACACTGAGTAAGTAACTTGGTGTTTTATGCCCAGTCAACCAGTGCGGTTATATCAGGACAATGTGAAACACTGAAACTATCTGCAAATGTAACAAAGTTATCCCCAGTAAATAAGTTTAACTATGAAGCATACTTCACAAGCTCAATTAGCAAAATATCATCACTTTGTCATTTTCATTGGTCAAGCTAATGTTGGCAGTGAAAACTCCATATAATTTACACTTACAGGCTGCCAAGTTGGTACCACATGTGGTTTATCAGTGCTAATCACACTTTGAGGGGTCACTCTAGATCTGTAGGCTTGGTTGCTGAAATCCCAGATTGTAACTTCAAAGGGTCACAACCATTTGCAACCATACTGAGACTTTAATTATGAGACAGACACCCACACACACCCATATACACCCATGCTCACACACACACACACATGCCAACACACTCACACACACATGCCAACACATGCACACACACACACACACACACACACACACACACACACACACACACACACACACGCACACACACACACACACATGCCAACACACACACACACATGCCAACAAACAAACACACAAAGTGACACACAAAGTGACACACACACACACACACACACACGCCAACACACACACACACACACACACACACACACAAGTGACACACACACACACATACAAACACCAACACACACACACACACATGCCAACACACGCACGTACACACACACACACACACACACGCCAACACACACATGCCAACACACACACACACATGCCAACAAACAAACACACACACACACACAAAGTGACACACACACAAAGTGACACACACACACACACACACACACACACACACACACACAAAGTGACACACACACACACATACAAACACCAACACACACACACACACACATGCCAACACACGCACGCACACACACACACACACACACATACAAACACCAACACACACACACACACACACACACACACACCAGAACTGGACAAGTGAGAGTGAGTCAGTGACACCAACCTGACTAACACAATCATAAGACTGACAGTGACACACTAACTAACCAGCACTGAAATGTGAGACAGTGACATACTAACCAGCATTGTACTGTGCAGTGTGTAAATAGTGTTAAGTTTCAGTGCATCTGGATCAGACTACTCTTACGCAGTCCCAAGCACCAGCTTATTGCAACATATATATATATATGTATACATGAAGTGTATATATATATATATATATATATATATATATATATATATATATATATATATATATAAAATGCATGTTTTATTGCATATCATTAATAATCAACATACTGCATAGTAATTGACTTCACTGAGAAAAGAATGGTGCACATTCATGACAGTAACACTAACACTGTACACTGAAACTATTAACACGACTATAACTATTCAGCACACTGAAAATCACAGACATTCTAAATTTTGTAAAAAACAGATAAGTACCCAATTATCATAATTTGTTTCCTGTACTGTCCATTTATTGCTTCAAAAATGGGTTCACACTATAAAAAAAATGCACGTTTTGTGTTGTTTGATTAAATTCAGTATTCTTTTCAACTTTCTGTGTTTTGATTCTATTTCAGAACATTAGCATTAGCTTTAGTATTAAATCTGTTCCTGCACTGTTGTTGGGGTTTCTTTCTTTCTTTTTCTCTCATTTACCTGTGCTACAAGCTCTTCTTTCAGATCTTTGATGGCCACAGTAGGGTTCAAATCCATGTCAAAATGAGTCACCATTAGTCGCCGGGCCAACACAAGGTGAATGGCAATGAAAACATTCTCCAGAGGTGGAAGAGGTGCACTTGATGCCATCCATCTAGTTTAGCGGTTTAGCATCAGCCTAGTGCGGTGGTGATGGCTCTTTCTGTGCTTCACCTGTTGAAGACAAAACACACACACACACACACACACACACACACAAACAGTCTCAGGATTCTGTTTGTGCCAGAATCTTATAATCACTTAAGTGTTTCATATATATACCGAGAGACAGAGACAGACAAACAGACGTAGACAGAGAGAGAGAGAGAAAGACACAGAGAGAGGCTGGTGGACTCCAAAAGGACATCCATTGCCCTTTCTCTGCCTTTTTTTGTTTGTTTGTTTTTTACTTCTTCTTTTTTTCCCACCTGTCAGCTAAGTTTACCAAAATATTAAAAATGATTATGAGTTTGAAATAGATTGGGGATAAAATCCACTGGCCACACTTTTTCCCATGGACTTACATATTTTTTCCCCTCTAGAATGCTGCAAATGAATAATTATGTCAGCAGAATCATCAAAAGTTCACTCCACAGAGATAAAAAAAATCATTGGTGACCAAAATCATTGCAATCCACATGCACTTCTACTAGGTAGGTAGGTAGTGTTGCTTAATGTCCTCGGATGTCAGTTGACATATTAGGGACAAGCTGAGACCAATGCCGAAGCATGGTTCAATAAATCTTTACGTCCACGGAAGCCAGAAGGCTCGTTAGACAGACAGCCCAGGACGGCCACCTTGACTCTCACACAGCTCCTGAACTATGCACTTCAACTATGACATGTATGCAAACTAATACGAGTAATACTACTAATAGATTCCTGGTGTTCTGTCTGTGATGCTGAAGACATTTTGGTAACTTCAAAATGTAGCTCTGGAAAAGTTAAAGAGCACACAAAAGAGCTCATGAAACAAGTGTTAGGTTCAATGTCCCCCAAAAAGTCATGTTATAAAATCAGTATAAAATCAACAGCACATCCAGTTGCAAATGTTTACTGTGGACCATGTTCCTTTAAACTGCACCAAGTGCTCAAGAAGTTTAGCCTGGGAAGGAGAGTTCTTTCTAAGAGGGAGGGGGTAACCTTGTACCTTTTGTCATTATATATATATATCTAAACTAGATATACATAGATTAGATATAGTGCTTATAATTATCTTCAGCGGGGAAGGAGGAGGGGGGTGGGGGGGGTGGGGGGAAGCATGTCATTGTGGCACTTTACATAGTTACATATATACTTACAATAGTTGCATACCTGCATTTTCATTAAATCATGTCAAAAATACAAGTATTATTATATATATAAGGTGCCACAATGAATGCTTTTTTCTCATGTAACATTTAATGATGTATGTAGATTCTTATAAAATTTCTATGTGGACAGAACCTGCTTTCAGTTTCACTTTCAGTAAGAATGGAAGAACATATCACTGAATTAATGAACAAACACAGAATAATCTTACACTTCTGCACTTCTAGTTTCTACCTTTCATGAACCACCAACGGAACACTATGGTCCCCTGCTCAAGGATTTGAATCTAAACTAAAACTAGTAAAAGAGGTTCACCTTGTGAGACCGTGTCGAAGAAAGTTGTTAGTCAAGATAACGAAATGACACAACATTTTCAAAAACAAAACAACATTTTCAAAAACAAAGGTCCCGTCTACTGGATCGCGTTCCACATCTCACGGTTCTTTCGGTTGCAGTTATATCATGGCTGAGCATTGGAAAAGTATTCAACTGGATTGGCCTTTTCTGGATTTTGTTCTAGGAATACCAATAGCGCAAGCAACTGAATTATGAACGGTGCGTCCTTGTCTCGCGCTGTCACGCAGTCAGACTCCAACTAGTCCAAGGAGGAAAATGCTGGAAAGCGAGGCCTGGATTGGATTTGGAGTGTCTGTGTGTGTGCGTGTGTGTGTGTGTGTACCCGCAAAATCGGTTTAAGCATATATATAATGATTGAGGGAAACTCTATTTTGTCTTCACCGTGGCATGGGCAAAGCACCATACTGTTAAAGATATGACCAAACGTCCATACCTGTGCCAGAAGAAGCAAATTATTTTATCGACATCAACCCAAGAGGAGCTTACTCCCAATCATTTCAGCATTTGTGCAGAGTTGCCCATGCTGTTCTTTTGTTGTTGTTTTGGTCTTCTTCTCCATCCCACAAAGTGCAGCATGAACTCCAAGCAGTTCCCGGTAGCTGTGGATGGTGGCTGCTTGTATCGAGAAAGAAGAGTGCTAGTAAATATTCGAAGAAGGGAAATGTCTTGAGTTTGCCGTTCTGAAAGAAGAGAGAGTTGCAACCTGTAGCCTGATGTCAGTCCTGGGAGTTCCAGATCAGCACGGTAAGGGCCGAAGTGTGAGAAAGAACGAAAGCCATGGGTTTTTCGGCGGTTAAAGCGTTGGAGTTGGGATCATGCTGACGAAGAGCGGCAGAGCCCTGAGGAGCTGTGTGAAAGTCGAGGTGGCCGTCCCGGGCCGGGCTCAGTCCCGGCCCGTCCCTCAGCAATAATCCTTTTGGTCTCTCAGTCAGTGTGGACGTAATTTGAAGCATGACTGATATTGAACGGAAGAGCGGAGAGACCGAACGGGAAGGACCGGCTGTGACGGTGAAGTATCAGTTCAGAAAGATAAGACTGAGGGGGCGGAACCTGTGATTGCCTACACAGAGCAAGCATGGTTTTCGGCAGTTGAAAATGGACGACAACAAAACACTGGCTTGGTAACGGCCCGTTGCCGAACAACTCATTAGTTGGTTGGTAAGTTGTTTCAACGCGGCCGAGTTGTTTCCTGACGGCTGAGGGAGGTACTTGCCGCGGCGGGGACTCGAGACCCCACTGAGAAGGTGGGGGAAGACTCGAGACTGACTCGAAGACTCGAGACTGAGACAACACCTAATGACGTTGCACTGCGTCGCCATGCCACCACTGAGAGTGACTGCAAGTAAGTAAACCTGGCATGGTGTTTAACGTCCACAGAAACAAGAAGAAGAACGAGAACTTGAGAAGAAGAAGAACTTGAAGAAGAAGAAGAAGAAGAAGAAGAAGAAGAAGAAGAAGAAGAAGAAGAAGAAGAAGAAGAAGAACAACAACAACAACAACAACAACAACAACAACAACAACAACAACAACAACAACAACAACAACAACAACAACAACAACAACAACGACGACGAGAAGAAGAAGAACCAGAACAAGAAGAAGAATAAAAAGAAAAAGCTGTGTTCCCAGCGGAGCTACGGACATTGTCTTTGTCACAAAACTTTCCTCGTGCAATCAATGTACTGACACTTGGCAATAAAGTTATAGTTGTATTATTGTTCTGCATAGCAGTTGGGACAGCAATCGCGTGGTATGGTGGTCGCTGTGCAATGCCGCCACAGAGACGGACACTGCCGCCGTAACATTCTGTTGTTCTCAGTAGTGGCGGCGGTCCACGGCAGCCTTGGTCTTCCGGGTTGGCGCCTGTTCCGAGGTTTCACTCTCAGTTCTGTCCCCCCCCCCCCCCCCCCCCCCCCCCACCCCCCCTTTTCCCACTCGTCCAATTCCCTATGAATAGGCCTACTCCGTCGCCTCCGTGGGCGTTAAGCAACCCGAATTCTCTCTCAGTCTCTCTCAAGACTGAAGCTGTTGGACAGATCCTGTTCAGCGCGACTGACGACCGACTTGACTGACTCGACTGACTTGAACTTGGGCAAGACCGGGCCGCGGCTGTTCCGATGGAGTCGGCGGATGCCGAAGCGGGAAAGCCGGCTTCAGCCAGTTCAGTGGTAACCGCTGGCCGCTTCAGTCAGCGGTGCAACGGCGACGGCTACGGTCCTGCGCGGGGCGGCAACTCCTCACTGACTTGTCGGTTGGCCATTCAGTCCTGGCCGGTAGAGCGGTTCAGTTGGCCCGCTGGCTGTCCCGACTCGACTGACTTGCCGGGACATCAGTATGACTTGGCACAGCCTGGACTGTGACAGAGAGGGAGGTAGTAAATGTTAAATTATGTGTGAGTTCACACACGCGCGCGCACGAACAAGCGCGCCCATACTCGCACGCACGCACGCACGTACGCGCGCACACACACACACAAACGCGCGTACACACACACATACACACGTAGGCACACACACACGCATGCCGCATTGACACACTGACATATCCCCATCCACACACACACGCGCGCACACGCACACACACATGACACACACGCACGCGCACACACACACACGCACACATGACACACACGCACGCAGACACACACACACGCGTGCGCGCGCGCGCATGCATAGACACACATCCACACACACACACGCACGCACACTCTCTCTCTCTCTCTCTCTCTCTCTCTCTCTCTCTCTCTCTCTCTCTCTCTCTCTCTCTCTCTCTCTCTCTCTCTCTCTCTCTCTCTCTCACACACACACACACACACACACACACGAACTGAGAGAGAGAGAGAGAGCACTTGAGACAGAAACAGAGCGCTGGTAACACTGAGAACCCGACACCGAAATGTCAGTCTTACAACTACCACGGTACCAACCATAGCTGTTTCTGCTGGCCTTGGTTTTCCCAGGGTGCGACAGACAGTCCAACTGAACAAACACCACCCAGTGGGTGTGAAATTCATAATCAGTTTTCTCTGAATTCAGTGACTCGTGAATCACACATCGGCCGCAGTCAAGTCGCGGCTCCAGACCCTCTCTGTCCAAACTGACGCTGTTTTCTTGACAGTTGTTTCACACATTCCAAATGTCGCCGCTTTCTTGACAGTTCTGTTTCACACATTCCAAATGTCGCCGCTTTCTTGACAGTTCTGTTTCACACATTCCAAATGTCGCCGCTTTCTTGACAGTTCTGTTTCAGTCATTCCAAATGTCGCCGCTTTCTTGACAGTTCTGTTTCAGTCATTCCAAATGTCGCCGCTTTCTTGACAGTTCTGTTTCACACATTCCAAATGTCGCCGCTTTCTTGACAGTTCTGTTTCACTCATTCCAATTGTCGCCGCTTTCTTGACAGTTCTGTTTCACTCATTCCAAATGTCGCCGCTTTCTTGACAGTTCTGTTTCACTCATTCCAAATGTCGCCGCTTTCTTGACAGTTCTGTTTCACACATTCCAAATGTCTCCGCTTTCTTGACAGTTCTGTTTCACACATTCCAAATGTCGCCGCTTTCTTGACAGTTCTGTTTCACACATTCCAAATGTCGCCGCTTTCTTGACAGTTCTGTTTCAGTCATTCCAAATGTCGCCGCTTTCTTGACAGTTCTGTTTCACACATTCCAAATGTCGCCGCTTTCTTGACAGTTCTGTTTCACTCATTCCAAATGTCGCCGCTTTCTTGACAGTTCTGTTTCACTCATTCCAAATGTCGCCGCTTTCTTGACCTTTCTGTTTCACTCATTCCAAATGTCGCCGCTTTCTTGACAGTTCTGTTTCACACATTCCAAATGTCGCCGCTTTCTTGACAGTTGTTTCACTCATTCCAAACGTCGCCGTTCGGGCACGTGGGGATATGACAGCATCGGTGATTAATAAGTAAACATGGTGCTTAACGTCCACAGAAACCATAAGGCTTATTAGGGACAGGGAGAAATAGGGGAGGGGGTATGGAGGTGGAGTAAGTAAGTAAGTAAATTCAGGTGTTTTACGCCCAGTCATAGAGGTGGAGGAAGAGGGAGGGAGATTATATACCTATCACTACACTGTCACTACCGGAATGACTCCCGCAATAAGATGGGCATTTTGGTTGACTTTTTGACAACAATTTGCCATTTTGCCCTCGTAAATGTCTGTGTCATTTTATTTGCAGGTAACACTCAAATAAGCATACTGCTTTTGTGTTTCCTGTACTTATTTCAGCCTTGAACTTATGATTACGATGAACTGATGAATACATTTTGTTTAAACCAGTAAGATGGGCAGCGATGATAGTCATTTTAATGTTTCATTAATTGCCAGGGCCAAAGTCACAAGACAGTGTCCACCCTGAAACCACACTGAACCTTTTGGAAGAGAAAGGAGAGCTGAAGCGGAACCGAGCCGGTCCTTGTGACTCTGCCCAGCACGGCAGTTGAAACAGCAATTGCGCGGTGCACTAGTCGCTGCGCAATGGCGAGGGGACACCGCCTTAACATTTCCATTGTTCTGGCGGCGGTCCACGGTCTCTCCGGTCTTTTTCGGGCGGTATCCGCGGTCGAGCCTTCACTCTTTCGTCCCCTTCCCCCCCCCCCCCCCCCCCCCCCCTGTCCCCGTCCCTAATAAGTAACCTCGCTTCTGTGGACGTAAAGCAACATCGTCTTGGAACTGAGCCGAGGCCCTTCTGCTTACCAGCCTACCGCCTTACCGCTGGGCCAAAGCGGCTCACGAGATGATTCTGCAGGAGGCATAAACCGTAAACCGCAGTAAATATATGCAAAATACGAATGCTTGTCAAATTATTAAACTGAAGAGGACTACCGTTTTTAAACCAAACCAAATAAATCTTTATTGTTCATCATTATACAAAGCATTGAAATGGAAAATTGTCAGTCTTCGACACATAGGCTCAAGAACGGTTACAACAGTTTTTCTTTCTCCGTTCTCCCCCCCCCCCCCGACCCCCCCCCCTCCCCCCCCTCCCCCCCGCATTCAAAGCAATGACTCATTGCTGACAAACAAGTTAATCAGTTGAACGTGACTAAGGTAGACTATTACTGAAATACACAAACATTTAGCAACATAACAAAATACCGACTGAACCACAATTGTAGCCCATACCTGTGAGAGTACATAGGGGTTTGATGGTCGATTGTCAGTCGGGACGAAAGCCACATCAACAGCTGTGTGAAGCACGGTCTGCAGCCATTTCTCTAAGTCGGTGGACATGCCATCATTCCTTGTCGCCTTCATTGCCGGCTCAATGCTTCCACACTTGAAACTGACAATGCTGAAAAAAAAAGAGAAAAAAAACATGGGATTGCCGGGTATGAAATGAAAGGCTAATTGAAGTTCTTACTTTATTTTGTTTTTGTTTTGTTGCTTTGTTCCCCGGCATGGTGTTGCGCTAGTGGCCTTTCCGGCAAGTATTCATTTGGTTGAGGTAAGAATTCCGGGGTCGTTCAGCCAGTCTGTGTCATTTTGGGCGTTGCCCAAAACCGGGCTTCACTGTTAAAGCGAAGAAATAAGAGACGCGTACGATGGTAATTACTTCCCAGCTCTTTGTTACTCCGGCAGTGTTCACTTGCGCTTGCAGATGATTCGTTCTTAGTATTCACATTACCTATCCCTTTTTAAGGTACTACGTGATTTTTACATGTCGCTGTGCGTGATAGAAACTGAACTGATCCTGTTTCGTACCCCCTTGTCTTGTGGGCTTGTAAGCTGAAGACAATAAAACGTCAGAGCGCCAGTGTTCACATCAGCGCTCATCAGAAACTTCCGTAACAGATGTACCTCTGGTGGACTTTATCTACCTTGTCACTATTTACACGCATGCCAGGCGAGAGTTACCGTAGGTGTTTATTGTTGTGTTTGTCTGACATCTTTTGGGCACTCATTAACTCATCCCTCGTGTGCTGATTCCGTAAAAGATGTTTTGATTGGTTTACGGACACCAGTTCAAATGCGCCGGCGGCGGCAAAACTTCGATGACTGGGCAAGCCGATCTGACGACATGATTGGCCCGCAGGCCCTCGTGATCTCCCACTGGTCGTCGGGTTGTCCCATATGCATTAAACAGGCTACCGCACACCAAACACATACCCTCAGTCGTTGTGTATTGATCTAGGTCCCGCGTGCTAAAATAGATCCTGCGAGTGTCGGTCTTGCATCAGTGCACAGCCATCGATTTTTTTTGGATTTTTTTTTGGATCGATCCGTCTAGTCACACAGGCGGGATCAGTGCCAAGTTTTCAATGGCTGCATAACGGTTCGGCGCTGTTGATAGTTTCAGTCGGCAAAACTCGTGGACTGCACACCACGTACGTTCACCCGACCAACAAACTCCGTGGCGCTAAATTGTACTTGAATAGACTCGCCCGAAGTATATTTCCTGAGAAATTCCGATATTAACGTCTTGTGATGTACACGTGCACTAAGAAGGCGGAGATTCGATCAGCTGTTCCCCAAACCACTAGCTGAGAACCCGAATGAGAGACTCGTTGCGAACCTCGGTGACGGCGGCACTGCCGACACCGTCCAAGATCGATAAACAGATAAGTTGAAGAGAGAGAGAGAGAGAGAGAGAGAGAGAGAGAGAGAGAGAGAGAGAGAGAGAGAGAGAGAGAGAGAGAGAGAGAGTGTTTTACTGTAGAAGGCCACTTGACCCATTACAAGCGGTATGATTATAAACATGCACATACCACCTATACAAAACAGTTAACAAACAACACTAAACAAACCGACAAGACAAGAAGAAAAAAAGAAGAAGAAAAAACAGACACGAACAAAACAACAACAACAAAACAACAACAACAACAACAAAAAAACCCAGCAAACACCCCACCCCCACCCCCGCAGAAGAGAGAGAGAGAGAGAGAGAGAGAGAGAGAGAGAGAGAGAGAGAGAGAGAGAGAGAGAGAGAGAGAGAGAGAGAGAGAGCACTCGATCACTTACGTACTGTGCGCCGGGTAAATCAAGCTAACAATTAGAGACTGATTTGGTGAATTATTTCCGACAGGATCAGTCAGTCCTACTTGGCATATAGACACACACCCCCCCCCCCCCCACCCCCCCCCCACCCACCCCTCTCAAGCGCCCCCCCCCCCCCCCAACCACTTTCACCAGCGCGCTCACCGAAGTAAAAATAACACCTAGCCTACCCGGTACCGTTTACACGTTGTCATAGGCGACGCAGACACATTACGTCGGAGTTGCGCAATCCGAGGACACCGCTTTCATACAGGTGTGTGCGAAGTAAAGTAAACAAGAAGTGTGCGACACTGGTGGCTTTGTTAAATATACACTCGCACCGACTGTACCCTGTCGATTTGGTGCCGGATCAGACAGTGTGCACCAGCCGTGTGATGCAAGTTGGCTGTGTGTAATTATCAAGTAGGCCCTACTGAAACCGCGGCCCCTGAGTATGGACCATTGACACTGAATAAATATTCAATGCCTTTGGTGTTGACCGGATGGTCCAGTTTAGCCCGATCTGTTGTTGTTTTTGTTGGTCATATTATATCAAACTAGCGTTCCTTTTAACCGTTTATGTGTAATGGAGTGGAGTGGTAGAAGGACAGGACACAGGCAGCGGAGTCAGTCAAAATGGAGACCACAGCAGGCGGCGACGACAAACAGGCTTTATTCTACAGCAGCAGACAACTTTCTCAGCACTCTCAAAATCCTCACGCGCACGCATAGATAAGAGAACTGCGCGGGCCGCAAAGAACACACGCTATCGCTACAATGAAATCAGCCCTCTGGACCACAAAATGGCTGACTGACTATTGTGTTTCCTTGGCCCGCACAAATACAGTTTCCTCAACAATAACTAAACTAATTAAAACATGAAATACATCAAATAAAAGCTACAGTTACAACCTTTTAAACCGTATAAACAAAATGTACACACATGACTTATTTAATTTACAACCAGAGTGGGAAGCGTGGCTTGCACCTGTCTATAAGCAGATTCGTACAACTAAATCACAACTAACACAATGTACAAAACATAACTGTCGCTAAAACTTATATCAGAATAAAGAGCACGCTCCCACGGTTAAAATGGTACATAACAATTACAATACAACGCTCTATAAGAGAAGCAAGACACACTCAAAGACTAGTACTAAAACAATCGGTGCGAACTTTCGCCTGGGGCGCGTTATCTTAGTCGCAACAGCGCTGATAGTGATATCAAGTAGTCTATGAATATAACTTAGCTTCTACAGTACACAATACTCAATAAGTTAATTTCAACCCAAAATAAACACTAAACATGAAGTCAGCTAAGCAAAATACTATACGACAAAGCATTGATCGATACAGAATTACTTTCATCGAGTCAAAACAACGATTCACTGCAATTCACTAGTACTACACAGAAAATGCGCCATGCAGACGACGGCTATAAAAGGAATGGACCTAGAGAGGCATCGGCTACTGATTAAGCTCGACCCTGCGTCTAAATAAGATCTAAATAAACATTCTAAGATGCCAAATTACATTACACATGGCTTGCTGCATAAAAAGGACTAGGTGAACAAGGAGTAGGTAAACAAACAAGCGGTCAAAATATTAAGGGAGTAAACAGATTTGAAAATGGCGCGCACCAGCGGCTATCGCCGGTCGGCTGTGTGAAGGCCATGTGGCGTTACGCAACACGCAGCGCTTCAAAACAAAAGCGTCGTCTGCTCCGGTTCCCGGGTTACTAACAGTACAGTAATGAAATTGCATGGATCTGATAACCGGGGCGGGATTATTGTAAAAACGTACAAAGAGCACTTGCTCACATATGTATCTGGATCCGGATCTGCTCAGCGGTTTTATGTAAGCAACCGGGCCTTTCGGCCCTGTGTGTTTCATAAAAAAAGAAAAAAAAAGAAAAAACCTTAATAGCCATTTCGTTGTCCCCAATAATTATGTCAGCCCGACGTCTGAGGACATCAAGCCACATGTAATCATCATAGCCATTTTCCCGGATGGCGTGAGGCGGCCGTTTGGCCGAGCGGTAAGCAGAAGCAACTTCACTGGTTCGATTCCACTTTGGCTCTCCGTCTCTTCGACTGCAAACCGATTGTGGTGACTCGTGGATCTGTCTGATTTTGACTTTGCCTCTCACAGTTAATGAAACATTAAAGGTGCCCAGTTTAAAGCAGCGTAGTCATTCTGGCGGTGACTGGACACTGACAGAATCAATAGTATTCTGTTATAGTCAGAGTAGTGTTATAGTCTCTCTCGCTCCCCCCCCCCCCTCCCCCCGCTACGAATAATCATCATCATCATCGTAAAGGGGATTTAACCCTCGGAAATGTTGAAGTGTTGCTTTACGTCCACAGAAACCGTAGGTTTACTAGGCCGGGACGGGAGCCCAGGACGGCAACTCGACTTTCACACAACTCCTGAGCTCTGGAATACTAGGTTGTTGTTGGTTGGTGGAAGTGCTGCTTCACGTCCACAGACGGAAACCGTACGTTTACTAGGGACGGGAGCCCAGGACGGCCACCTCGACTTTCACACAGCTCCTGAACTCTGCTTCGGAAAGGGTAAGCAAGTAAGTAAACATGATGCTTAACGTCCTCATAGTAATCCATGAGGCTTATTAGGGGCGGGGAGAAGGGGGGGGGGGGGGGGGGGGGGGGTATGGAGGGGGGGGAGAGGGAGATTATATCAGTACCTATCGCTACACTGTCATCACCAGAATGACTTCTGCATTAAGGTGGGCAGCGACGAGAGCCATTTTAATGTTTCATAAATTATTGTGAGGCACAAAGTCACGAGACAGTGTCCACAGACCACAACTTTTGAAGAGAAAGGAGAGCCGAAGCGAATTCGAACCGAGGTCCTTCCGCTTACCAGCCCGGCGTTAAGCCTAACTGGCTCACACTGAAAGGGTTGCTCAGAATGCTTAGGTAGGTAGGTAGGTAGTGTTGCTTAATGTCCTCAGATGTCAGTTGACATATTAGGGACAAGCTGAGACCAATGCCGAAGCATGGTTCAATATAGCTTTACGTCCACGGAAACCAGAAGGCTCGTTAGGACGGACAGCCCAGGACGGCCACCTCGACTCTCACACAGCTCTTGAACTATGTGAATCAGTGCTTTGCAATGTGATAGTAAATACAAAAACCAAATGGTGTAGGTAGACTAGTAAGTAAGTAAACAAGGTGCTTAGTGAATACAAAACCCAAATGGTGTCATAAATCGTAGGTAGACTAATAAGTAAGTAAATATGGTGATTAACGTCCACAGAACCGATAAGGCTTATTAGGGGCGGGCCAGTAGGTAGGCTAAAAAGAATGTGTATTTTATAATGCATGGGATGGGAATGTAGATGGGAGTAGTAGTCAGTGTCAGTGGAGTGAGTTTCGATGCGCAGAACAGGAAGTAACTCTTGAGAAGATATGCGCCTTTTGGGAACCAGTCAAAATGCAAGAATGGACTTTATCCAGCGCCGAAATGTCGAAAGGGAGTCGAGACTGCATTCCAGACTGTGAGGCCATTGACGGAACTGAATGACCGAACTTCGAGTTTTTTCGTTTGTTCACTGTTTGTAGACGGCACGTTGGGAAGTCAAATTGACACTGAGAAAACAAGGCGAAGGAAGCTGGCGAGAGTTCGTATTCGTAAGTAAGATCAACACACAAGGGAGGTAATTAGCACTATAAAGACGTGACACAAACACAACAAAGATTGTGAGCCGGTTTGGCCTAGCGGTAAGGCGTTAGGCTGGTAAGCGGAAGGACCTCGGTTCGATTCCGCTTCGGCTCTCCTTTCTCTTCAAAAAAGGTTGTGGTTTGTGGACACTGTCTTGTGACTTTGTCCATCACTTCCTACTGAAACATTAAAATGGCCTCTCATCGCTGCCCATCTTAATGCAGGAATCATTCTGGTGGTGACAGTGTAGCGATAGGTATATAATCTCCTTCTTCCCTCACCTCCATACCCTCTTTCCCCCCTTCTCCCAGTCCCTAATAAGCCCTATGGTTTCTGTGGACGTTAAGCACCATGTTTACAACAAAGACCTTAGTCGCCTACGGTAACTCTCGCCTGGCATGTGAGTCAGTAAACTCGTACATACTGAAACTCCACCAGAGGATGTACCTCAGGTGGAGTGTATGTACCTTGTACTGGTACCTCTGGTAGAGTTAATGTACGGCCTTGTATTTACTCGCATGCCAGGCGGTGCGGAGTTACGGCGTAGGCGGCTCAGGTCTACTCTTTGTTGTTGTGTTTGTGTGATGTCTCAGTTTCAGGTGCTAATTAACTCCCTTGTGTGTTGATTCTGCACGAGCGCTCTGCCGGGTCGGCTCACTCTGTTTCAGACTGTATCCATACAAGTAAAATGTATACATTGGTTGTGACACTGACAGACTGAGAAATGGAGGTGGGTCCTCATCTAGGCTTCCAGTCTCATTTTGTACCACCACCAGTCCCGATAATTATGCGTCAGTGCCCACCCGTTGAACAGAAATGGTGGTGGGCCTGATATAACCGTTAAGGCGTTATGGTTGACTGGGCCTAAAACACCAAATTACTTACTTACCCACCCGCTTTCAATGATTTAAGAGTTTCAGAATACCCTGTGGGTTTATGTCATATTTAGGAAACAAGTTTTGTGACAGCCCGAGTGAGGCTGATTTGTGAGATCGAGATCGAAAATGACATAGCTCATCTGTCGCACAAAGTGTCACTTTGATGCTTGGTGGCAAATCTCCTACTTCAGTCTTTCTCTTACTGTCTTAGCTTTCTGGTTTTTGCTGTGTGTGTGTGTGTGTGTGTGTGTGTGTGTGTGTGTGTGTGAGAGAGAGAGAGAGAGAGAGAGAGAGAGAGAGAGAGAGAGAGAGAGAGAGAGAAGGATGTGTGTGTAGGAGAGAGAGAGAGAGAGAGAGAGAGAGAGAGAAGAGAGAGGAGAGAGAGAGAGAGAATGGTGCGTGTAGCCGAGAGAGTGAGAATGGTGTGTGTGTGTGCGCATGAGAGAGAGAGAGAGAGAGAGAGAATGGTGTGTGTGTGTGCACGCACACATGAGAGAGAGAGTGAATGTGTGTGTGTGTGTCTGTGTCCTCGGTGGTCCATGAAACAGCCTGCCAATGTTACAGAGAAGCCAAAATGCTGACGTACAAAACAGAAGAGCTGGAGAAAAAGCCTTTCTTCAGCTTTTCTGCATGCATGCATGTATTGTACACATCAGACTTCATTAAGTATAAATTGTATGAATTCACTGCATTTACCTGATGATTTTTCCCCCCATTCTGCTTCAAATAGTACTTTGCGTAAATTGTATTAGTGGGACTGTGCTTGACATGTATATTATATAGAATATTGTGTTTGGGTTGGTATGCATCATGCGAGCACTCAGGGCATCAATGAGCACAGTCATAACAAACATAAAAATAATTATTATTATACATACCCACTCACTCACACACCCATTGACAAACACACACACACACACACACACCGAGCACCGCTTTCCGGCACCTTCCTCCAAACTCTGCCAGATTTAATTACGCCATTGAAGGCGCACTCTTTATCTCCTCGCAGCTGTCCAGCGATGCGGTCAGCGCCCATCGAAAGGATCGGGTACTAAGATGACTGTAGAAGCAACATAGCGCCAAAGCACGCACGTAAACATGAGATGCATCCACCCCAGGTTAAAAAAAAGAGAAGAGTTCCGTCTCGATTCAAACGATTGTGGTTTTATTTGTGCAGGTGTAAACTTTGTTGGCAGCTATAAACGACACGCCTTGTTTTATTTGAGTTGTTTGTAACAAACTTGCTACTGTTTGAGCACCAACAAAAAACGGCTCGTTAGCTGACAGTTTTCTGGACCCTATGGCATAACTAAATACGGCAGTGGTTGAAGGAAGGATGTCGTAAACCAGTGCTTGGAGTTTGACACTCTGGCTCACTCACTCGCTAACAAATCACCTGCAATGACTGATTTCATTTTGGTGCATGAAATCCAACATGCACAATACGATTTTATTCACAGTCAGCCACGACAGAGCAAACACCTCACAATGGCTACTGAGACAGTATTACAACCCACTCACAGCAAAAAAACAGTAACCATCACTGAACACAAAGTGGCCATGTGTGTGCCCTACAGTCAACAACCACAACAACAACAGAAAACAAACAGATAATGCCTGAGGTTTAACAATCTCTCGGAAGGTTTTCCACTACCCCCCCCCCCCCCCCCCCCCAACTTTTTGTCAGAAATCAGTTGATGGATTTCTCTTTCACCCCCCTCCTCTCTCTCTCTCTCAAAGTGATAGAAATGTCCAATGGGAGACAAAGACTAAGAACCACTGGAGTCGATAAGGCCAAAATGGAACAGAACAAGTGTCCATCTGCTTGTCGCTAACTGAGCCCCTGGCCAACAGGACAAACCTGGTCTTCGTCACTTTTGTATAGCTCAACATTTAATTCTTTGTATATATATATATATATATATATATCTAAAAATAATAATTTTAAATTCATTCTTAATTTAATTAATTTTTTGAAAAATCAAGATCAAGCCAAGCATCCTTTGTGCTTTTTAAGCAAGGGGTGTACAAACAAGATAACCTTTTAACGGGCATCCATCGGCTTTTGCACATGACTTAATAGTTATGATCGTAGAGTTTACTGTAGAGTTAAAATATTACAAGAAAATGTAAATAATAATCTCATTAAATTTGCACTGGACAACAACCCAAAAGAAGAAACAATGAAAAACAAAAACAAAACAAAAAGCTGGCAAACCGTAACACACACCGAGCGATTGTATGCCAGAACTGAGGTACTCTGGTTCACACAATCATGAACAATGGGGGGAAAATTCACACACACACACACACACACTGAGCAGACCAAGATTTAATTCAAACCTAACAAGGGAAATAAATCATATCCAACAACATTAGTGTCAACCCGACAAGGAGCTACCTCCCTTCGACAAAAAATGCGCGCACACGCACACACAAACAACAACAGGCACACACACAAAAACTGGCCATGATGCTAGTGGCAACCTCTTAGCTCTTACTAAACAAGCAGACTGGCACATGCCCAGCCTAGCCTGCATCCTGTCTATGCTGCAGTCAGATGGAAAGATAATTGTTAATACCTAATCCACCAATTTTGTACTCATTGCTGGCGAGACAATGCATTTTAAGAAAAGAAAGAAGAAACACACACACACACACCACCAACAACAACAACACAACAACAACAAAAACAGAAATGAAAAATGACTCTCTCTCCCTCTCTCTCTCTCTCTCACAATCTGTTACTGTCACTATCTACAAAATGAAAACAGACCAAAACAATTTACCCAGCACTACTACCCTCTAAATCAAGCCAGAAAATTACCCTTTGTCAACAAAAGTGAGCTGATTATATATACAGACCCAGGCCTCTGTGTGTTCATGACTGCCTTTGAAAATAACAATACATTCATACATGTATCAGTGAGCTAATCTTTATTGACATGAACATGCCAAGTCAACATTCTGCAGGGTCACATCATTTATATTCACTTGTTTTTAACCATAAAAGAGATTTGTTTGAGTTTGTTAGCAATTGCTTGGGTTTGAGGACTGAAAATAAGCATGCACACACATGCATGCATGCACGCACACACACACATGCACGCACACACACACGCACGCACGCACACACACACACACACACACACACCTCATGCACTCTCTCTGTCTCTCTCTGCATTTGTTTGTTTTTTGTTTGTTTTGAGAACCAGTCAAACAAAATAACAATCCGATATATGCTTTACACACACACACACACACACACCTCATGCACTCTCTCTGTCTCTCTCTGCATTTGTTTGTTTTTTGTTTGTTTTGAGAACCAGTCAAACAAAATAACAATCCGATATATGCTGATCTTGAATGGAAAAATACCAGTAATTACCAGTTAACACAAACCCTGAATAATGGTACAACAAAAGAACTTGCAAACCAAGTCAATCCCAAGGTGACAAAAGTACACACATACCAAGGAAACCACTGGCCAATAACATTTAGACTTGGAAGGGGAGGGGGGTTGGGAGGGGTGACTGGGGGTGGGCGGGGGGGGTAGGTAGCTCTTGGATTTTAGCATCCTGCCATCAGTACAAAGCCACCTTGGGACAGAGGTAGGGAATGGGATCGGAGTGAGCTGGAAGCGACACGAAAAAATCATACAGAACAGGACTGAGATCATGAATGAAGAGGTGACATTACCGCGAAGTACAATGACATTAACAAGACAAATATGACACACTAGAATGTGCACACGCGTTCACAGACTCCTCCGTGACTGTTGTAACTAGCGAGTTCAAAAAGCAGATGGTTCAAAACAGCTGACACGAATCCTGCAAATAGCAGACAAACAGGATGACCCGAAAATTCCCTCTGTTCCTAGTCATTCAACATTATCAGTAACAATTCTCACAGCATACAGTCGATTCAGAAATCAACGATCAGAAAGAAAAAAAAAGGAAGAAGAACCCCGCCCTGAAAAAACAAACAAACAAACAAAAAACCCATCCACTACAGCAAAAAAAAAAAAAAAAAAAGAAAAAAAAAAAAAAGAGGACAAAATGAATACTTCAAAATAATAGTAATAAAAATTAATAACCATAAAGATAGCAAGAACAACAAAGCAATGACAAATTCTGAAGTTCAAGTACATAGGTCAGAAAGTACACAACACTTCTAGTACAAATACCCAACAACACACCACCAAACTTTACAATCTACACTGGCTATGAAAATGTCATGTGTTCATTTGCCAAAAAAACACAGAGGCGGGGCAGAGGGGAAGGGTGTGTGTGTGTGTGGGGGGGGGTAAGTAAGTAAATTGGTGTTTTATGCCCACTCAGCAAATGTGGTTATATGGGGGGGGGGGGGAGGAGAGAGGAAAAAATGTTTTTTTTTGTTTTTTGTTCAGTTCAAGTCAAGTATACCATGACAACTGTGAATGGCTACAACACGAGACGTTTGAACTGAACTACAACATTCAGCAGTATGCAGCAATGAAAGCTGACGTTCAGCACAGAAATTGAGCAAACATTTTCACCCAGCAGACTGCTTGGGTGAAAGCAAGGCAAACATCTGGTCACACCATACCAGTATGAAAATTGTGCTTTTGTCATTTTCTTTCCTTTTTTTTATTTTTTATTTTTTTAAAACCCAAATATATCCACATGTGCAGGTATGTACATGTATGTTTGCATGTGAGTGTTTATACATGTGTGTGTGTGTGTGTGTGTGTGTGTGTGTGTGTGGTGTGTGTGTGTGTGTGTGCAGTGTTTTTGTGTATGCATGCATACATATGTGTGTTTGTGTGTGTACAGGCATGCATGCATGTGTGTGTGTTTGTGCATGTGTGTGTGTGTGTGTGTGTGTGTGTGTGTGTGTGTGTGTGTGTAAGTCGGCCCACTGGGATGATCCAGCAGATCTACAAAGACTTAAAACTGAAAACGATGGAACTCCCAACAGTGCCTTAGATCCAGCAGTCTACAGCAGCAGCCAAGGCCCAGCACCCACTCTACAGTTCTGAGGACAGTGCCACAAACCCCCCACAAATTTCAGCATTTCTACAAGTCTAAGACATTGCCTGGCACTTCACGCAGAAGCAAGGAGATGACAAAAGCTGTATAATATATATAGATTTTATAATGCCAAAAAGCTGACAAAAGTGATGATGACGTCAACAGGGCAGAAAACATTGATAGGCCAAAGCAAGAATTATTCAGCATTTGATTCGAAAATGAAGGATTAAGGAACTCCAGGGACTGAGCTCTGGGTAAACCTGCTCCGACGTTTCTGCTCCAGTCTCTTGGTATGCAGACAGCTGACGTTTCTGCTCTGACCTCTAGCTATGCAGACAGCTGATGTTTCTGCTCTGACCTCTTGGTATGCGGACGGCTGATGTTTCTGCTCTGGCCTCTTGCTATGCAGACAGTTGACATTTCTACTCTGGTCTCTTGCTATGCAGACAGCTGACATATCTGCTCTGGTCTCTTGCTATGCAGACAGCTGACATCTCTGCTCTGGTCTCTTGCTATGCAGACAGCTGACGTCTCTGCTCTGGTCTCTTGCTATGCAGACAGCTGACGTCCCCTGCTCTGGCCTCTTGCTATGCAGACAGCTGACGTCTCCGCTCTGGCCTCTTGCTATGCAGACAGCTGACGTCTCCGCTCTGGCCTCTTGCTATGCAGACAGCTGACATCTCTGCTCTGGCCTCTTGCTATGCAGACAGCTGACGTCTCTGCTCTGGCCTCTTGCTATGCAGACAGCTGATGTCTCTGCTCTAGTCTCTTGCTATGCAGACAGCTGATGTCTCTGCTCCGGCCTCTTGCTATGCGGACAGTAGACATTTCTGCTCCAGCCTCTTGCTATGCAGACAGCTGACGTCTCTGCTCCGGTCTCT
Source organism: Alviniconcha marisindica (assembly GCA_018857735.1). Taxonomy (NCBI): domain Eukaryota; kingdom Metazoa; phylum Mollusca; class Gastropoda; family Provannidae; genus Alviniconcha; species Alviniconcha marisindica. The sequence continues at coordinate 219,741 of JABMCL010003077.1, forward strand.
TGCTATGCAGACAGCTGACATTTCTGCTCTGGCCTCTTGCTATGCGGACAGCTGATGTCTCTGCTCTGGTCTCTTGCTATGCAGACAGCTGATGTCTCTCTGGTCCTTTGCTATGCAGACAGCTGATGTCTCTCTGGTCCTTTGCTATGCAGACAGCTGATCTCTCTGGTCCTTTGCTATGCAGACAGCTGACATCTCTGCTCTGGTCTCTTGCTATGCAGACAGCTGTCTCTGCTCTGGTCTCTTGCTATGCAGACAGCTGCCATCTCTCTGGTCCCTTGCTATGCAGACAGCTGACATCTGCTCTGGCCTCTTGCTATGCAAACAGCTGACATTTCTGCTCAGGTCTCTTGCTATGCAGACAGCTAACATCTCTTCTCAGGTCTCTTGCTATGCAGACAGCTGAGGTTTCTGCTCTGACCTCCTGCTATGCAGACACTGAGTCAGCTGATGTTTCTGCTCTGGTCTCTTGCTATGCGGACAGCTGATGTTTCCGCTCTGGTCTCTTGCTGTGCAGACAGCTGACATCTGCTCCGGTGTCTAGCTGTGCAGACAGCTGCAACCTGCTGTCCAGCCATTTTTACCAGCAAGCGTTTGGACAGCCCAGAGAGGCAGTGGCACTGGGCAAGAAGAAGAACACTCCCTTTCAAAGGCCATGTTCAGCACGATCGAGCGTGGTCACACCATGGATGAGTGACTGTTACCTGCTAGGCTTTGCGCCTGCACCCTGAGATTTCCTCCGAGTCAAATTCTGTGCACACTCTACAAAAGCCCTTGAGATGAGACTATAAACTGAGGTCCCACCATGTGCACACGCATACCTGAAGATCACACACATGATCAGGGGTTCAGAGGATTTGGAAACCTAAACAACCCCACATGCACTCAAAAGATCTCTTCCGAGTCAAATTCTGTGCACACTCTACAAAAGCCCTTGAGATGAGACTATAAACTGAGGTCCCACCATGCGCACACGCATACCTGAAGATCACATTCACATGATCAGAGTTCAGAGGATTATGGAAACACTAAACAACCCAACATGCACTCAAAAGATCTCTTCCGAGTCAAATTCTGTGCACACTCTACAAAAACCCTTGAGATGAGACTATAAACTGAGGTCCCACACATACCGCCTGGAGATTACATTCACATGATCCTGCAGTTCATGTCAGAGTTCAAAGGATTATGGAAACACTAAACAACCCAACATGCACTAAAACACAACAACCAAAAACCACGTGAAACGCAGTCTGCTCGAGAATGGAGAACAACACTAAATAAGAATGATCAACAATAATTTTTGCACACAAATTTCAATCATAATTCAGGCAGCTGTTTTACAGTTTTTACCCACAGGGCACCGTACCATACCTAATTATTCAGTCAGCTGTTTTTACACTCAAGGACTGCAGTGTTCCTAATTCAGGCAGATGTTTTCAAACGCAAGGTCATCAACTACTGAGGTAGCCATTTTTACCCATAAGATCCCTCATTATTCAGGCAGGCTTTTTGGGGGGGTCTTTGCTCATGAACTTAAAGTCCCTGGTGAGATTATTAAGGCACCTACTTTTACCCACAAGGTGCTTTCGCAGCTGTTTTCACCCATAAGTTTTCTCATTATTTAATATCCCTTATTTGGATGATTATGTTTGTTTGAAATCTCAAACACACACACACATGCATGCACACACCGTATGTGTATACACACATGTGCACACACACAGACATGTGTGTGCATGCGCATGCACACACACACACACACACGCGCGCATGCATGCACAAGTGCATGCACACACACACACCACCACATGCACGCGCACACACACATACACAAGTGCACACACACACGCACAAGCGCATACACACCACATATGCACGCACACCACGTCATCAAGTCATTTCTTCATGATTAATATCTTGACCAAGAATTCTGGTGAAGGCCTTAGACGTCTAAGTTTCTTTAAACCTGACAGGCAAACAGGGCCCAGAGGTGTTCTTCTGTGCAGTTGGGGGGGGGGGGGGGGGGGGGGGGGGGGTTGTACAGAACTTGTCGTAAGTCTCAGCAGACCAGAATTAAATCATTACTTAATATTACTGGTATTCTTCACTGAAGTTCTTGACCACATGGTTTGTCATTCACAGAATGTCAAGGGCAGGGGACCAAAGTGGAGGTTGGTGGGGGGTGGGGGTTCAGGGGATATCATTCACAAAAGCATGTCTAGTCATACTGCAAACCAAATGGATTTTTAGCTTCACTTTTGTTGCTGTTGCTGGTAGCACCAGTATCTTTTCTTTTCCCTGATGAAAGAACTGTGGAATGCTAAGAAATCTTGTCATTAGTAATAGCAACATCTACGTTTTCATTGGCTGCGGCATCTTTGGAGACATCCATCTTTTCACTGATGACAACATCCACATTTTGCTTGGTGGCAACACCAGTGTTGTCATTAGCAACAGCATCCATACTTACATCCATGGCAACATCCATCTTTTGACTGATGACATCCACAGTTTGCTTGGTGGCAACACTGATTTTGTCATTAGCAACAGCATCCATGGTTACATCCATGGCAACATCCATCTTTTTACTGATGACCACATCCACATTTTGCTTGGTGGCAACACCAATGTTGCCATCAGCAACACCATTCTTGGTTACATCCATGGCATTGTCCATCTTTTCACTGATGGCAACATCCACACTCTGTTTCATGGCGACAACATCCACACTTTCACTGGCAGCTACATCCACAGCTTTGCTGACAGTAACATCCATGCTTTTCACCATGGCAATATTCATACTTCCATTGGTGGCAACGCCTGAGTTTTTATCTGTGGAAATCTTTGAGTTTTCACTGGTGGCAACGCCAGAGTTTTCATCAGCAGCAGCAGGTGAAATTTTGTTGGAGGCAACATCTGAGTTTCTGTTCATGGCAACATTTGTATTTTCCTCGGTAGCAACATCCGAGTCACCCTCGGTGGCATCATCTGAGTTTCGGTCAGCAGCAACATTTGCATTCTCTTTAGCAGCAACATCTGACGCCTCCCTGGTGGCAACATCAGAGTTTTTCTTGGTGGCAACATCTGAGCCTTTGTGGCTGGCAACATCAGCGTCCTTCTTGGCGGCAACATCCAATTTTTTGTTGCCGACAACACCCATGCTGGCAGGCACCTCTGAGGCTTCGCTGTTGGAGCTCTGGTCGGCGAGAGCGGCGGTGATGTCGTCCATTATCTTGGCAGCCTCTCTCAACCCGCTGATGCAGGCACCAGCCACTGACTGTGGAAACTGCCGACAAGTGGCCTAGGGGAACAAATAGTCTCAGATCAGTACGCTGACAACATGAACTGTTTCAGACAAGGTTTGTCGCCTTGGGCAGCAAAATAACCCCCCCCCCCCCCTCCATCCCCACCCCCCGAGGACTCCCTGCCGAAGACTACCTGGTCCCAGGATCTGTTCCTGAATCAGAAGTTGTATGGAGACCAAGCAAAGACCACCCAGCCCCAGGATCTGCCCCTGAATCAGCTGTATGGAGTCCTGGCAAAGACCACCCGACCCCAGGATCTGCCCCTGAATCAGCTGTATGGAGACCTGGCAAAGACCACCCAGCCTCAGGATCTGCCCCTGAATCAGAAGCTGTATGGAGTCCTGGCAAAGACCACCTGGACCCAGGATCTGCCCCCGAATCAGCTGTATGGAGTCCTGGCAAAGACCACCTAGACCCAGGATCTGCCCCTGAATCAGAAGCTGTATGGAGTCCTGGCAAAGACCACCTGGCCCCAGGATCTGCCCCTGAATCAGAAGCTGTATGGAGTCCTGGCAAAGACCACCTGGACCCAGGATCTGCCCCTGAATCAGAACCTGTATGGAGACCTGGCAAAGACCACCCGGCCCCAGGATCTGCCCCTGAATCAGAAGCTGTATGGAGTCCTGGCAAAGACCACCTGGACCCAGGATCTGCCCCTGAATCAGCTGTATGGAGTCCTGGCAAAGACCACCTGGCCCCAGGATCTGCCCCTGAATCAGAAGCTGTATGGAGACCTGGCAAAGACCACCTGGACCCAGGATCTGTCCCTGAATCAGAAGCTGTATGGAGACCTGGCAAAGACCACCTGGCCCCAGGATCTGCCCCTGAATCAGAAGCTGTATGGAGACCTGGCAAAGACCACCCGGCCCCAGGATCTGCCCCTGAATCAGAAGCTGTATGGAGTCCTGGCAAAGACCACCTGGACCTAGGGTCTGCCCCTGAATCAGCTGTATGGAGTCCTGGCAAAGACCACCTGGACCCAGGATCTGTCCCTGAATCAGAAGCTGTATGGAGTCCTGGCAAAGACCACCTGGACCCAGGATCTGCCCCTGAATCAGAAGCTGTATGGAGTCCTGGAAAAGACCACCTGGCCCCAGGATCTGCCCCTGAATCAGAAGCTGTATGGAGACCTGGCAAAGACCACCCGGCCCCAGGATCTGCCCCTGAATCAGAAGCTGTATGGAGTCCTGGAAAGACCACCTGGACCCAGGATCTGCCCCTGAATCAGCTGTATGGAGTCCTGGCAAAGACCACCTGGACCCAGGATCTGCCCCTGAATCAGAAGCTGTATGGAGTCCTGGCAAAGACCACCTGGCCCCAGGATCTGCCCCTGAATCAGAAGCTGTATGGAGTCCTGGCAAAGACCACCTGGCCCCAGGATCTGCCCCTGAATCAGAAGCTGTATGGAGACCTGGCAAAGACCACCTGGCCCCAGGATCTGCCCCTTAATCAGAAGCTGTATGGAGACCTGGCAAAGACCACCCAGTCCCAGGATCTGTCCCTGAATCAGAAGCTGTATGGAGACCTGGCAAAGACCACCCAGTCCCAGGATCTGTCCCTGAATCAGAAGCTGTATGGAGACCTGGCAAAGACCACCCAGTCCCAGGATCTGTCCCTGAATCAGAAGCTGTATGGAGACCTGGCAAAGACCACCCAGTCCCAGGATCTGTCCCTGAATCAGAAGCTGTATGGAGACCTGGCAAAGACCACCTGGCCCCAGGATCTGTCCCTGAATCAGAAGCTGTATGGAGACCTGGCAAAGACCGCCCGGCCCCAGGATCTGTCCATGAATCAGAAGCTGTATGGAGACCTGGCAAAGACCACCTGGACCCAGGGATCTGCCCCTGAATCAGCTGTATGGAGACCTGGCAAAGACCACCCAGTCCCAGGATCTGTCCCTGAATCAGCTGTATGGAGACCTGGCAAAGATCACCCGGCCCCAGGATCTGCCCCTGAATCAGAAGCTGTATGGAGTCCTGGCAAAGACCACCCGGCCCCAGGATCTGCCCCTGAATCAGAAGCTGTATGGAGTCCTGGCGAAGACCACCCGGCCCCAGGATCTGCCCCTGAAACAGAAGCTGTATGGAGTCCTGGCGAAGACCACCCGGCCCCAGGATCTGCCCCTGAAACAGAAGCTGTATGGAGTCCTGGCGAAGACCACCCGGCCCCAGGATCTGCCCCTGAAACAGAAGCTGTATGGAGTCCTGGCGAAGACCACCCGGCCCCAGGATCTGCCCCTGAAACAGAAGCTGTATGGAGTCCTGGCGAAGACCACCCGGCCCCAGGATCTGCCCCTGAATCAGAAGCTGTATGGAGACCTGGCAAGACCACCCGGACCCAGGATCTGCCCCTGAATCAGAAGCTGTATGGAGTCCTGGCAAAGACCACCCGGCCCCAGGATCTGCCCCTGAATCAGAAGCTGTATGGAGTCCTGGCAAAGACCACCCGGCCCCAGGATCTGCCCCTGAATCAGAAGCTGTATGGAGTCCTGGCAAAGACCACCCGGCCCCAGGATCTGCCCCTGAATCAGAAGCTGTATGGAGTCCTGGCAAAGACCACCCGGCCCCAGGATCTGCCCCTGAATCAGAAGCTGTATGGAGTCCTGGCAAAGACCACCCGGCCCCAGGATCTGCCCCTGAATCAGAAGCTGTATGGAGTCCTGGCAAAGACCACCCGGCCCCAGGATCTGCCCCTGAATCAGAAGCTGTATGGAGTCCTGGCAAAGACCACCCGGCCCCAGGATCTGCCCCTGAATCAGAAGCTGTATGGAGTCCTGGCAAAGACCACCCGGCCCCAGGATCTGCCCCTGAATCAGAAGCTGTATGGAGTCCTGGCAAAGACCACCCGGCCCCAGGATCTGCCCCTGAATCAGAAGCTGTATGGAGTCCTGGCAAAGACCACCCGGCCCCAGGATCTGCCCCTGAATCAGAAGCTGTATGGAGTCCTGGCAAAGACCACCCGGCCCCAGGATCTGCCCCTGAATCAGAAGCTGTATGGAGTCCTGGCAAAGACCACCCGGCCCCAGGATCTGCCCCTGAATCAGAAGCTGTATGGAGTCCTGGCAAAGACCACCCGGCCCCAGGATCTGCCCCTGAATCAGAAGCTGTATGGAGTCCTGGCAAAGACCACCCGGCCCCAGGATCTGCCCCTGAATCAGAAGCTGTATGGAGTCCTGGCAAAGACCACCCGGCCCCAGGATCTGCCCCTGAATCAGAAGCTGTATGGAGTCCTGGCAAAGACCACCCGGCCCCAGGATCTGCCCCTGAATCAGAAGCTGTATGGAGTCCTGGCAAAGACCACCCGGACCCAGGATCTGCCCCTGAATCAGAAGCTGTATGGAGTCCTGGCAAAGACCACCCGGACCCAGGATCTGCCCCTGAATCAGAAGCTGTATGGAGTCCTGGCAAAGACCACCCGGACCCAGGATCTGCCCCTGAATCAGAAGCTGTATGGAGTCCTGGCAAAGACCACCCGGACCCAGGATCTGCCCCTGAATCAGAAGCTGTATGGAGTCCTGGCAAAGACCACCCGGACCCAGGATCTGCCCCTGAATCAGAAGCTGTATGGAGTCCTGGCAAAGACCACCCGGACCCAGGATCTGCCCCTGAATCAGAAGCTGTATGGAGTCCTGGCAAAGACCACCCGGACCCAGGATCTGCCCCTGAATCAGAAGCTGTATGGAGTCCTGGCAAAGACCACCTGGACCCAGGATCTGCCCCTGAATCAGAAGCTGTATGGAGTCCTGGCAAAGACCACCTGGACCCAGGATCTGCCCCTGAATCAGAAGCTGTATGGAGTCCTGGCAAAGACCACCTGGACCCAGGATCTGCCCCTGAATCAGAAGCTGTATGGAGTCCTGGCAAAGACCACCTGGACCCAGGATCTGCCCCTGAATCAGAAGCTGTATGGAGTCCTGGCAAAGACCACCTGGACCCAGGATCTGCCCCTGAATCAGAAGCTGTATGGAGTCCTGGCAAAGACCACCTGGACCCAGGATCTGCCCCTGAATCAGAAGCTGTATGGAGTCCTGGCAAAGACCACCTGGACCCAGGATCTGCCCCTGAATCAGAAGCTGTATGGAGTCCTGGCAAAGACCACCTGGACCCAGGATCTGCCCCTGAATCAGAAGCTGTATGGAGTCCTGGCAAAGACCACCTGGACCCAGGATCTGCCCCTGAATCAGAAGCTGTATGGAGACCTGGCAAAGACCACCTGGACCCAGGATCTGCCCCTGAATCAGAAGCTGTATGGAGACCTGGCAAAGACCACCTGGACCCAGGATCTGCCCCTGAATCAGAAGCTGTATGGAGACCTGGCAAAGACCACCTGGACCCAGGATCTGCCCCTGAATCAGAAGCTGTATGGAGACCTGGCAAAGACCACCTGGACCCAGGATCTGCCCCTGAATCAGAAGCTGTATGGAGACCTGGCAAAGACCACCTGGACCCAGGATCTGCCCCTGAATCAGAAGCTGTATGGAGACCTGGCAAAGACCACCTGGACCCAGGATCTGCCCCTGAATCAGAAGCTGTATGGAGACCTGGCAAAGACCACCTGGACCCAGGATCTGCCCCTGAATCAGAAGCTGTATGGAGACCTGGCAAAGACCACCTGGACCCAGGATCTGCCCCTGAATCAGAAGCTGTATGGAGACCTGGCAAAGACCACCTGGACCCAGGATCTGCCCCTGAATCAGAAGCTGTATGGAGACCTGGCAAAGACCACCTGGACCCAGGATCTGCCCCTGAATCAGAAGCTGTATGGAGACCTGGCAAAGACCACCTGGACCCAGGATCTGCCCCTGAATCAGAAGCTGTATGGAGACCTGGCAAAGACCACCTGGACCCAGGATCTGCCCCTGAATCAGAAGCTGTATGGAGACCTGGCAAAGACCACCCAGTCCCAGGATCTGCCCCTGAATCAGAAGCTGTATGGAGTCCTGGCAAAGACCACCTGGACCCAGGATCTGTCCCTGAATCAGAAGCTGTATGGAGACCTGGCAGCCATCAGCAGCATGGCAGCATTCACGAGATGAGCTGGCGTTCCCCCCTAACTGTGATGATTAATAATAATGACAGATTCTCTGTGGCACTCCATCTTGTAGGAGCCCGGAGTGCTTACAAAAGACTATGGAAGAAGTAGAATCCTGAACCCCAAAAGGCAGGCTTCGTATAGATCTGTCAAGGTTACGGCAAGAAACTTGTGGACAAAAAGTAAATTAGGCCCCCCCAAAAAAAAACTCGCCCTCTTCCCTCCCCAAAAGCTGAAAACAAAAAGCAAGAATTGTTTTCCCCCCTCACCTCTCCACCAAAGTAAACTCTGTCATTCACAGCCTCAGACAAGACGTCCATGGCATCTCCACTGACGCCAACAGGCAGGTAGGTGTGCGTCATCCGCACGTCCGTGTCTTTGTGCCACGACGTGACAGCCCAGCTCACTGGGTTAGGGACCTAAACAGAAAGGAAGACCCTTTAAAAAAAAATAAAAAAACCCAAAAACCCACTACTCATTAACTGCATGTTTAGATCCACACAGACTGACACCCACTTACTTACTTCTCCTTCGCTTCTTGTTCTGCTGGCCACGTTAACTTCTCCCTAGTTTCTGTTGTCTTATTCAGGCGGCACTAACATTTCTCTGTCTTAGCAACACTAACATTCTCCTATTTTAGCAACACTCACATTTCCGTCTTAGCAACACGAACATTTCCTTATCTTAGCAATACTAACATTTCACCATCTTAGCAACACAAACATTTCCTTATCTTAGCACTCCTAAATTTTTGCCATCTTAGCAACACTAACATTTGCCTATCTTAGCAACGCTAACATTTTGCCAATTAGCAACACTAACATTTACCTATCTTAGTAACGCTAACATTTCTTTATCTTAGCAACACTAACATTTCCATATTTTAGGAATGCTAACATTTCTTCATCTTAGCAACACTAACATTTCCCTATCCCTATGTACTTGCTAAAACTGGTATATCGTCAGATTTTTAAAACAGATTAAAAGGTGGATAAAACACACACAGAACCAAAATCTTTTTCACAAGTTTATAACTTTCCAAAAATATAAATCTCTTTCAAGTACTCAGACATATAATCCAAAGAAATTTCGACTAACAGGATATTCCAATCCAATTACCAACCAACTGATCTAACATCCCCCCCCCCCTTCCCCCCCCCCACATGCACAGTTACACATACACAACACACACTTACATGGTTACACAACACACAAAAATAAATAATTCCCTGCCTTATTTTGGCCATATTTATTTTATTTATTCTCTCCATATTTTCCCCGTCAAAACAAAACAAAATGTCCCCCATGTTATTTCGCCAACACTAACATCTCCCTTTCTTCCCACAAGCAAATTGTTCCGAGGCAACCCTGTTTAGCTGTCAGGACACTGAACTCGACCAACCAACCAACCAACCAACCAACCAACCCACCCAGCCTGTCAACACTATCATCTTTTCCTTGCCTTATTCCAGCCACACCAACTTCTCCCTACCTTTCCCGGGAAGATGGTGCGGAGTGTCTGCAGGCACATGTCCTTGATTTCCTTCTCTGTTTTGTCCTGCACGATGTCCAGAGCCTGGCCGACGATGTGGGTGACCAGGAGGTGCGTCTGCTTTGTGGATGCCTGACACAGTTCAAGACACACACGTGTGGATGCCTGACACTGTTCAAGACACATGTGTGGATGCCTGACACTGTTCAAGACACATGTGTGGATGCCTGACACAGTTCAGTGCACATGTGTGGATGCCTGACACAGTTCAAGACACATGTGTGGATGCCTGATACTGTTCAAGACACATGTGTGGATGCCTGACACTGTTCAAGACACATGTGTGGATGCCTGACACTGTTCAAGACACATGTGTGGATGCCTGACAAAGTTCAGGACACACAGGTGTGGATGCCTGACACTGTTCAAGACACATATGTGGATGCCTGACAAAGTTCAGGACACACAGGTGTGGATGCCTGACACTGTTCAAGACACAGGTGTGGATGCCTGACACTGTTCAAGACACAGGTGTGGATGCCTGACAAAGTTCAGGACACACATGTGTGGATGCCTGACAGTTCAAGACACACACGTCTTGTAATATATGTGGATGCCTGACACAGTTCAAGACACACATATGTGGACGCCTGACACAATTTAAAACACATGTGTGGATGCCTGACACAGTTCAAAACACACATGTATTGAATAACTGATGCCTGACAGTTCAAGACACACACGTGTGGATGCCTGACACAGTTCAAGACACACATGCATGGATACCTGACACAGTTCAAGACACACATGTGGGGATGCCTGACACAGTTCAAGAACCATGTGTGGATGCCTAACACAGTTCAAAACACACACACACACACACACACACACACACAATGTGAATGCACGACACAATTTGATACACAGATGTGGATGCCTGATACAGTTTGATACACAGAAATTTGGATGTTTCTTCCAGTTCAACACCACTCAAACCTATGAGTGGCTGATGACAGCCAAATGTCCATACCATTTTCCACTGTTTTGTCCAGACTTGGAAAAGTCCCTTCAGAATTTCAAAACTTGTCCAGACGATCACAATTCTGTATGAATTCTGCAGACAACCCCCCCCCCCCCCTCCCCCAAAACAAAACAAAAAAACAACCAAAACAAAACAAAAACAACAACAAACAAACGAAGAACAGAACCCACTGAACAGCCGAACACACAAGCAGTGAAACGTACAAATAAACCAACACCCTGCCGACCACAGCACCAACCTCATTCGGTCGACATGTGACTGTGTAGAACAGATTGAAGAGCCCCCTGGTGGCTTCGCTGGAGGGCACATGGCCAAAGAAATCATCTCCCTTTGTTTTCTTCCGCCAGAAATTCTCGTTAAATTGAAGTATGACCTGGCAAAGAGAAGAAGAAGAAGAAAAAAAAAGGGGATTTGTTTTTTTTTGGTACTTCATCTTGCCTTGCAAAGTCGTCAGTCAGTTCTTGGATTTTAATATCCCGTCAACAGCAATAAGTAGGGAGCAGTGAGTGTACATGAGTGTAAAAAACAAACAAACCGCAATACAAATCTACAGTTAACATGCCTGATTCATTCATTGTAAAATGCAGCAATTTATTACATACTGGATGCACCCATAATAAAACAAAATAAAAGGTGAAGGTAACCTTCTCAATCTTGCCGACACCAAGAGATGCTATAGCCTTGGCCTTGTCATCTGGAAGCTGTGGTTGAAACCTGACGCTGTCGGACTGGAGAACAGCCAATGGCAGTGTGACCAGAACCTGAACACAAACAACAGGATCTGATAGGCAGTGTGAACACAAACAACAGGATCTGATAGGCAGTGTGACCAGAACCTGAACACAAACAACAGGATATGACAGGCAGTGTGACCAGAACCGTAACACAAACAACAGGATCTGATAGGCAATGTGACCAGAACCTTACCACAAACAACAGGATATGATACTGACATCTTATCACCCCCCCCCCCCCCCCCCCCCCCCACTTGGCCGTCTCTCCCTTGATAAAAAAAAAGAAATGAAAAAAACGGACAAAAATAAAGAGAAATATCCAGTGCTATACAAATCAAAAATTATCCAAGCTACTGTCTGAAGTGCAAAAGAATACAATCATATGTCAAGCTTGGTGAGAGGTCTTGGTTGGGTGAGACTGGTAAAAATTCCACATGTTTCTCAAGTCAAGTAATAATACTCTGTCTAATCAACACTAATATGTGTACACGCAGGTATGCATGCGCATGCACATACGAACATGCACATACACACGTACATGCCCATCCCCTCATTTCGATGCTGTGTGTGTGTGTGTGTGTGTGTATGTCATGTGTGTGTGTGTGTGTGTGTGTGTGTATGTCATGTGTGTGTGTATGTCATGTGTGTGTGTATGTCGTGTGTGTGTGTGTGTGTGTGTGTGTGTGGTTAGTGTTATTGTAAAGCGCCCTGCGCTGCCACCTTGTGTGGTAGGTGGGCGCTTTAGAAATCCTATTTATTATTATTATTATTATATACACACACAATACAAATGCACGCACACACACACACACACACACACACACATACACATGTGCACACACATACACACCACACATACACACCACACTCACAGCACACAACACACACATACACAACACACACTCACACCCACATCACACACAACACAAACACATGCGTGCACACACACACACACACACACACACACTGTTTTTGACCCGAAGTGCTGAATGTACCTTGTCAGCTGTGTAAGACTCCCCGGAGGCTGTTTTAACAACTGTCTTCTCCCCACTGTAGTCTATTGCTGTTACCTGTGAAATCAACCACCAAACACAACACATCATGTGGAAGCCACTTAGTGCCCTGTAACCAGGTGGCTCACAAGTCTACACCATTCACCTCTTAATAATGCGCGCTGAATTCTATCAAGACAAATTTCTGTTCAGCAGTATCATCACTATCATCTCCATCAACATCATCAATTCAAACAGCTCATTCCCCCTACCAGACACTCTTTGGTTATCATCATCATCACCATTACCACAACCATCCTGAATTCCTTATTTCTCCATCATCAGAAATTCACCATCACCATCATCACCATTACCACAACCATCCCCAATCCCATCATCAATTTAAATCACTCATCCCCCTACCACATCAGAAATTATCATCATCATCACCATTACCACAACCATCCTCAATTCCTTATTTCTCCATCATCAGAAATTCACCATCACCATCATCACCATTACCACAACCATCCCCAATCCCTTAGTTCATCAACATCAGAAATTCACCATCATCACCACTACCACATCAGAAATTCACCATCATCATCATCCACAACCACTTATTTCTCCCTAATCAGAAATTCACCATCATCATCATCCTCATTCAGGGTTCGTACAGAAAAATCCATTCAAAATTCACAAACTTTTCACAAACCTTTGCAATATGGGGCAAAAAAGCAACATGAAGGTATGCAACTCTGCCGCATATCTGGTAAAGGGGCGCAACCCTTACTGTAGCCAAAGGCTGATGCACTCCATCAGTCAAAACTGACAGGAAGTGCATACTCTGTGATTTTTCACAGCACTTAATTTTTTTTTATTTTTTAAAACTACTGTTTGGTCTTGGGAAGTGCCGTTTCCGACTGATAAGCTGATAGTTTTTCCCTAGCACCCTGAAGACCACAAAATTCACAAACATTCACAGACCCCACTCAGTTTTCACAGACTCGCAAGGCCTTGAAAAGCTTATCCCATTTTTTTCCTAAACCTTCATAGTTCAGGAGCTGTGTGAGAGTCGAGGTGGCCATCCTGGGCTGTCTGTCCTAACGAGCCTTCTGGCTTCTGTGGACGTAAAGATTTATTGAACCATGCTTCGGCATCGGTCACAGCTTGTCCCTAACATGTCAGCCGACATCTGAGGACATTAAGCATCACTTCATCATCATCCTGAACTATCAAAGACCTTCAAAGACCGTGCGAACCCTGTCATCACAACCATCCTCAGTCTCTTACTTCTCCATCATCAGAAATTCCCCATCACCACCTTCATCATCACGATTGCCACAACCATCCCCAATCCCCATCATTATCATCACCAAGACTTGCCACCACTACCAGCGCTGCGTCACAGGCAGACCCCAACTGACCTTCGCTGCGTGCACCACATCCAGCCCTTGGGCAAGATGCCGAAACATGGCGCCGTAGCCAGAGGGCAGGAGAAGGTGGGGGTCACCAAACTGGGGCAGAGCCTCGTTCTGGTCCCAGTGCAGCGCCGACAGCTTCTGCAGCGAGCAGCCGCCCACGTACTCCAGGGAGGAGAGGTGGAACTGCAGGATCTGCTCTTCGTCCTGAGCAAACAAAATGGCGGTGAGGGATAAAACATTTAACGCCAGCAGTCGCTCTTGTTTCAGGTTTTTGTGAGTTTCCTACGACTGCAGTCTCTTTTTGAACTTGTCTGAGCAAACAAAATGGCGGTAAGGGATACAGATTTAACACTAGCAGTCTCTTGTTTCAGGTTTTTGTGAGTTTCCTACGACTGCAGTCTCTTTTTGAACTTGTCTGAGCAAACAAAATGGCGGTAAGGGATACAGATTTAACACTAGCAGTCTCTTGTTTCAGATTTTTGTGATTTTTTTATATGACTGCAGTCTCTTTTTGAACTCGTCTTTTACGTCGCGTGCCATCATCATCATCGTTCTCCCCAAGACTTCATTCACGTTCTATTGCAAGGCACTGGACAGGAAAACAACCCAGCTTGACCAAAAAAAAAGATAAGTGGCTTAGCTTTCCATCTCATTTTTCATCGTTTTTCACCGTTTAACTGTTGTTGAAGTGTCATTTTGTAGCTTGATAAAGGGGATTACCCCGAAAGTTTGTAGGTGGTGTTTTGTTCCAATAAACAGTGTTCTTTTGAACCTTTTATTTGTTTGGGTGATAGAGAATATTTAAAGCTCTTCATACTTGGATATTCCATGTTCCTAGGATAGAAGACCCAGGGGGTGAGATCCTTTCAATACACCTGTGATATGGAACTGGAACTCTCTTCCTCTCTCTGTCAGGCGTTCGTCGTCGTTCTCTTAAGACAAAACTGGAAACACATCTCTTTTCTTCTGCATACTGATCTGTTGTTTTGTTTCTTCTGAATCTGCCAACCCATTACCAGTAACGCATGTATTTGTAGGACATGCATGTGTGTGTGTATGTGTGACTGTGTGTGTGAGTGTGTGTGTGCACATTTCTGAGTGTGTGTGTGTGTGTGTGTGTGCACGCATGTGTGTGCATGCATGCATGCATGCATGCATGTGAGTGTGTGCACACAGGCATGAGTGTGCATGCATGCATGTACGTGTGTGCGTGGCGTGTGACAAAATGAATGTATCCTTACGTCTTTGTAAGTGCCCCAGGCTCTTACAAGATCAGGCACCATGAACAATCTCTACTAATTTTTTATCCCTAAATGGGCCACAGGTGTTGCAGGGCAGGAAGCTGACCGTGGCCTACTGCTGATGGGCACTCAGATCCCAGACTACTTCATCATCTCACCAGACAAATAAATTGTACACACACTTAATGTACAGGTGAAGAGAGACTGGGGGAGAGAGGGGGAGGCAAGGGGTTGTGAATTTGTGTGTATGTGTATGTGTGTGTGGTGTAGGGGGGTGGGGGGGTGGGGGGAGGGGGTGGGGGGAGGGGCTGTGTGGATGCTGGGGAGGAGGAGGGATAGAGTGAGATATGTAATGCATTATTAAATAGGTCGCGTACTGTGGTAACATTTCATGTTAATAGTGCTTTGAGCCGCACACATGTATGGTCATCAAGGGGGTTTGGCGCATTAGAAATCGACTTAAATGCTTACAACAATGTAAGAGATATTTTGTATAATACTGATGTTATTAATAATATTGTCAAATTGATTGTTCATAGTCCTGTGGGAAAATTAGTATAAATAATATTTATATGTTTTTGTTTTTGTCTAATATCGCCTCGATGTGAACAGACATAAAATAAAATATTGATTGATTGTGCATTAGAAATTCATTTATTATTATTACAAACTGTGGCTCTGCTAGTGCTGCCTACATCAGCTGGCAGAAGTATGTTAATCCTTCTGTCATCATATCAAGACTTCTGAATCCTTTGAATGTGCACATGACTGGACCTTGAATTGGAGGCTATGCGTACATGTGTGTGTGTGTGTGTGTGTGTTTTTGTGTGTCTGTGTCTGCATGCACAATAAACACAACTCAACAGTCTGTTTACCTCTGTAAGTTTGTATGCATGTACATCATGCGCATATGTGTGTGGCGATCAAATAAAAGACCACTGACCTCAGTAAATTTCAGCTGTGTCTCCTCTTCAAACTCTCGGTGAAGCGCTTTGTATTTATCTACAAAGATACATACATGAATGACTTAAATGACTGAACAATTAAAAAAAGACCACCCCAAAACAGCTTGAATATACTGCCTGACCCCTATGACCACCTCTCGTCTCTTCCCCCCACATCCCCTCCAACACACACACACACACAGAGTAACACTCATACACACACACACCATACACATATACACACACACCATACACATATACACACACACCATACACAAAGTCACCTTACACACACAGACACACACACTCACACACACACTCTTACAAATGACACTCACTTGCAAACCACACACACATTCACCTTACCCTACACACACTCTCAGTCTCACACACCCTTCACCCAAACCCACTCACACACACACACCCAAACCCACTTGCACACACACACACACATATTCACATAAAACCCACTTGCACACACACACACACACACAAACCCACTTGCACACACACACACACTTCACACAAACCCACTTGCACACACACACACACAGACAAATACACTTCACACAAACCTGCTTGCACACACACACATACTTCACACAAACCCGCTTACACACGCACACACACACACACACTTCACACAAACCTGCTTGCACACACACACATTCACACACACACACACCCACACACACTTCACACAAACCCACTTCCCCCCCCACTCTTCACACACACACACTTCACACAAACCCGCTTACACACGCACACACACACTCACACACACACTTCACACAAACCTGCTTGCACACACACACATTCACACACACACACACACACACACACCCTACACTACCTGATAAACTGACGTCCGGCTGTCCACTCTTTCTCCACTGAGCCAGCACGTCCAGCAGAGCGTTGAAGTGAAAGTCCAGCCGCCGGTCCGTCACCGGGTCCACCACTTTCCCCTTGTCCAGCAGCAACTGACACCTGTCAATCACCTTGCGCACTGGCTCACCGCTCTGGAACCACAGGTCAGTTTGTACAATGCAACGAAAACCATGATGAAAGACCACCCTGATGAAAAGTGACCGTAATGAAAGACCACCCTGATGAAAAGTGACCGTAATGAAAGACCACCCTGATGAAAAGTGACCGTAATGAAAGACCACCCTGATGAAAAGTGACCGTAATGAAAGACCACCCTGATGAAAAGTGACCGTAATGAAAGACCACCCTGATGAAAAGTGACCGTAATGAAAGACCACCCTGATGAAAGGACCGTAATGAAGACACCTGATGAAGTGACTAAGACACCCTGATGAAAAGTGACCGTAATGAAAGACCACCCTGATGAAAAGTGACCGTATGAGAACGTGAAAAGACCACCCTGATGCCGTAATGAAGACACCCTGGAATGCAAGATACGAATACCACCTGATGAAGACCGTAATGCAAGACCACCCTGATGAAAAGTGACCGTAATGAAGACCACCCTGATGAAAAGTACCAAGAAGACACTGATGAAAATGACCGAAGCAAGACCACCTGATGAAAAGTGACCAATGCAAGCAGTGAGCCTTCACCTGGGTGACCGTAATGAAAGACCACCCGAGAAAAGTGAGCTCACCTGGGTAGTGAAAGACCAGCTGTGAAGTGCCGTAATGAACGACCCACAGCAGTGAGCTCACCTGGGTAGTATGAACGACCCACGAGCAGTGAGCACCACCTGGTGAAGTGACCGATGAACTGTGACCATGAACGACCACCTGATGAAAGGACCCCACCCAGAGCAATGAGACCACCTGGGTATGTGATGAAATGACCACAGCAGTGAGCTCACCGGGTAGTGAACGACCACGCATGAGCTCACCTGGGTCAGCTGGAATGAATGACCCACAGCATGAGCTCACCTGGGTAGTGGGAGACCACAGCAGTGAGCTCACCTGGGTAGTGGATGAACGACCCACAGCAGTGAGCTCACCTGGGTAGTGGATGAAGACCCACAGCAGTGAGCTCACCTGGGTATGGATGAACGACCCACGGCAGTGAGCTCACCTGGGTAGTGGATGAACGACCCACGGCAGTGAGCTCACCTGGGTAGTGGATGAACGACCCACAGCAGTGAGCTCACCTGGGTAGTACCAGCTGTGAATGCAAGAATGACCCACAGCACTGAGCTCACCTGGTAGGCCAGAATGGCCATGGGGTTGTTCACGGCTCCAGCCATGAGTTGCGCCCCTTGTGCAAAGCACAGTCCGCTGCGATTGTCATCCCAGATGCGACCCCCGATTCGATCCTTACTCTCCAACACTTTCACCTGAAATTCAAACAGGTATGACAGAAGAGTCAAACACAATGTCATAAACAGTGATCACAAACAAGCGCGTGCACGTGAAATTGAGGATGAAATTGGTTTTGATCATCTCATATTTTGTAAGAATAATTACAAAAGCACAACTACTCTCCAACACTTTCGCCTGAAATTGAAACGGGTACCACAGAAGAGTCAAACACAATGTCATAAATAGTTATCACTAACAAGTAGGCGTATGTGAAATTGAGAACGAAATCAATTTTTATCATCTTGTAGGTCGAGTTGTAAGAATAACTACAAAAGCAAATGATCAGTCAGCTGACATTCAAAACAGGGAAATAGGCATTCTATGATGATGCTTTTTTTCAAACTGGAAAACTGGTTGTGGTCGCTGAAACAGGTACAAGCATGTAAAGTCCAGCAGAGATTTTCACCACGCCATGTTGAAAAAAAAGCCAGAAAGCGTTAACATTAAAATTTCTGCCAAAGCAAAAGACATATATGCCACCAATGATCAGCCTCAAATACAGCATCATCTGCACCAAAGGTACACAAAGCTTCCCAACTGATCAAGTTGATGCCCATGACAAATTTGAACTCAAGTGCATGATCGCTTATTATTATTATGGACACCCTGTGTCGTGACGGCGCGCTTGCAGCGCCAGGGTCTTCCTGGTTTTCAGGACCAGCATGAACCCTGCAACTCTTCCCTCCCCACGTACCTTCAGCCCAAAGTCGGTCAGTCTGCGAGCGGCCGCCAAACCGCTGGCCCCGGCTCCCACGACCAGCACATCACACTGAAGGAGAAAGAACATGTCGGTTAGTTGGTTGGTTTAATGTGCACGTCTCCAAAGAAGTGCTGGCAGGAGGTGGGGGGAGAGGGATGGGAACCATCCTGAGGAGAGACCACTGATGAAAAAGATGTCCCAGATGAGACCACCCTGATGAAACCTCCCTGGTGAGAGACCTCCCTCATGAGAGACCACCCTATGATGAAAGACCACCCGGATGAAGAAAGACCTCCATGAGAGACCACCACTGATTAAAGACCACCCTGATGAGAGACCACCCTGATGAAAGCCCTCCCTCATGAGAGACCACCCTATGATGAAAGACCACCGGGATGAAGAAAGACCTCCATGAAAGACCACCACTGATTAAAGACCACCCTGATGAGAGACCACCCTGATGAAAGCCCTCCCTCATGAGACCACCATGATGAAAGACCTCCTTCATGAGAGACCACCCTGATGAAAAACCTCCCTCATGAGAGACCACCCTGATGAAAGACCTCCCTCATGAGACCACCATGATGAAAGACCTCCCTGATGAAAGACCTCCTTCATGAGAGACCACCCTGATGAAAGACCTCCTTCATGAGAGACCACCCTGATGAAAGACCTCCCTCATGAGAGCACCATGATGAAAGACCGCCTTCATGAGAGACCACCCTGATGAAAAACCTCCCTCATGAGAGACCACCCTGATGAAAAACCTCCCTTATGAGAGACCACCCCGATGAATGACCACCCTGATGAAAGACCACCCTGATGAAAGGCCACCCTGATGAGAGACCACCCTAATAAAAGACCACCCTGATGAAAGACCTCCCTCATAAGAAACCACCCTGATAAAAGACCTCACTCACAAAAGACCACCCTGATGAGAGACCACCTTATACAAAAAGTATGTAGGTATTACAGACACATATCAATGCAACTTCAGTGCTACGTACATCACTGGCCCCAGCTCTGATGGTAGTCTGTCATGCTGAGTGGCAAACAGCATGTAGGTGGAGGTAAAACACACCCCAGCCTACTGTGAGTTGGTGGACAGTCTGAGGTAAGGTAGAGGTAAAACACACCCCAGCCTACTGTGAGTTGGTGGAAAGTCTGAGGTAAGGTAGAGGTAAAACACACCCCAGCCTACTGTGAGTTGGTGGAAAGTCTGAGGTAAGGTAGAGGTAAAACACACCCCAGCCTACTGTGAGTTGGTGGAAACAGTCTGAGGTAAGGTAGAGGTAAAACACACCCCAGCCTACTGTGAGTTGGTGGAAAGTCTGAGGTAAGGTAGAGGTAAAACACACCCCAGCCTACTGTGAGTTGGTGGAAAGTCTGAGGTAAGGTCGAGGTAAAATATGCCCCAGCCTACCTGTGAGTTGGTCGACAGCCTGCAGTAAGGTAGAGGTAAAACACACCCCTGCCTACTGTGAGTTGGTGGAATGTCTGAGGTAAGGTAGAGGTAAAACATGCCCCAGCCTAGCTGTGAGTTGGTGGAATGTCTGAGGTAAGGTACAGGTAAAACATGCCCCAGTCTACCTGTGAGTTGGTGGTCAGTCTGCAGTAAGGTAGAGGTAAAACACCCCCCAGCCTACTGTGAGTTGGTGGACAGTCTGCGGTAAGGTACAGGTAAAACATGCCCCAGTCTACCTGTGAGTTGGTGGAAAGTATGAGGTAAGGTAGCTGTGAGATAGCAGAAAGACACACCCCAGCCTACCTGTGAGTATGTGGACATTCTGAGGTAAGGTAGTGATGAAACACACTCCAGCCTACCTGTGAGCTGGTGGACATTTTGAGGTAAGGGAGTGGTAAAACACACCCTAGCCTACCTGTGACTTGGTGGAAAGTCCATGTAAGGTATAAAACACACCCCAGGCTACCTGTGAGTTGATGGAAAGTCTGAGGTATGGTAGTCATGAGATAGCAGTAAAACACACACCAGCCTACCTGTGAGTTGGTGGAAAGTCTGAGGTATGGTCATCATGAGATAGCAGTAAAACACACACCAGCCTGCCTGTGAGTTGGTGGAAAGTCTGAGGTAAGGTCGTCATGAAATAGCGGTAAAACACACCCCAGCCTACCTGTGAGTTGGTGGAAAGTCTGAGGTAAGGTCGTCACGAAGCAGCGGTAGAACACACCCCAGCCTACCTGTGAGTTGGTGGAAAGTCTGAGGTAAGGTCGTCACGAAGTAGCGGCGAAACACACCCCAGCCTACCTGTGAGTTGGTGGAAAGTCTGAGGTGGGGTGGCGGCGAGACAAGGCCCACATTGATGTACCCGGTGGAGGTGAGGAAAGCCAGGATGGGGTCCAGCAGATGTACGCAGCAAGCTCGATTCAACCCTCGGCAGATCAGCTGCCGCGCGCAATGCTCTCTGGTCACCCACTCCTGGGGAACACAGTCACCAGAACTTGAGAAAACAAGTGCCATTTATTTTCAAAACTTGAGAAAACAAGTGCCATTTATTTTCAAAACTTGAGAAAACAAGTACCATTTATTTTCAAGCTTGACAAAACAAGCAGAAATATTTTCAAACTTGACAAAACAAGTCCAAATATTTTTCAAAAATCATAATAAACCCGCCATAAACTAAAGCACAAGAGATGTTCTTATAAACAGACCACGTAGAAATGCACCTAGACTCGCTGATCCCGGTGGTCATGCATACCTCGACAAGCCAAGCCGCCAGTTATGGAATGCTCATTTCCAACGCAGGATCGTTTAGGGGAAGTGTGGTGGTGGTGGGGAGGGGAGGACGGTTCTGAAGGCATGCACCACGTAATCTAGCAGATGAGATGAGCAGGCAAGCAGTTCTCTCTTTTCCCATCCTCACTTCACAATATCCACCACCTCAACAGCCTCCCCTCCAACCCGTCCCCCCGATCCCCACCCCCATCCTGATCCCCCCAACTCCCTCTCTCAACCCCTCCTGATCCCCTAGCTGTCAACCCCTTCGGGGAGTGAACCTTAGTCCAGAGCTTGTGAACCTGTATTTCCCTTACGCAGGCCAGGGTCTTTTGTTTTTTTGCTGGCAGCAGCGGCATTTTGAATTCCAACCGGCACGTATGGCACTGCAAGGAAGAAGCAATGTTGTGCTAAATACACATGCACGACTTCAAATCTCACTTCCAGTGAGATTTCTTAGCCTATTGCACTAGGCCAGTCAGTGTGCATTTGGCGATGGCGTGTGTTGGCTGCTCATTTGACAGTTTTTCAATCTTTTTGCTCAGTTTTAAAACAGCAACAAAATCTCATGAAAATCGTGTTTTTCCTGTATCAATTTTCCTATACAGTCGTATCCCCCCCGAAACAATGATTTTTAAATTTTTTATACTGGTAGACTGGATGGGTTGACAGGTATGTGATTCCCCCCTCCCTCTCCCCCTCTCCCAACCCCCTCCAGATCCCAATTTTTTTCCGCCGGCCCACTCACCTTGATATTCTGAGACCAGAGAGCCAGGATGAGGTTGCGGATGGCCAGGTACATGTAGGGCTGGTACTCGGCCACCAGCGGGAAGGCAGCAATCTCGTCCTTGCCCATCATGTCCGGCGTCACCATGAAGGCCAGCTGCCTTCCCTCCGACAGCACGAAGGGGCTGACATACTCGCAGCAAGGAAACACTGCAAGAGAGGCTGGATGCGTACAGTGTGAGTAAAACGTGACAAGTGCTCCACAGGGTTGCGAGAGAGGCTGGATGCGTACAGTGTGAGTAAAACGTGACAAGTGCTCCATAGGGTTGCGAGAGAGGCTGGTTGTGTACAGTTTGAGTAAAATGTGACAAGAACTCCACAGGGTTGCAAGAGAGGCTGGTCGCATACAGTTTGAGTAAAACGTGACAAACACTCCACAGGGTTGCAAGAGAGGCTGGTTGCATACAGTTTGAGTAAAACGTGACAAACTCCACAGGGTTGCGAGAGAGGCTGGTTGTGTACAGTGTGAGTAAAACGTGACAAACACTCCACAGGGTTGCAAGAGAGGCTGGTTGCATACAGTGTGAGTAAAACGTGACAAACACTCCACAGGGTTGCAAGAGAGGCTGGTTGCATCCAGTGTGAGTAAAACGTGACAAGTGCTCCACAGGGTTGGAAGGCAGGCTGGTCACATAGTTTGAGTAAAACGTGACAAACACTCCACAGGGTTGCAAGAGAGGCTGGTTGCATACAGTTTGAGTAAAACGTGACAAACACCCCAACAGGGTTGCGAGAGAGGCTGGTTGTGTACAGTGTGAGTAAAATGTGACAAACACTCCACAGGGTTGCAAGAGAGGCTGGTTGCAAACAGTGTGAGTAAAACGTGACAAACACTCCACAGGTTTGCAAGAGAGGCTGGTTGCATACAGTGTGAGTAAAACGTGACAAACACTCCACAGGGTTGCAAGAGAGGCTGGTTGCAAACAGTGTGAGTAAAACGTGACAAACATTCCACAGGGTTGCAAGAGAGGCTGGTCACATACAGTATGAGTAAAACATGACAAGTGCTCCACAGGTTTGGAAGGCAGGCTGGTCACATACAGTTTGAGTGAAACGTGACAAACACTCCACAGGGTTGCAAGAGAGGCTGGTCACATACAGTTTGAGTAAAACGTGACAAGTGCTCCACAGGGTTGACAGCTGACACATAGAGACTCAACGGAGGGCTTGGACCTTTTTGGTGCGCATGCCATCACTACACTGTCGTCACCGGACAGCCAACACACAAAGAGAAGACTCACCGGAGGGCTTGGACCTTTTTGGTGCGCATGACATCACTACACTGTCGTCACCGGACAGCCAACACACAGAGAAGACTCACCGGGGGGGCTTGGATTTTGTGTGTGCGCATGACGTCACTACACTGTCGTCACCAGACAGCCAGCACACAGAGAGACTCACCAGTGGGCTTGGATTTCTTGGTGTGCATGACAGGGTCGGTGGCGCTGATCCCAACGCCGTCGGGGTAGTAGCCCAGCAGCATGAGTGCGGCGGGGGAGTCCTTGAGGTAGGGGGGGACTGTGGTCTGCCGCAGCCACATGTCCTCCGCAATACAGGCCACTCTCTGCAGCAGCGAAGGGGCGGGAGTTTTCTGTTCTCTTTAATTTCTTCTACACAGTGTCTTAGAGAATCAGGACCAGCAAAAACCAGTTTGCTTTACGGATCAACCCCAGCTATTATTTGACCTTCTGTGCAAAAACGCTTTCCAAATCACTCTTTAATAAAGGAAGAGAACACCCACCCACATGTACACACATGCATGCACGCACGCACACACACACACAATCACACAATAACTGTTCAAGTTCTATAACAATATCTTGCAAACATTTTGAGAAAACCCCACTGCTGCTGTGACCTTGAATTCAGGTCAAGGTCACTCAAACCATGACAAGCACAGCCCATGCTACCATCAAGGTTTGAAAGATATTGCTAGCAAAACACTGAGGATATGGGCCACCCAATCATATCCCAAGGAATATAAATTAGGTGAGGTCACCACGGTCACCAAGGTAACCAAGATCAAAAGCACGGCGTAAGAGTGAAGGAAATGTTGAGGATGACAAAACATACACTCTCGTCTTGTTTTGCATGCCCCAGCCTCACTTTCAATCTCGTGGCCTGGCTCATTTAAGAATGTTCCATACATGTGCTTCCAGCCCTCTTGGTGGTCCATGCCAACGTGACAAGCCTTTGCCACGCAAGGTTCCAGAACATGCCAGGCGGCAGCAAAGCATGGATTTGCACTTTCAATGCAAGCCAAA
The DNA here is from genome assembly GCA_018857735.1 of Alviniconcha marisindica. Taxonomy (NCBI): domain Eukaryota; kingdom Metazoa; phylum Mollusca; class Gastropoda; family Provannidae; genus Alviniconcha; species Alviniconcha marisindica. The sequence goes on from JABMCL010003077.1 coordinate 244,775, forward strand.
AAAGAAAAAAGAAAAAAAAGGAAAAAGAAAACGAAAATGTCCAAAAAATTGTCTTACGTCATCTTCTGGATTTGAGCACGCGTCCTTCTGATTCCCTTTCTGAAACACAAATGCATGAACCGGTTTAACCCCCCCCAAGACATTTCCTTGTATTTGATAACAACGTTCACAGTCACACAAACACCAAAACAAATCACCACCAACAGTTTTTCGACACAGAAATAATATTATAACACCAGCGAGCATGGATGTGGTCATTTCTGTTTGGTTTCGATCACAGTGGCCTGTGGCTAGAGATGGAGTCTTGTGACCAAGTGAACATAACCAGAACACAAGTTCAAATCCTCAGTCTGGAACTGTGAAGCTTTCACTTCTCACATGAGATCCCTGCTTTCAGACAGGTTACTAATGGAGCTTCTACTGGGAAGTTCTGCGAAATTGGTTGGCATGAGTGAATGCCCTTTGTAATCTTTTGTGCAAGAAGTTGCGAAAGGTCACAGCTACCACTTCCAGGGCAATTTCCGAGTAGGTGTTGCTTCACACTGTGTATAACAGTGGAAGTTGAACCCAGAACTGCGAAGCAGTGCAAATGCCATTACTGTTGTGTTTGCAAGAATTATAGGGGAAATCTGATGGAGGATGGAAAAAAGCATCTTTGCATCAGTTTTTTTCTGACCGGAAGATCGTAACCGTAAAGAAAAAATGCATTTTTTGGCATCCTATAACACGAGCAGCAAGTTCTTGCTTGCTGCCATGCAGACACACTCTGACTACGGACCTTCAAAAATGCCTTTAAAATTGGCGCTTCACAAATTCACTGTCACTGCCTCCCACTGTGAAGAAAATATGCACCAGAAGTAAAAAAACAGCCAAGGGACTTTAGCAATGCCAGGTAAAAGTCAAGGGAGTTAACAACCGCACCTGAACAGCTGCTCTCCATCTTTACTTTGTTGAAACTGAACTTACGTACTGACTGCAAGGTGCAGCGGTCAAATCTGAACAAAAAAGGATTGACTTGTTGTCCGAAAATTACAGTAACAGGGAGCACTCTGATGAGCCTGCTTCCTGTCTGTCAGCGAAAGGGTTAACCAACCCACCTTCATCCCTGTGGCGCTCATCCCACAGACGTACTTGTCGATGAAGCTGGGCTTGAGGATGACGTCCTTGGACAACTGCCGCCACTTCCTGCAGTCCGCCACAGTGCACTGGACCCAGAATGGCACCAGTGTGTCGCACATAAACTTCTTCAGGCTGGCTTCTGACCGGCCGTGGGATGACCAGTCGTGCTTCCATTCTTCGAAAAGCTGATGTCCATGTTTGTGGCTAAAATTTAAAAAAAAAAAAGTTTTTTGTTTTGTAATCCTCTGACTGGCCTCCTCGAAACAAGTTTCATCTGAGATGAACAAGTTTCATCAAAGTAAAACTTCAGATCACAGACTTTCTGTTCCAGTTATGGTTGAACAAGCTGAAAGCTAAATGATTTTAGTTTTTTTTTAAATTGTTTGTTTGTAGATTAACTGTCTGTTTGTTGCTTGAAAAAGGGGTCTACCCTGAACTTTGTGCATGTTCTGTACTATCCCATTAAAATAAGCATTATTTTTTAACTTTTTGTGTGTTTTGATCTATCAGGAAATAGGGTAACTTTAAAACACAACATCTGCAGACGTAGTTGAAGCACTCGTTACATAGGTGTTCTGTTTTAAGTTATGAGTATTACTTGTTCATGAATTAGCCAATCAAAAACGATCATCTATAGAAGTACTCAAGACACTCGTAAAGTACTGAAGTACTCTGTTTGAGTTGTGCACTACTTACAAAAGAGCTGTCTAAGTAAAAACCCACCATCTATAGAAGTACTCAAAGCACTCATTACAGAAGTGTTCCGCTGGTGTGATGTGGTACCAGCGAGACGTCCACTTACTCCCTGCACACCTGCCAACACACCAACACATCATACAATCAAGCCTGCCAACACACCAACACATCATACAATCAAGCCTGCCAACACACCAACACATCATACAATCAAGCCTGCCAACACACCAACACATCATACAATCAAGCCTGCCAACACACCAACAATCATACAATCAAGCCTGCCAACACACCAACACATCATACAATCAAGCCTGCCAACACAACAACACATCATACAATCACAAGCCTGCCAACACACCAACATATCATACAATCAAGCCTGCCAACACACCAACACATCATACAATCAAGCCTGCCAACACATCATACAATCAAGCCTGCCAACACACCAACATATCATACAATCAAGCCTGCCAACACACCAACACATCATACAATCAAGCCTGCCAACACACCAACACATCATACAATCAAGCCTGCCAACACACCAACATATCATACAATCAAGCCTGCCAACACACCAACACATCATACAATCAAGCCTGCCAACACACCAACACATCATACAATCAAGCCTGCCAACACACCAACATATCATACAATCAATCCTGCCAACACACCAACTCATCATACATCTGCCAACACACCAACACATCATACAATCACACATCTGCAACACACCAACACATCATAAAATCACACACCTGCCAACACAACAACACGTCATACAATTACACACCTCCCAACACACCAACCTGTCATACAGTCACACATCTGCCAACACACCAACACGTCATACAATTACACACCTGCCAACACACCAACACATCATACAATTACACACTTGCCAACACACCAACACATCATACAATCCCACATCTGCCAACACACCAACACATACAATTACACACTTTTACACCTGCCAACACACCAACACATACAATCACACCTCTGCCAACACACCAACACATCATACAACTACACATCTGCCAACACACCAACACATAATACAATTACACACTTGCCAACACACCAACACATCACACAACTGCCAACACACCAACACATCATACAATTACACACCAACACATACAATCACACCTCTGCCAACACACCAACACACCACACAACTACACACCTGCCAAAACACCAACACATCATACAATTATACACTTTTGAACCAAGTTTTCACTTAGCAGAAGCTGCAAGAATTCAGTACAAAAATCTGTTCCCTCTGATTCAATGGATTGTTCTTAATTAATACTCAAGGTCACACGGGCTGGTTTTGAGGTGGAAAGCTAGGCTGACTGACACAATGACAGCGTGCATAAATTCCAAACTCACTTTCAATCTCATGACCTGTTGCGGTCTGCCTCATTAACCCTTTCAGCCCTGGAAACCTTGCCGCTCGTTCAGCCTCTGCTGCCTGCACGGGCGTTTTTAGCCTCGCTGCTCAAAAACCACAGCTGCTGTGTTTAGAGCTCATTATCTCCACTTCTACATAAGGCGGAGTTACTGAAATGTTGCACACTTTATTCAAATTGAACTGGCAACACCGTGCTCGATTTTTGATAAATATCATTCATTCCATGTCTTGCAGCAGTTGGTGAGAGGCAAAGAAATGAACAGCTGAGGTGTCACTACTGTATTTTCTGCATCAAAGAGAGTCTGAAAACTGCCATTTCCACACTATCTTGCTGATCTTTTAAAGCCAAACTGAAAACCTTCCTCTTCTCACAGTACTTCCATCCTAACTAATATCAGTACCCAGTTTCTGCTACAGTCATTGTGTGTGTGTGTGTGTGTGTGTGTGTGTGTGTGTGTGTGTGTGTATGTGTGTGTATGTGTGTGTATGTATATGTGTGTGTGTGTGTGTGGTGTTTTTGTTGTTGTTTTTGTTTTGTTTATAATACTTTATGTAAATTGTTTTGGTAGGACTATGCTCTACATGTGTACAGAATATCATATTTAGGTTAATAATAATATATATCATGTGAGCGTTCAGGGCGTTGATGAGCGCATGATAAATATACATTGTTATTAAAAACAATTCCATTTTTTCTCTAGCACACTTGCTCTCTTGAATTTGACGAAGAATCAATCAGCAACATCCGGATCAAAAACGCTGTCCTCATCAACATACACCTCAGCTTAAACCTCCCCGAGTGTGTAGCGTCAGCGCTTGCTCATGATGTTGGAGAAATTTGTCAAATATGAAGAAATTCATTGAAATTTGCTTTGACTGTGGCATGTCGGGATAGCCGAAGCAAGCGGGTTGTAGTTACCTCCCTTCTTTCACTGGGAAGCAGTTTTATGACTTCTGTTTCTAAAACCGGTTTGATGAAACGAGTTTCTGTGTTTGACTCTGAGTCAGGTGCAGGTGGACAAAACTGTTCCGTGGCACCCGACTCCTGGGTTGGGTGCAGGGCTGCAAAGGTTAACCCTTTCGCTGCTACAATATCACTTGAAAACAACCAACAAAAGTATGAAAATTTGCAACCCGTAAGCCTTTTTGTTTTCTTTTTCGCATGAGCACGTGAAAGGATTTTTATTAAAAATGCGTAATATTGAAATCAGATTTGTTACACGACCAGAAAATATACTGTTAGCAGGCGTGTGTGTCCAATTTTCAGCCCGGAAATATTAGAGGCTGGGGCAGTGAAGGGGTTAAGAATGACCCTAGGTCAATACAGAATCCAACCGCACTGCCCACCTTGCTGTGGCACAAACTAAATCTCGACTCCGGCGCTTACCGGTCGGCAACTCTGGCAAAACAGATGGGTACATCGCAGGGACAGCCGTTGCGTTCACAACGTCGCCGTGGTAACTTGCTGTCATCTTCGTCATCGACACTTTCTCTGTAACGTTTGTTCACTCTCACACCTCGAGAGGACCTGCAAAGAAAGACAACAAATCTTAAATTCTGACAATTTGATTCATTCTAACACATGACATGCAGTCCAAGTAAATGAAATGGAAAAAGCGATTACCTTTTTCTCTCTCTCTCTCTTTTTCGTTCTTTCTTTCAAAGTCAGTCCTGCCTATTAGTACTACTGTACAATTGTCAGGTTTTTTATCAAACATTTTAAAGTTAAATCTATAAAAATTACTTCTTTTTTCCCCCCTTCAGATTCACAGAACAATTTGGCTACAATCCTGGTATTTCTGTATTCAATAAAAAGTTGAAAAAGGATAGTATTTCAGTAGTACGGAATTCCAATCACTCCCCCTTTTAAAAATGTCTTTTATAAAACTTAAAAGCTTGCAGATCTACATAATCCTTTCAAATCTTAATGTCTTGCTGGAACATGCACTTACTTTACATGTAAATTTTGGAAGGTAAAAATGATCTCCCCTTCCCTCCTAAAATTGGATACTAGCACCAGCACAGCTGGTACAAACAATGGAGTGACCGCACTAGCTATTTTTCAAACCGGTGTGACATTTATGAGGTGGTTAAAAAAAAGCAACTTTAAACTGGTCAGACAATCACTTTAACCAGTCAGGTTTGTTTAGAACACAGTGATACACACACGTGCCACATGCATACTCTTTGAATCTTTCTTTCTGTGCTGCAGTTTAAAAAAATAATAATCTTAGTCTCTTGAAAATTGGTCAAACTAAATAACATCTGGTACACCAGACAGATTGCTGATTTTGTTTCCAGGATGTATATATGCTGATTTTAACCAGTAAAATACTGGAAATCATCAGTTAATGCAAACCCTGTAATGAAACTGTTAAAACCAGAATTTCATGCCAGACACATTTAAACGTAAAGTGGTGTCACAACCACAGCTTGAAATTATGCATAATCTCTTATGAAACTTGTAAGTTACCAGGTAGAGGACCTGTACATGTTTTTTCGCTGTCCCCCCCTCCCCCCCCCCAAGGATATGTCATTCTTAACCTGTACAATAACAGAAATTAGTGGTTAATGTAAACCCCAAAGTTCTGTTGTCTGATCTTTGAGACCACTGTTGCCTCATGGTGCAGTTCCCTCTTCCTGTAGTCATGAGCTTTAAAAAATAAAATAAAAAATAAAAAAAAGGGATGAGCAGCGGTCCTGGGTGATGGGTTGACTGATGTCACATGGCTAAAAACTAACATTACAGAAACTGATACTGTAATGTTCAGGAATGAAAGGTTTCTCAAAAAGTGGCCTTCAAAAAGTTTTGGTCTTTGTTTCATCAAGGTCTCTGATCAATATTTGGGCTTCCGTTGTATTAAACACTGACCAGTTAAGTCAGTAATTTCCAGCATTTTACCAGTTAAATTAAAAGAATAAAATCTGCATATAATATTACGTACCAGAATTTTTTTTAGCAACTGGTCAGGCCAGCTGTTACTTTGTTTGACCAGTTGAAAAAAAAATGCTGAGAGAAAGTGCATATGCCATATTTTGTGTGTGTGTGTGCGTGCGTGCGTGCATGCATGCATGCATGCGTGTGTGCTTATGTGTGTGTGTTCTACACTGGGGAAGGGAGCAGGGTGTTCACTAGCAGAGCTCTAGTAATAGTATAGAATAGATGACCATGTATCTGACCAGTTACAGTGATTGTCTGACCAGTTTCTGTGAACCATACTGGTTTGAAAAATGTCTAGTGCAATCACTGCCAAGTGCCATTGCTAGTAAAACAACAGATCACTGTTATTCAGAGACCCATACCTAGTTGAAGACATGTCTGAGCCTGACGCAGCAGTTGTAGGTACTGTGGAAGGTTATGCTTCCAGCAAAACTGACTCCATCAGCATCAGACAACAGAAACGTATGTAGGCCTTATTCAGTTATTGTTGACTGGCTGTCACTGTGTCAGTCAGCCTCAGCTTGGATGAAGTCAAATATAATCACTTTCTTCCCTGCAACATAAATTTATTATATAAATACCACATGCCAGTATACAGTTTGCATATTATATTTTACATAAAATATAATTGTTCTGTGATGTCCATATGTGGTTGACAGAAAACATAAATCCAAGAACTAACATAAACTGAACACAATAATTTGAATAAACAACTTAAATAATAAGAGTCACTCACTGAGTGACTCAGTCAGACAACCTCAAATTTGAATAATTTTACCAAAGAAAAAGTGAAGAACGAAGCCAAGGACATCTGGTACTCTGCACAGTAACTAATTCCCAATTATGGGACTCAATTTAATGACATCCAGTGGTTACAGTTTACGCACAAACAGCGATTGCCCAGTTTGCAATTTATCATTTTATGGAACAGGTGTACATGTTCATATTCATAACAGTAACTTTCGGAACCCTTCGGCTTTTTAAAGTATCTGCTAAATGCGTTATTTTATTTGTCCTTGGCGAAATGGATCGGGATTAGGGTAAGGGTATGTTACCCCTTAGAACCAACGCCCGTTGACGAAGGCAGTGAGTGAAACTAGTGAAAGTCGAGAGAGATCGGCAAACACCGTTCTCATCTCAGACATTTGCGCGGAATCGGAAAGGAATACAGTGTGCATACTGCAGGACTATACACACGTACTGTAAATCATTATTTCCGGAAGACCCAGCGGTGTCTGCAAACTGCGCTCGGACGGTGCGTACCTACAGTAGTCAGTACAGACTAGTTTTACGTTGACAGCAAAAAAGAACAAAACCATTCACTCGTTCATTTGATTACCAACCGGAAGTATCAGCAGAGTTACCCGGCCTGTGCAACTAGGCCCCGGTAGCCTATGCAACTAGACCTTCCAGGATCTGTGTTCTTTTATGTAAGCGATATTCTTTCTGAGATTACACTGATTGCCGACACAGGGGGATGGGCCGGTGGTAGGAGGAGAGTGTGGGTAAATGGAGGGTACAAAGGGCAGACGGATAACCAGGTGTGCGTGAGAGAGCCGGTTTGGCCTAGCGGCGGCCAGGCGGTAGGCTGGTCAGTGAGTGACTGAAGCGGCAGGACCTCGGTTCGATACCGTTTCGGTTCTCCTTTCTCTTCAAAAGTTGTGGTTTGTGGACACGGTCTTGTGACTTTGTCCCTCACAATTAATGAAACATTAAAATGGCTCTCATCGCTGTCCATCCGAATGCAGAAGTAATTCTGGTGGTGACAGTCACTGTAGTGATAGGTATATGACTAGTGACTCTCCATCTCAGTCCGGCGTCCCGCCCCACCTCCATACCCCCTTTCCCCCATTCAGTCTCCCCGTCCCTAATAAGCCTTATGGTTTCTCTGGACGTTAAGCACCATGTTTACTTACTTAGGTGTGCGTGGTGGGGCCGGTACGGTACCGCGGTGAGTCCGTGTCACGACGTGCCGGAGCGGCGAGTCAGTCACTGACTTTCAGTCAGTCACGACGACGGCGCCGGGCCGACCCGGCGGCCGCGACGCGGCCCGGGCAGTCACCATGCCGCACGGTCAGTGTGTGTGTGTGTGTGTGTGTGTGTGTGTGTGTGTGTGTGTGTGTGTGTGTGTGTGTGTGTGTGTGTGTGTGTGTGTGTATGTCGTGTGTGTGTGTGTGTGTGTAGTGTGTCAGTGTGTGTGTGTGTGTGTGTGTGTGAGAGAGAGAGAGAGAGAGAGAGAGAGGAGAGAGAGAGAGAGAGAGAGAGGAGGAGAGAGAGAGAGAGAGAGAGAGAGAGAGAGAGAGAGAGAGATTGACTCAGTGAGAGAGAGAGAGAGATTGACTGAGAGAGACACAGACAGAGAAACACAGAGAGAGAGAGGGGGGGCGGAGGGGGGGGGGGGGGCAAGAGTGCACGCGCGCACACTGTACACACACAACACCACACACACACACACACAACACACACACACACCACTACACACACACACACACACACACACACACACACACACACACACACACACACACACACACACACACACTGCACACGACACACACGACACACACTGTGACACACACACAAACAACAAACAAACAAACAAACAAACTGACAAACACATTCACACACACACACATACACTGACACAACACACCCACCACACCCACACACACACACACACACACACACACACACATCGATATACGCCCCAAGCCCCAAGCTGTTGCCCGATCGATGTTTGCTATACTTACGCACGAGCCTCTTTCTGGTAAATTTCACTTCGTTTGGCGCGACCAGCTGGCGAAAAGGGAGGTCACTTGCTGAATTTCAGCTGAAACGTATGCAGAACAGGCTAATAAATATACACCAGTGGGAAATATGGACAGGGCATTATTCCGTCAATGAAAGCGAAAATAACATGTGCGTCACCACGACTTTTGCTATCGATCTCAGCGGCAGTTCATGCGCAGTTATATCAGTTTTTAACCCTTTGAAATCCTGAGTCTATGACATCCTATGGCTGACGCATGCTAATTGGCAAAGCTCTTGCCTTTTACCTGCAGACAGGACGTCATAGATTTGAAACAGAACGAGGCCCGGAGCGCTCGTAGTGCAGAAGCGACACTGACAAGGGAGTTAATTAATCAGTTGAGGATGGACCTCTGGTGGAGTTTATCTACCTTGTATTTACACAGAGGTACATACATTGTAAGTAAGTAAACATGGTGCTTAACGTCCACAGAAACCGTACGGCTTATTAGGGACGGGGAGAAGGGGGGGGGGGGGGGGGGGTATGGAGGTGGGGGGAGAGGGAGATTGTATACCTATCGCTACGCTGTCACCACCAAAATGACTTCTGCATTAAGATGGGCAGCGTTGAGAGCCTTTTAATGTTTCATAGTGGAAGTGACGGACAAAGTCACAAGACAGCAGTGTCCACAAACCACAACCTTTTTGAAGAGAAAGAAGAGCCGAAGCGGTATCGAACCGAGGTCCTTCCGCTTACCAGCCTAACGCCTTACCGCTATGCCAAACCGGCTCACTTCATCGAGGATGTACCTCTGGTGGAGTTTATGTACCTTGCATTTTCACGCATGCCAGGCCGCGGGAGTTACCGTAGGCGACTCGGGTCTTTGTTGTTGTACTTGTGTTACGCGTATTTCGAGCGCTAATTATCTCCCTTGGAGTGTTGATGTAGAACATCATAGGTCAACCTTCGTGGGTCAGGCTCGTCTCCGGAGAGGGACCGACCGGCGGAGACCGATATCGTCTCAGCAGGAGGTGGACGGAGGGGGAACTGAACGGCGAAACGCTGTTGCATTAGAATGATTTGTGTATGAGGATGGGCATCGACGAGAGCCATTTTAACGTTTTATATGCTGAACTGTGAGGAGCAAAGTCACAGGACAGTGTCCATAATAATAATAAAATATTTATGGTGTCGCATCTCGTAAGAGCCCGGAGCGCTTACAAAGACATAAGGACACGCTCTTTTCATCATCATCATCAACATTAACATCATCATCATCATCATCGTCATTA